>KZ308512.1:578775-677981 GCA_000376725.2 Ladona fulva
TACTTGGAAAATATTATTATATTATATATTTTATGTTTATATATTTATGCTGAAAAATAATAGATTTCTCTTAATTTCTGTGTTCAAAATGTATTCTTCTCTCTTCCCATTATCGTGTTGGAATCAATTTTTCCATCCTAAACACACTAAAATAAATAAATGAGATTTTGCCAAATCTATTTTCTACAAGCATAACGAATTTATAACTCCTATCTTGTATACATAAAACAGTATTACATATTATGTACATAGAAAGCAGACACTAGTCCGTAAGGGTGTAGAAAGCTTTATAGGTTCAGGCGTTGCAGTGAAAGTGAAGTGGAGAAGTAGTATAGTTTACACGGTTCTAATTATATACTTGGGGTATCGTAAAAATATCAGTAAGCCTTAGTCGTAATGAAACAGTAAACCACAGAATTCATACGTAGGTATTTCCCAGCGTCGATATTAGTGTAAAGACGGCTATTAAAATGAGCATGCATTGGGTCCCTATCGAAGTCATTTTTACTGTTGAATTAATCAATCGCGCTGTACTTTAAAAGCTCATGAAGATGATTAGATTGGGATTAAAACACGTGTTAACTGTTTATGAACAAGATTACTTGGTAATTGCTAGTCTACTCAAGGGAATTTTAATCTAGAAAAATGGAAATAAATACTTTAAAATCTTTTTTTGCGTCCAGTTTCAGATGTGAAGGGGCTGTACTGGCAGCCTAACGTTTTAATGTGCAATTTCCAATTGTATTGAATTTTACAGATCGTAAGAGTCACTGAGAAAGTTACGAAGAAATCTGAGAAAATAGACCGCTTAATGAAAATTTACTCTCTTACTGTAATAAACTCCAAGCGAATTTAAAATATTTGGAAGGATTGAGTTAATTATTTGTTTCTAAATAAATATCGCTTGTAAATTACTCTTGGAGAAACTACTCATTTTATTATAGATCGATCTACGTATTATTATTTATTCCATATCCAATTATTTATGATAAATCCATATTTATTATTAATATCCGTTTAGTGCCATAGTTGATGTGTTTATCGATTTTCACTATGTGTTCGTATTAGACTATGAACGCTTAGAGGGTAATTGTAAGCTAAGTAACACTTGTCATTTTAGCCATGAAATTAAAAGTCAATATAGTTATGGGGAAGTAAGATTGTGCTATGTCGTAAGATGAGAAAATCCTTCAATTTAAATTATCAATGAATTTCCTGTAATTTCAGGAAAGGACCGATTGCAACAGAGCTACTTTTCCCAGTAATCATCGGAGAACACCACTGATCATATTGGCAATTTCGTTATTGCGTGTAGTGTGCTTTGATGGGTCTATTCAAACGCAAATGACGTAGTCATGAACAATTTTCCTTGTGTTTCTGTGCGAAATTCCGCAGTGTCGTGCGAGTTCACGTGTGTAATGCGAAGAAGTCAGTGCACTTCCTTAGTTGTCAGGAAGTGCACTGACTTCTTCGCACACAAGACGGTCTGTGCTTGTGTTTGTGACGGAGCGTATATTCGTGTGTACTCACGAGCACCACAACGATTATCGGAGTAATGGTCAAATTCTCATCGCTGGAAAGTCATCATCATCCTCTGGATGCTGTCTCATCCACATGTCTTCGAGCGAGGGAGGATATCTCATATTAAAGGTACGAGAGCTTAATTTTTTGTGGGATTTTCGTGATCTTTTTTGTGGCAGTGACTCGTAAGCGTGCTAATCGTGCCTGACAAGACAGGCTACCTGACGAGTTCTTTAAATTTCTCCACGGCCTGTAAACAAGCGTGAGAATCGACATATTTGGAATTATACCACAATCAACTCGATATGGTGTCGTATGTTAGTGGTGTAAGAACGTTATCCATCATGACCAAATATGCGAGTCGTTAGGGAAGTTACTATTACTTCGGAATGGAAACTAATTTTTATTGTGCTTGCTCATCCCATTCACGGTTCTATAAAGTTAGAAAATCGTGTAGGCGGTGGCCTTAGGTGTGTTCTCTGCTAAGGCGAGTCACCTTCTGAAACATCCAGCGACCTTCGTTCTTGTGAGAAAGGATGGCTAAGCATTTGTTTGACTAGGGCGGAATGAATAGAAAATTGGCCTCAAATCTGGTGTTAAAAACTGAAAAATTGGATTTTATTGCCACTTTCATTTTCAGGAAACAACGAGGAAGAGAAAGAGTGTAGAAGTACTATTGGCGTAGACAGGAGAAAGGGGTTCGTGGGGTCTTGACCCCCTCCCACCCCTTAGGTCCGACTTTAAGTAGAACAATGTATGGGTGGCGAGAAATTTGTAAATGAAGAGTGCGCACAGTTCAATATTTAATGGCAAAACTTGTGCAAATCCGCAAAATGTATAGCAAACGTTCGCCGGTTTCGGCGTGAGTTTACGCCATCATCAGAACTGCGGAAGTGCGTGCAATTTGCAGATAAAAAGATTTTGGAGTCTCCCCCCTTAAAGAATTTCTGGATACGCCCCTCAAAAGTACATATAGGTAGTTAGGTTTCTCAAGGCTTCGAAATTAATAATGATTATCGCCACAGAAAAGGCACGCTGCCAACTTATCTCATTTTCCCTATTTCTGCTATATCGTCTTATGACGCCTTAGGAATTCGAGATGCCAATTAAAAATATCCGTAACGCTTCATAAAACTTCCGATGGCACTGACCGGAACAGCTCCTCAAAATTTGATCATGATACGTATATAATCGGATAAAATTATAAAATTCTGAATTCACGGACATTTTCGGTTCTTTCTGATACAAAGAGAGTTATTTTTCAAGAGTTCATCGATCTATTTTTTGGGTTTATACCAGGACACTCGTAAAACCAGTGATAGCTGTATAAAATTCGGAAGGAAATTTACTTGGAAACAGCAAAACATATTTTCTAAAAATAAAATCGAATTCATGAATACAGGAGATGCTATTTACGTGATAAAAATTAATAGCGTTGAAGGTAATTTGATGACATTCGGATTTTCTGGAACTCGCAAATGTTACAAGACTTTTAGTGACGTATGTGAACATGTTATACGAAAGATAGTCTTAAACAAAATCACTTTCTTTATCGTAAGGGATGAGGACGCTCATAATTTTGAGCGATGAGATTTACTCTTCAATTATGGAAAATTCTTTTTTTGGAGGGAAAACATGTGGTAGGTTTCAGGAGCAACTAATTGCAAGATTAATGTCACGAACTTAAAATTACTAAATGATTGGCGTAAAAAAAAACACGCAACATTATCTTACCGACACCATTAGTTATATCATCTCAGCTGTCACGAGTCAGTATGATCGAACTTTTGTTTAAGAACTCAGAAAGATGAAATCAATTTTTTGAAATAATTTCCAACAAAAGTTTCCGATAATTTTGCACATCTGTATCGGATACACTTCCTATCTGTAGCCCCTTTGTCTGATACTATACTTTTGACTGGAACTTTGAATTCCGTCGAACATAAACGATAAAACTAAGTTAAGGGAGGATTAAATCAAGGAAACATACCTATATATATCGTACCGGTAAAAGCGAAATCATTGTGGACAGTTAAATCATCACTTGTCATGTGAAATTTTATTTTCGTTAGGGTTTGCTGTATTTGTAATAGACCAATTTTACGATGATATCTTTAGTTTACCTGGAACATAACGGAATTATTTTAATACAGTTTTTCGTGGTCCTGGTGATTCGGTATAACCAAGTTTGTAACGGTATACAGCATTGGTGCCCAGCAGCCTGCGGGATGAATTTGCCCCGCCTAATTGGTTTATCTGCCTCGTGTTGTAGATAAAATAAGGTTGATACACTCCGCAAATCCAGTCTCGCGGTGCCTTAAAACTCGAAAATCGAGAAAGTACTTGAACATCCTTTCATAATGTGCGATGTTTATGTGACAGGAAAGTATGAATCCCGAAGAAAAGATTTTTATATTGTAGGTCTTGGAGAAAAATTCCTATATATTAGAGGTTAAGGATGTTACTGATATGAGAGAAGGTGAGTTCCCTTCTTAAAACAGGTGCCATGCTCCTTATTGCAAATTTTATTTATTTGCGCATTGTTCTCTGATAATGCACAAGAAGGGAAAACCATTCAACAAAGCTGCGGATCTTAACGGATATTCAATTGCTGACAATATTTGTGCAAACAATTATGATTTCATGTTATAATCATTGATGTACGAAATTATATTATGAAAACTCCCTCTTTCTTATTTTACTTCGAGGGTCTAAATAAAGACTAACCTTATTTCGTCAAGTAAGTGAAATAGCTCGCATGTGTACTCACATCAGGTTCTCATTTTTTGGTCAGTCTATCTTTACTGACAAACACTAATGGATAAAAAGACTATCAGTACGGAATAGTGCTAATAGTGATAGTCCCAAAATTAGTTAAGATATAACAGTAAGTGAATATTTAAGGTGTTTGTAGTAACAATTAGGTAACTCAATGAAAAAATTGATAGGAATATCCAATGCAACAAAAGAATTTGCTGAAAAATTTTGCTCATTTCCATAGAAATATGGCATACAACTATACGTGTAATTCAGGACGTCCGAAGTATTAATTTACTTCATTATTATACGATCTCAGGTATCGGATCGTAACCGAAGCATGATCGTGATTATTAAATTTCCCTTAAATTTATTCGTAAACGATGGTTGTTTAATTTAAATCGACCGTCATCCTTGAATACCAGATTAGTCTTAAAATCGTCTGCCTTTACTCCGAATATCCGGAAGATTGCTTCGGAGGGATCTTATCATTAATTTATGCAACAAGGAATAACTGGAATTTGCCCGTCCTTATTTGGGTTTCATTACATATTATTATCGACGGTCTCTTTGATGAGAGGAAGTTATTGCAATAAAAATCCATAGGTGGTTTTATTATCTAGTAAGGAAGTATGGTAGGTCTTCCAGAGATTATTTAGTAACAGTTTCTTGATGATGTAAAATTGCTCACCGTCAATCCTTTCTAATCTTATTTATGTATCAGCTTTTAGGCTTTCTAAGGAGAAAATGTAGAAATGTTTTACAATTTTATGGTTTTTAAGTGGCTACTGAATATATTAGGTTTTAACTTTACCCTTCGCTGATAATTTTGCTGAAATGTTATGCTGTATGATTATTATTATTTTTTTGCGTGGATTGCCGTGTTAACATAGGAAATAATATTAGAATTTCCTTCTTATCACTTATATCTTGTTATTAGCGCACATGATCAAGAAAAGACGATTTTTCACGTTTTGGATGGATTTATTTATCTTGAGAAATAGATCTTACCAGGCCTTATATGTGGGGGTCGTTTCAATCAACAATAAATAAAAATAATCACAAAAGAAGTAATTTTAGATCGTATAGTTGAGTCGGAAGAAGAAGTAATAGGTGAAATACTTTATCGTAAATGTGTTGTTAGAATAAAGTTTATTTACGATGGAAAAACGTGGTAAGGGCACTGGATTAAAGTGTTTAAACATGTCTTGTTTGGCTGTACACGGAGGAGAACGGGAGAAGCTAAACCATTGGTTTTTATTCCCAAGGAGAAACTCACATCAAAAACGTCTGACGGTACCGGGACTCGAACCCGGATCTTCCACTTTCCGGGTGACTGCTCTAGCCAATTGAACTATCGTGCAAGAAAAATTAGACATAAGGAAAAGGGTTTTTGGGTTGGTTGCTCTATCCAATCAACGGCAAGGAGAAATGTTCTGGTGGGATAGATCAATGGATAGAGCAACCAACCGGCAATTGGAAGACCCGGGTTCGAGTCCCGGTTCCGTCACACTTTTTTCATGTCCGTTTCTCCTTGGTTTAATTAGACATGCCCTTTGGTAGACTTTCCGGGAAAGAGCTTGAAAAATAACGTAGTGGGCAATTTTCGACTCTGATGTAAATAGATTCACTATGAGTAATAGACTTTTTGGAATGAAGGAAGAAATATCTCCTTCAGGCCGTGTTTGCACCAGCGACCCATCGATGACTGCGTTGCTTCCTCTACACTGCACCGCTCTACCAACAGATCTCCGAAGAAGCTGTTGAGAATGGCTGTCCGGGTTCGAGTCCCGGTCCTTTTCTCCTTGGGAATATTCCTAGGCGCACAACTTAATGTGCAAAGTTTATTTATTTATAGAATAGAATACGTCTTTATTCAGAGCAAGACTGAGACTAAAATGTCTCCTCTTACACCTACCTTTTATTTATCTATTTCCCAATCTTCCCTCTAACATCCATTTACTGAACAATTACAATGGTGGGCTTAAACAATAACAACGGAAGAGCACGTGCAACCATTCCCCAACTGGAAAAATTCGACTAGCCGGGATTTGATCCCGGCACCTTGGGATTGGAGCACGCTAACCACTCCGCCACCGCGATCGTGTAAGGATTCACCATATTTTGGTCGAAAGAGAGCATCTGTTTCAAGTTCCGGTAGTAGTGTCGGCTCACGTGCCGCGGCTGAAAAATTCCGGCATTTGGTACGGAAGTCATTTGGAAACACGGGGCGTGGGGGTCGGAGAAAACGGCCGCAGGATTTTTATTTCTCGTTCGCTATCGTCTCCGGATTCCCGGCATCGTCACATCCTTTTTTTCCGGATGGGATTGACATTCTCACGAGGAGTAACGCCGCAGACGCGGAACTTTCTCCCGGGAGAGTGAGAGCCTCGTCCGTGTGTTGATTCATCCGGTTAGCCCCAATTGAAAAATCCCCTCTCTCATTAAGGGCTCGCCGTAAACAGGCGAGCAAATGGAGTCAGTTTCACTTGCAGCCGGTCTTTTTGTACGAGATAGTCCAAACGCGCGTCGCGGATATCCTCCCGGCTCCTCCTTTTTCCCCAATTTCTTTTCTCCGCGCGCCGGGTTACCCTACTTACGTAGTATTTTATGTGGATCGAGGTTAGGGCCTCGGGTAAAAATTAGTGTCTGCAGGAAAGCGTCGGAGGGTAAACACGGCACGGGGAGTCGTTAAGGTGGTCCTCGGAGAAATTCCTAACGTCGGGGATCCTTCCGAAAATGGGACGTTATGTCTGGTTTCGATTTCATCGGACGTTAGTCGCACTGCACCAATGAGGTTAAGTTTATGGAGCATGAGGTTTGTTACATAAGAATTTTGATACGTTGGAAAATGATCTCCGATGTCTTTTTCTCTTCATTGAAGCAGTAACCTTTGTGGTAATGATATTCTCTATTCTTTTAAGCGCTTGATTACAGTTGAGTAAATTAGTCTAGGTTATGATTTTATTGGCGTAATGATTTTGAAAATTTCGGTGATAGTTCAAGATATCTAGCAAGATATTGTTGCTTTAGAAGCAGCTACTTTTCTTGAACGTAAAATAAGTATCACCTAATGAAGACGTTGGATAGGTTAGGAATTGATCACAACGTATCACCATACATAATGCATAATTGGATGAAAATTTATTTTCGGAGATTAATGAAGTTTTTATAAATGACCATGTATTCTCTAATTAAAGCCCCATCTTGGAATTTATGTTTGGGGGGAAAACTTGCTTTGAAATTATGCATTTCAGATCGCGAATTTAAGACGTACCTGATATTTTAAGCTCCAAAATTGCAAACAAGGTGCGTCTTAGATTCGGGAAAACAAGATATTTTCCTCTGTAAGCTGTGATTATCTATGTTGGAATAGTTGTGGTGGTTATCTTCTATTTACAGTTCGATTCCGATAAACCAGGCGAAAAGAATATTTTTCTGATAGTTTTATAATACTACTTATAAGATGGGGCAACTATTTTATCTCTTTAAGTTATTTCGAAGCCTTGTGTATGTATTTATTCAAAAGGAACTGTTATGATGACACATCATTACTTACCATTAAATGTAAAAAAGGCATATATACCATTGCTAAATTGATAAATGGTGTAAAAGTTATCGTCAGAAAACTTTCCTAGTTGAAGGGATATAGATAAATGAGGTAAAAGTTATGCCTGTAGCTAAAATCATTTTAATCAATTATAAGTCTTCCAAACCTCTTTCGAAATTCTGTATTTAACAACCTAGATATATGAATGAAATTCGTATCTTCGAGGAGCATAGTTAAAGGATAGCAAAACTCAGTGGAGAACGAGCCTAAAGAAACAATTGAATAAGGAAAATTTCGAAGAATCAAAGCATAAAGTTTTCACTTATACATACCAAATGATTTCAAATTCATCAAAGTTCTTGTCACCTAATGTGATAATTATTTTTGGATATGGTCACTTCATGAGTACAATGATCCACCAGTCTCAAATTTCATTCAATAAATAATTAATTTCTAGTACTTTTGTTATTGAAAACGTTTGCTCACGTTACTTCAAACAGAGTCAAAGTTACCTCAGGCGTACCTCAGGGCAGCGCGATTGGACCCCTTCTTTTCCTGATATACATAAACGATTTGAGCCACGACATCGATAGTAAAGTGAGGATATTCGTGGATGACACAGTAATATATAAAGAAATATCAAGCGAGGAAGACCGTGGATCCCTAACAAGCGACTTAGATCGTATTCAACGGTGGTGCGAAAAATGGCAACTCGACCTTAACGCAAGTAAATGCTCCGTAGTAATTTTTTTCAAAATAAAATAGTTTCGGCAGAATAAATCGTACAGGATTAACGGAACGGAAATAAAAGTAGTAGACTCGGTTGAATATCTCGGAATCACTCTTACGAATAACATGAACTGGAGCACGCATTTGTATCCGAAACATTTGTGCTAAAGCAATTAGAAAGCTCTGTTTCATTAGTGGTATTGTCGTTAGATGTGACAAAAAGTTAGAGAGCGATGTTATTTTACGTTAGTTAGGCCCCATCTGGAATATGCATCACGTATATGGGATCCGGCGGACGAAACATGCACCCGTGAACAGGAGAAAGTACAACGGAAAGCGATACGTTTTAAAATAAGAGAAATAGATGCTAGGACGACTCGTTTTAAGAATTCGTTCCTTTTTGCAAACGATACGCAATAATAATAGGTTCAAAAATAGTCCTAACGCTCGGTATTTTCACCCCCTGCCACACGGTGAAAGGCGACTTGCAGGGTATTTATGTAGATCTAGATGTAAATTGTCATATTTCCATGTGACGAGAAAGTGGTTCCGGATACTCGATGTAGATTACCCGCAACACACCGAAGATATCCGGGTTCTTACAAGCTTTGTACTTATTTTTACTGCTAAATACGAATTTCACTATTGCTATAATATGTAGCTTTATAGATTTTTCTCTCAATTTTCGCTTTAAGACCCTTCACATTTAAATAAACTGCAATTGACAATTATTGATTGGGAGACATTAATTGTAATAGTTGAAATATCAGAGCTCGACAGTATTGGCCTTCGTCAGTAGATTGTCTTTAAGCAATTGACATAGTCTGAAATGAGTGACTATTTATTTAATGAGGTTTGCTAAATGGTAGATTTTGATCGATTAAAGTCAGTCCCAAGGTCGTAAATGAGTGAAACTTTTCTTTCTGGAGCACTTTATGACGTCTTGGTGAATTTGGATTTAACCAAATCTTTGATACACAAACATCACTTCTCAGCATATGCGCTAATTTTTTTGTACTAAAATGTTTATTGCAAGATATGCTAAACGGAAAGAAACAGATTTATCCATTTTAGGGGTATTCTTTTCATCTAGCTTCGGTAAGTTTATCCACTTTTAATGAATCGAGTCCTGAACACCAAATTAATTTATTTATGTGTACTGCATTATGTAATTAATATGCTCTAGCTTCACTTGGTGGAACGCCATGATGAAATAAATATGAAAGTACTTCGTAGTTTCCAAACAACGAATTACTTTCATATTTATTACTACATTATGATATAGTTTTTCTCTAAATGTGATACTGGAGAAATGAAATACATTCTCCTATGTTTATGACACATACTAAGCTTTTCATCGCCAGTAGTTTTTGATGATGTCGAAGTATGAAACATCGCGTGGAGAAAAAGGGCAAACGCAGGTTTGATCCCGATGCTCAGTACGCGTAAAGCGAAAGCGGTCATATAGCGAAAGGAGACTAATTTTTATAGTTATTATTATCTTTTTTTTGAGCGATCAAGATTTACATGGTTATTAATTCTGTTGGGTCACAGGAATCATTTATCTTCGTAAAAAATCATAAAGAAAATAGATTGTGTTAGACAACAACAAACTCGGACGAATGGGAGAAGTCAATAGCTCAATTGAGAAAGATTGCTTACTGAGAAAATATTAGAGAAAAGTTATGTCTTTGAATAACCTTTATCTAATTTTCTGAAAACTAACTGGACTTAGTTCCCCTTCGTTTCATAATTGCCCAAATTTATTCCCTCTAATTGGAATGTATGGAAGAATCTGTTTTTATCTGTTATCTACTTTATCGGAAATTTCTGACACGTTGATCGCAAGGATCAATCAGCTCAGGCATTTAACTGAATATACAGTTATTGTTATTTCCTATCAACGTCGCTAAAAATTGTGTCGAATGACAGCTAAATTTACACATTTACTCCGAGAGCCGCCTTTTGGGAATATGACTCGGGGTACTCACTCACACAATTCATTTCTCTAATTTGTCACAGTCGCTTATGGTCTGCGGATAAATGGATCTTTTTAGTGATTCTATAGCATCTATTCTCTTAATTTTTTTCTCATTTTATGACAAGGGCAGACACAATATCCACTAGGTTTTCAAAGTACGTATTTTCGCTGAATTTATTGAGCTGGTTTGTGGATTGTAATGCTGTATGGATGCGAAACGTGGACCTTAATAAAGGAGGTTATCGAAAGAATGAAGGTCTTTCAGATGAAGGGATTGCTGAAGAATATGATTGAGGGTAGAATGCAAAGGAAAAGACAGAGAAGAAGACAAAGGCAAAAAGTGTGGTGGGATAAGTTTCCAAGAAACGGAAGAAATGGCATTGAATAGGGAATATTTAGGCACATGAGCCTTCCGAAAGGTAAGGCTAATTAAATAAAGATAATCAAATTTTAGTTTACATACATAATTGTGTGTGTAAACAAAAATTTAATGTCGTATCTTCCAACAATTCTCTCTCAAGTCAAAGAGCATCTTGGTAACGCTTTTCGATTAACTTAACGATTTTTTGCGCAATTTTTATTAGTAATTATCGAAAAATGTATTGATATTAAAGAAAATCACGTAATTTTAGGATTGTAAGACTAACTTTACTAATTAAATCTTAGGAATACACTACAACAATAATCATGCCTTATCCAGAATTTTACCCTTCAACTTTACTATGCTAGGATAGGATTGTAAGACTAACTTTACTAATTAAATCTTAGGAATACACTACAGCAATAATCATGCCTTATCCGGAATTTTACCCTTCAACTTTACTATGCTAGATCAGCAAGCTAATCCCTTCGCCATCGATACCGGAAACTATAAATATGTCGGTGAAGTCTTATCGGGTTGTCAGCCGGGTTGATTCTGCGATGTCTCTCGACGTTTCGGTTCCTTCCTCTGGAACCATCTTCAAGTGCCGGGAAAGCACCAGATCTTTTCTATAAATATGTCGTTTAATAAATATATGAAAATGTATTTATACGAGTATATGATACGAATAGTATGTATATATTTGATATTCATGTCTGAATTCGAAACGTAAATCTTCATTCTTAGACAACGGGATTAATTAGCCTGGTCCTGGTTAACAGAAGTGACCCTTACCTCCTTTCCGCAACACTGACGCTACCTGCTTTACGGGGCGCAACGGACAGGCTAACTCGTATTCGAACAACGGACACCTCGAAAACCATATATCCATATATAAAGATACGATCAGGCTTAATTAAATGTATTGTTTTTCGGCCCCGATTTATTTAATGAGAAATCCGCCAATCTTGGAAGTGGCATGTACGTTCGTCCGTCGCGGTCCGAAATCCGACCTCAAGGGGAGAATTCTCTATCGGTCAAGGGTGAGCAAGGACTTCGTGATGCAGGAAAGGGAAGAAGGCAGACTCAGGAAACGTGCTCGAAAGCGATGCACGCGTGAATCGAAAGTGTAGAGGCGTGGGCAAGAGGAGTGTATGGGTGTTGGGGAAAACGGGGGCAGAGTCAATTAGTGGGAGTGGTCGTGAGGAGAGAAAAAGGGAGTGGGCGGAGAATATATAGGATAGGTTAGTGAGGGAGGAGTTTTGCGTCACCAGAGATGAAAGTTTGAGGAGGATATCGCAAGAATCGACGGATTGTTTAGGAATGCCCCAGTTAGGTAGAGTTGCTATGAATGGATCATTTTGGGTCGTGGCTTCAATGGGCTATAATTTTCGCATATGTGCGTGGGCCTAGATCTGGGAACCTGCGGCCTTACGAGCGTTCAACGCAGCTTTATCTTCAATTCCTGATTCAAATGCACTTATTTAAATTATTTTGTTTCCGCCTTCTGCCTTCACGTCAAGCGAAAACGTGAGAAGTTTCCCGCTGAGATTTATGTAGTAGCTGTTAAATTCGTTCTCCTCGTGAGATTTCGGTGAACATTTTTCATATGTCTTATTTTGTAACATTTTTGACGTCTTTAACTTAGTATTACGATATATTTAATGAACTTTTAAGAAAAAAATTGAAAAAGATGGTCACCAGTAGTCATCTCTTTAATTTACGTTATTTTGACTTCACAGTGAATATTTTTATTGATACTGACCTGTTTTGGATTCGTAATATTTGTGTTTCATAATGTTATTTTCTGTTATATTCACGAAAATTTATTTCTAGTTGTTTTGTGTATGCAATAATGTGCCTGTATCGTTATGTTTCACGTACAGGTCTGATTAAACATATCCTTTCCTTAAAACTCATTTACTATCAGTAGGTTTTGCAGGTTTTTCACACCCTCCTTCCTTCCTTTTCCTGCTGTGGTGTATTTTTTCCTAAGTGCAAACTTAGGCTTTAAACCCACGAAGTAGTTTTCTTCTTCGCGCTTTTTTCAACCTATCACTTTTAAATTTCATACGACGAAGTGTTAGATGCAAGAAGAGAGTCGATAGTCTCAATTTCGCCCCAATAAAGTCGCATTATTATTATTACTGGTTTGACTTTTTGAATGTATGCAAAACGCCGCACAAGTGCGATTTGATGGTTTCATGATCAGCCTAATAGTTTCATCTGAGGCCGAATGATATATGTGACTCATCGATTCATCGGTATATACTAATATATATCCATCGAGGCACCGGTATATACTAAGCACCATGATTTAAGAAGGAAGGTAGATTGTGAGAACTTAAAGGATTTTAGAGTACTTGAATGTTTAGAGAAATTCAATGCATACACCGAAAATTTGGATCCTCAAATAGTAAAATATAAAATGGAAAATATCATAATTCAAATTTAAGATTGTTTATTTTACTAAGATTATATAATTATTAGTCTGCGAGTGTATCAACTTAATGCCTTAGGAAGGGCATATTAAATTTCTACGAATGAGATGATTATCAATATAAAGCAGTGGTTACCAAATCGTTGCTCGCGAGGCGCATGCAGCTCGTGGTTCTCTTTAATTCGGATCCCTATCATCATCAGTAAATAATCAGTATGTGGTGGTGATTTTATTTTAAGAACTTATTATGTTTGATTTTAAATTCATCAAAAGCTCGATTACAACTTAAGATTAATCATCTCATGGATTTATTGCGCACAGCCACGAAAAACCACAAAACAGACTTCAGAAGCCTGTCAAAGCTAGTAAAAACCCATTTAACTGAAGATGAGGTGTTTTCAGAACTTTACTATACAGGTATTATTATGAAAGAAACAAGAAATAGTATGTTTTATCTCAATGAATAAACTATAAATTAAAAAATGGATACAGCAGAAATGCTAAAATTGATATTTACGAAAAACTTATTTCGGCTTTCAATACCTGGAGACTTCTATGCGGCTCGCAGTGGCATCATTTAGTGGCATTATTTCCTGATCTAACATTGGTTAATTAATAAAATGCGTTTTAAGTAAATTCCTGAAATATATTTACAGCATAACGATTTGTAAACATTATCTTTGGACAATGAAGAAATTATCTTGTCTGTGATTCATTCTCCCATGTAGTAAAAGTAGACGGGAAAAAGAGCGCAATTATATTTGTAAGTTGTATGTTGTATCAAATACATTACAACCGAAGTAAGAACGTGCCGTACTCATAAGATTTCTCGGTGATAGTTAAATACTTATCACTTGTCTTCTCCTTAAAGTGAGGATAAAGCTCGAAGAGACTTTGAGATAAAGCGTTCAAGTGCTCCGTCATTCGATACATGAATACACAATAAAATCCATTTCTTAGATCCTCCTTTCAGAAAGAGTTTTGACCTTATGTCCATTTGCTTTTATGCTGAAAATTACGGATTTATCAATCCTTTTTTTTGAGGGGTGGGGAATGCATTTACGCACCCTGACAGGTGGCCTACGGAGCCTCCCCGTGTGTGGGACTCGCTCGGGAAATTGTGAGAATACCCACTAAACCCCACCCCTTCTTCGTCTTGGACGTCACGCTGGCACCGCTTGCGCATTACTTCGGCGTGGTCCTTATTCCATAGTTAGTTAACTTTCCTCTTCACTTATACTCTTCTCTTCAGTTCTTCAGACATCCGTTCTCTGACGGACTGACTCTATGAACTGCGCTATTGCGTTCCATTTTTCTCTATGTTCGATCATTCTATCAATTATATTTTCGGTCGTAAGTTGACCGGTGATATCTTCTAGTGCTGCCCGTTGGTCTCTCCAATTGGTGCAATGGAACACAATACCTCCTACGTCTCTCTCATAGTCTGAAAATGCTCCTTATCACTTTTGATCATTTCATTGTACTACCCTGTTTATCCTTAATGTCCTCACTAACTGCTAAGCAAGCGCATTGGTTCGATTATTAAATGTAGGGGGCATAGGAACGGTAAATTGGAAAGGCTTTAAATCTAGTCTTGCACCTGGGATTTCCTCGGGAGTATCTCTTAATACGCATATAGTGGAGATGCATATGTTCAGTATTTCATCGTGAGATCGCAGATGGTGCCTTGATTTTTGCTTCGATGAACTTGCAAGTCGTACGGCTGCGGAAGACACCTGACTTATAAGACCTATTTAGCTTCTCTTCCTTAGCTTTGTTCTCTGTACATAGTACTCTTTCTGCAAGACAGCTAAATAGTCGGGACAGCAAATTCGGTCGACATCTACATAAATACCCTGCAAGTCGACTCAGGTTTTGCAAACTATTCTGCATATTTTTATCGAATATACGGTAAATATATTACTTTTGGCTATGAAAAATATTCTTACTCTTATGATACGGATTATAAAATTTTTATATCTGAGAGGAATTCACTCAAATTTTTTTCTATGATTGATATAACTTGCTTGATAATAAGTTTGTTAATAATTCTTGCTTTATAAGAGTTCGCTTCATAATAAGTTCATAGGAAATATAGAATGGGTTCTTTTAAATCCATTTTTAACTTCCTACTAAGGCTCACTTTCGAGGTGTCATATTCAAATGGATTTTGAATTCCGCTTACCATAAATCTGTTAAACAAGATTTCAAAAGAGAAATCAAGGAAGGATAGTTTGACATCAGGGAAATTCATCACAAAATTGAAAATGGCTCTATAATAGCATTTTATTACAGTATTTATAAGTAGAGCTGAGAGTAACTCGGAGTGCATGTTTGACAATTTGTTTTATATTATTTGAACACGAATTCATTTAGTCTCTTTTTTCGCCAGAAAAACTTACGATGGCTTTGTTAACGTAAATTGTGTTGTTTTTTCTTAGTCATTTTTTATAACGTTTATATTATATATCAATAATAATTTTTTGTTTTTTAAAATTGAGAAATATATTGATTCATATTTATGCATAATGCGTATCAGTTAAATCTGTGATGTGATTGTCCAAATTCGTTAAGACGACATCATTCTGTATATAACAGACTAAGAACTAGTTCCCAATTCGCAATCTTAGTAGTGAATTGTATTAACATATTATATCTCCTATTTTCCATATCAGAATGACTGAAATATTTTGCTAGTAAGATATCGGTAGCTAGCAATAAATTATCTCTTTATTAAACCATCAGTCAGGTTGTAAATTGTTTACGTTGCATCTTAATTAGGTATTCTCTTAAAAGAGAAATCTGTTATCCTTGTACATAATTGAAAGTCAGTGTGTCTAAGCATTAATATCAGTTGTGTTTTAAATACTAGACCAACTATTTGACGTGAAATGACTTTAATTGCTGAAATATCGGCATTAATTTTTACATTTAGAGAGAAGATTACAGAAGTTTCCTCTAGCTATAACATATTTCCTTCTGAAGTTAATCTATTTAGAAATCTAGATGACGAGTAGCTATTTTGTTAAATGAAATGTCCAATTTATTTACATGACCCCAAAGTTTAATGCAAATCTTACGAAAAGCTAGCATGTTTCCAAGCTTTGGAATCATCTCATGTAATGTTAATGCAAATCTATGAAATATTTTACCAGAAAGTTGAAAAGGTAAGGGCATTTCGAGTCTTTCAGATCAAGATCGTAAGTTCTACTATCTTCCATTCTCACGGTGTTGGCCAGTTTTGTTAACATGGAAAGTGTGTTAAAATACTTTCTTGCGAAGAAGAGGGCACGAAGAACTTTTTCCTCAGGGTGGTAAAGGGTAAATAAAAACTGTAACTATAAATAAACCGGAAGCACTCAAAGAGACCGCCGTAAGGCACTTAGCTGTTCATCTATCGGAAGGCGCGTAAGTGAATAGTGTTAATGAGTTTCGTCATCATCATAGAAAGTAGCTACATCTTTCTTTAAAGCATCGATTAGCATTTGGGTGACCCAATAACCCAATCCAGCCATCTTGGTGCTACTTACAGTTTCCCTGCTGTTATCTGTCCATATGGTTCCCCAACAGGGAAGGAGGGGAACGTAATTACCTGATATAATCTTCATTCTCTCGTGATTTCCTTTCTTACGCTTAGCTTCGTCATGTCATGTAAGCCATTTGGTTCTTGGAATATCACGTCGCTTAAATAGGTCGCTGTTCTTCGAATTCTGTTCTGCTGAAAATGAAAACGCATTCTGCGTATGATATAATATACTAACAAAGCTGTTTACCTTTAACGGGAAAGATGTGCGAGGTTTGAGAATTAGGTTAATATTTTGCTAAAACTTCCACGCGTTTATTTTTCACACCCCATATCTCGAAATAATCTGAAAGCCATGAGACTATGCTATCTTAGAATTTACATTATTCTATTTCATCTTACATTGTTTATTTTCTATTCGTTGCTACTAACTCATTGCATGCTGGTTGATTGCTTCAAGATTACCGCGAGGAAATGGTGAGAAAAAGCGAACGGCTAGATTAGAATCACTGATTCACGATCGTGACGCACTCTTTGTGTGATACCCATCGTGAGCAAAAGTATCCACGTTTTGATTCCTGGCAGTAATCGTGTTTGCAGGTTGATTTCACTTGCTTTCATATCACGATTTTTCATTTAGCCCAAAATTGTGGCCGAAATAGAAATTCTCAAGACTGGGCATGATATTTTCAATTTGAAATATTGATATCAGACAATCATTATCAATCGAATAAATGTCTCTGAATGGATATGAAATAATCTGTATTTAATATTTATCGATAAAACCATATTCTATGTGATATAATGTGAAGCATGCTTTGATATATTATGGTAGCAAACTATGTCAAAAGCGGAGAGCATTTTAAATTTATTAGTTATTATTATATATTGTCAAAATTGATGGCATTATGGAACATTTTAGTGTCACGAGTGCATCTTGTTGAAAAGAATTTAGTATTGGGTTAAGAAGGTAATAGTAAAATAATGATTTTTAGATACTGAAAGAATCTCTTGTTGATAAGTGTTTAAAGGATTAAAGTATAGGTGTTAACTTTTGCACGATAAAGTCGTGTGGCTGAATCACAAGGAAGAAGAAGTGTGAAAAATAGCGACATGACTGGGCCTCGAACCCAGGTCCCCCACTGATCCGGGCAGTTATTCTAACCATAAATTGATCTTTATTTCTTTATTAACTCTTTTGAAGTGCTGAATTCTACTCTTATAATTTTGGTTATATTCAAAATGATATTTATATTAATAAAATAATTACAAATATAAATAAAGTAAAATATAATGTTAATGAACATAGCTTGAGGGCTTTAGGAGATACAGTTAGCTTTGGTTGACTCGAAACTTAGCATCTCAAACTCAAGATTTGCTTGTTATAGTTCAGAACAACTTATGGGGTGTTATGATTTCAAATTAATAACATCCAGATTATTTGGTAGATAATATCGAAGTGAGTGAGCGTTGTATTTGCAAAATGCTTGTCTTATTTTATTTCTCAAAGTAGTGTATCTTCAATTGTGTCTTTATCGTTGTAGCTTCTGTAGTTAATTTGTAATTATAATTATATACCAATTTTCAAAAAAGGACGACTGACTCTAACTGAAGGCACATGATCACCCTTAAAATGTTTATTCAAGCCATTCTGTCTACTGGCATTTTTTGGGCAATTGCGGGCTATAAATGTTGCACTCATATTAATGTTGCCTCCCACCGGGAATCGAACCATGGACAGCATTCATCGCGGCTAACGCGGCTTGGCTCTCCGGGGGCCTTACGTTTTTATTTAAAGATATTTATTGCATGGTTAACAATCATTAATGCTGGGGAACAAATTACGATGAATCGTCGTGGAGTTTTCAACGTATTAAGGTGATACATTTATGGAGTATTTTGTTCGTTTTATTCAAATTCGTTTTAATTTTCTTTAATGTGGTCATTAGCCTGCCATGTGAAATGAGTTTTTGTAGTACCTAATAGAGTTCAGTTTAAGAACATTATTTGATGAGGAAAAACATTCAATAAACACGTCATGTTTAAGGAATGGTTTTTAGAGTTTAATAATGAAAGAGGCTGCGTAAAAACTGTTTATTTTATGAATAAACTTCTGAAATTTCGAAGAAACTGTTTTACTCTATTCTTTTCTCGCTGTTTTAACGTTTGTTTGATTTTCATATTTTCGCAGAAGTAAAATTGAAGACAATCGGTGCTAATTTAGGGGGAAATAGCATTTTCTGTAAAATAAGCTTGTTTCACACCCTGGAAACAGAGGAAAGCATTCACTCCTCTTTCTGGTAAAATAAAAGTAGAATAGACGATACTGTTTTCAGTCATTAGAAATATCCAACATTTTTCGCCGGCTTTATTCAGTTTGCGATATTCTGCGAGTATCATTCATGCCAATTAAATTTGCGAAGAATGGAATCATTATCAGCTTGGCCGAGGCTGCGAAGTATTCTCGGAGTCGAATTTGCAATCTCCCTAGAAATTAATCTCTCTGGGAAGTATTTTCTAAAATATATTCTGGTTACCCATAGCCATTCTCCTCAAAATTCTTTGTCTCTTAAAAACATTGTGGTAACACTTACCGAGTTATCGCAGTAGATTTTAATTCACTCACCAAACTTTGTTAGAAAATTTGCCGTTCTTGTAAACTCAACATTCGAAGAGATTAAAATCTAATTTTAGTACCCGATTACTTCTAGGTTTTCATTTACCACTTATACCTTAATAATTTTTAATCTTAGTAGCACAATTTCGGATGAAAAGTTTCACCATATATGCAGCTTTCGTAAATAGATGAGCTTTTTTAATTGTAAAGCATTATGACCTTAAAAATTTATTTTCAGCATTAATTGTATCAACATCTTATCTCTCAAACTTGTGTATATTTTCCCACCTATCAACAAATCATAAATTTTAATTGGAATAAAGGAACTAGTTGTTGATCATACAATTCTATATACAACAATTTTCACCTCTTGAATCATCATCGATGCATGATTATAAAAGGATAACAATAATATAGTGAGGATTGTGCAATATGACGAAAGCGAAATAAGAACAACTTACACACATTACCACAGGATTTAATACGTACGACCTAGGTTCCGACGCTTAGCGTCATCATCTGGAGCAAAACAGTCTATACAGAATATATATCGAAATCCTGAACGTATGTATTAAATTTTGTGGTAACTTGTATAAGTTATTCTTGTTCCCCTTTCATCACGAAGAGCTACCACAAAGTTGAGGCCGAAATAGTGAATTTTGTTGTCCAATATGATTTTTACACTGCAGCTGATTAATTTCTCCTAAAATTACAACTCTTATTACAGAATCATTTATTTAAAATGTCCTTATAATTCTGTTTCTGAAAAAGTTTTGGAAGTCTTTGTTTGGCTTGGAATGATCTCTTCATTCGCAGTTCTCATTTGATTACCGTTACCAGCAGTAGAAGCGGGGCAGGGAGCCGACAAAATGAATATTATTTGTGCGGAAACGTCTTTAAAATTCAGAAGTGCTAACGATAGGAAACTGTTACGTGTAAGACGCGCTTAGCATCTGGGCGGGGTGGTTGTTTGCAGAGGGAGAACGATTGAAGGAGAGGGAAGAAGTGATAAATTTTGCGGAAAACTGAGAGGATCTACGGGGCTCTGACCGAGAAGGTTGCCGCGGGACCTTTTAGGGATGTAGAGTCATGGTGGATGCACCCCCTGCCACACGCCAAAAGGCGGTCTGCAGGGTACTTTCATAGACGCAGACATAGATCTCACTTATATGAATAAATTTCTCATTAGGTTTTCTAAAACCCAGGGATATATGTTGTAAAACTATTTGCTAAGATTTAGACACATTTATCGAAAAATAATAAGACCATTGGATAAGATCGATTGAAGTAGTCGTTATTTTGTGATATTCTATCTTTACAAAGTAAGGTGGAATCATATTGGACGAACTAAACACTTTGTATAAAATTTTACAGATTTATTAGGAAACGCACGACCGATTTCGACTAGTTGATAGTCATTTTCAGGTGAGGTTTGCGTAGAAGCGAACGTATTTATAGGCATTTCTTATGAAGAGGGTAATGGAACAAAAGAGAGGTTTGGAGAGAGGGAAGGTAGAAAGTTAACTAATGACGGAAGGGGAGAAGAAGTAGGAAATTGGTGGATATTTGTAAGCTCAAGATTATTTTTCTTATGTTTCAAAACTTCTAGCTGTCAAGAATATCTAGTTATGGTCTTCATAGTGTATATGAAATATTTGTGGGGAGTAATCTGAAAAGTGCTTATTCTCCAATCATTAAAGTGTTTCATTCGTCCAAGACCATTGGGATACAAAGATTCATTTCTCAAGCTATAACACTCCCAATATTTTCGGTAATATTTAATATATTAATCTTATCAACTCATTCCTCATTCGATTATCAAAATGCATAAACCTGTCAGCTTCTCCTGGAAAAATTACGATCTTAAGTAACTTTCTTTTAATTTTAACTTTGAAACGATTCAAAATCTTTCAGCCACTTTTGGTGGTATTGTTAACATTATTCTGCTAAGCATTCTGTGTTTGCGTGTACTTCTTTCACACTTGGGTGCCCATCGGTCCGGGGATTAGACCAGGATTCCAATAGCATCATTACTTTTCGGAACCCTCTAATACACCGTTTATTTAAAACGTTTGTCTATGTCTATGTCTATGTCTATGTCTATGTGTATACCCTGCTAGCCACCGTTCGGCGTGTGGCAGGGGGTGCATGCACCAAGACTCTATTTACCTAGTCGATTACAAGTCGATTACCAAGACTCTATTTACCTAGTCGATCTGGTTTATCTTCAACGTAGATCATTAAATGTAACATATTCATGTCAATGAACTGTATTTACTGATAATCGCGATATGAGCACCGCAGAGGCTCACTTTGTCACACAAAGAGACGGCACACATAAATATTTTAATTCCAACAACTAAGGGCCACAAAATCTGGATTTAAACTATTAACATGTTCACTGCGGATATCTCCATTTCCAATGCATTTATCACTCCAACGGTGAAATGATCCATAGTGAACGTGTTAAGCAGTGGCTATCGAGTAGCAAATGTATTGGAAGATAGTTTATACCCTGCGGTAAATAATTCGCTTAATAAAACAACACTTCTTTCCTTTCTACACAAGTTGTTCGTAATTTTAACTTAATTTAAAAATAATCATGCTTAGAATCAAATATATTTTTGTTGTTCATCTGTATCTTACAGTTGTTTAAATATTGATCTCAAATGACATGCATCCAACATGCTTTTCAACTACTTTCTGGAAACATTGTAATGTGTAAATAAAAGAAATGAAAATAGTTTTAGAAAAGGCTGTACGGGCCTTTAGAATTATAACACGTGTAAAACTCAGAACCTTATACTTACGATATTTAAACAAGAATTTTTTCATTCTAGTTCTTCGATTTCTGGAAAACGTTAGAAATTTAGTCCTTTCGAAAACCGGTTATTTAATTGACTGCGATAGTTTTATAAATATCGTAGTCTTTCCTGATATTTTCTGTGGAAAATTTAGCTCAAAAAAATTTAATGACAGTTGAGCTTTGGAAAAAACTTAATTTACCATCGTCGAAATTAGCGTAGTAAAGGGCATTACTTGGAATGGAAACAAATTTTCCTGTCGACAAGAGATGTTGCCAAAGTGAGATAACTCCATTCCTTTTCATTACGTCTTCACTTTCTAGGAAACTGCAACGGCTTTTATTGTGCGTTCTTTCTTCGGGCTAGTCACTACTAAAAAATAGTTCCTTTTTCCTCTCCTTTTTTCGCTTGTATTTTCGTAAGTGGAAGCAAACATTTTCTTTGGAGAGTTATCAATAAATTGCGAATTATATAAGAGAAAAACGTAGAATTTGCTGTAAAATTTTGGTCTGCAATATAGGATTGATGGATAATGAATTCTCTTTAGACGTCCATGCAGCTAATATTACTCGTGTTAAAACTATCGACCCATTCTTGGACTCCCTTATTTCCTTACTTGGAAGTTACTTTACCTAAATGAAGTACAACCTTGTAGTAGCCGGACGCTGTGGGATTGGGTTCAGCCAGGTAACACACCATCAGTAATTTTATTTGTTGTCTTTGTAAGCGAGAATGAGATTGCTCAATTCCTTTCGTCTAACCCTTTGTCTAATCTCATAATATCCATATCAATTTACGATAGTGCAATAATGAACTAAAGCGGAAATTAAGAGTAGAATGGAGGTTTTACGCAATAAAAAAGCCAAAGATTGAAATTCAGGAATCATAAACACACTGGAAAAAGTACACCAACATAGGGGTTTTCGAAAACTTGAGAAATCATCCGATAGTGACGCTTATAGTAGTATTCTAAGTTAAAATATTAAAGTTGAAACGTTTATGAGCTGCTTGGCTCCAGAATCAAATCCTGCTAAGGATATGGATGTTCGCTTTTTCCTGTTTGCGTTTTTGTTAGTCTTAAAAGTACTAAAATTTTGGTCTCTATTATGAAGTAATATGTTCATTGTTTGTGCTCTATGCTCACTGATTCCTAGAAAATGTTTACCATTAATTTATTAACACATTGAGGGTTCAACAGGCCCCGAGATGCGGATTACCCCACAAACACGAATTTTATTAGGATACCTTTAGCACGGAATATGTATCGTCTAGTCTCTATATTTTATTGCGTCTATTTGAATAAAAATAACTACCGGGATAGAGAGTTTCTCTCAGACGGAATGAGTACGTTTATAAGAAAGTTAATGTGAATTAGAGTTCAAATTTTTATTAGAAGAATTGAAAAAAATACTTTGAAATGGAACGTCTTTCTCCGATAAGCGGTCAACTAACGACACAAGATCCAATTTTAGACAGGTAGCCGTGTGTTACTCAAGAATTAAGAAGTTAGGAAATGTTTGAAAATATTAAGAAAGGTACAGGATCGAGTCCCAGTCTCGCCATTATGTCAGTTTATCATTTAGGTTTCAAAATTTCACCAAGGACTTATGAGGCACAATTAAAACTTCTTTGTGTCTTTAATCGAACGCGTTGCATGTTTCGTGAAGGAGTCNAAGGAAGTAGAATATTTTCAACTCTGATAAGTTATAGGTAACAATAAACGAACACTGTGCTAGAAGATAGTGGTTACTTTTCTCTCTTGATTTCATCTGAAAATAAAGAAGAACACATATTATTATATATCAAGGCACTATTGGAGGTCATCGGGTTTTATCATTTACGTATAGATAATTGTTAAAGAAAGAGGGAGTTAAATCTTCCCAGTACTAAATCCATCGCATTATATTAATTTTTATGATTTGAAGAATTCTGTTTTTGCATATGTAATATGAATGAGAATTATTAGTATTATTGAGGCTAATTAGCGTGAATGTGATTTTCAGAAATGAAGACGAGTGTAGGAAATTTATTTTGTGAGTTAACTAAGACTTTGGAAAATAAATTGGAAACTCATTCAATACAAAGTGAAGAAAATGCAACATCATGCTGTTTATCCCATATATTAAGCTTGATTGAATGCTACAGAAGTATTCATATTCCTTAGATTTTTATAGATGAACCAAATTTTCTTTTAAGAAAAGTTAGTGGTTGAGTAAAGAATAATCTGTAGTCTATGATTATTATATCTAATATATAATAGTTATTTAATTTTTATGATCGATGGTTACAATTTAAACTGTTTTACCTGAAGACCGGTTTGAACCTCAAACCCTCAAACAGAATTGACTACCAAAAGCACAGGAGAGGGAATGAGACTTACTAGGGAAGATGAGGAGTTAGATAATTTCACCTTGCACTTTACTAAACCAGAATTCTGTAGGTTATTAATTCCGTAAAGGAATTCCAAGAAAGTGCAGCTCAATGACCCTATAAATAATACTACTCATAGCATTCGATAAAGAGTTGCTAAAATGACTGCTATAATTCAGCATCATTCGCATAGCAATAGCTTCCGTTTCATTGCAGATGTGAACAGGACAGAGAAAAAGTAAACGAAAGGTATATTTCCTTTCTCTTACACCAAAAGATTAAAGAGAAAGAATAAATTCGTTGTTAAAACATCTTCGGCTTATATTTCATCGGGAGAATTCCGGCAACATTCTAGAAATTCCTATTCAGCGGAAGTTAACGTTTCAGTTGAAGTTGAATAAAAAAAACTTTTCTCTTTTATGGCTGATACCTTTTACGATCCGATAGAAATTTAGGGTATGAAATCATGTCAGCGTTTTCTCAGGGATCACATAGAAGTTGTGTATCTAGAAGAAACTACGGGGCGAGAGCAAAAAACATTTAGGTTCTTTCGAAACTGGAACGCCAGACATCGCAGAGGCGTTTCTTTGTCCGGCACATCTTTTATCAAATTTTTTGTCGCGGCACCAACTAGTTATTTCTCGCATAATTTATGTGCTGTTCCTATGAAATGCCATTTGATTCGCATTGAAACTGGTCAATCTGATTACTTGCCCGAAACCGTAATGCATCGCCCAAGGGAAGTGAATGACAGTGCTCGAATGGGATAGATTAAGTGTGGAATTGTTGAAGGAAGGAAGAGAACGGTTGAATAAGATGAATCGGGTCGGGATTTGGATTACAGGGTGCTCATTCTTCAGGATAACGGATATCCCTCCGCGAGTGAAATAAATGCGGTAACCTATGCTTCCAATCCTGCATACTCGAATTTGTAATTTTTGCATTCCTAACAATTTTTTATTTTACTCTTCGGACACTTTATTTCCCAATACTCTCACAAACACCCATTTACTAGACAATTACAGTGGTGGGCTTAAATAATAACAGTGGATGAAAACGCAAAACCATTCCCTAACCCGAAAAATCCGACTATCCGAACCTTTGGGTTGGAGGGCTATCAGGCTAAACACCACCAAACTAATCTAAAACTACTAGGAAAATTAGCCTAGAAAACAATTTGAATCGGCAAAGACGATTAAGTGGGTCCTGTCATTAATCGGACGCTGATTTTGATATCTTACACTATGCATTATGGTTGGATAAACAATACGTTGATCAGCTAACTCGGATAAGTTTTAAATATTATGTTGACACATCTGAGAAAACGGTGAGCAAACTAGCGTCGGATGAACTTTTGAGAGCACAGAGAAAGACGACTACCGTCAGGGCCGGCCCAGCGTTATCTGATACCCCATAGGAAAAGAAAATTTTGGCGCATTATATTCGAATTATCTGTAGAGAATTAAATTTTTAATACCGTAGACAAAGTGTTACAGTGATTAACTTTTGAAGCCTAGATTTAGCGGAGCTTCCGATGACTTAATACGCACTTATTCTGAATGCTTTTTCTTGCTCTGTAGGTGTCGTTTTACGAAAATTCATCGAGTAATAAACTTGGTGCCCCGAAGCTTTGCCTAGGTTCGCCTAATTGTGAAACCGTCCCTGTTCACCACTTATCTGCCGTTCTATCTATGTCTGGACGCTGTAATTCATTAGTGTCTGTATATGATAGAAAAAGGGTGGAGATTAATTTCTTTGTTTGCATGTCCAATTAGAACTCAGAGGTCATTTCGGCTCGCAACGGTAAGATTGCAATCATGTTTTTCCAGTGTTGTATCTAGGCTTCATCATTAGATGGGCTGGAAAACTTAATTAAGGATAATTTATACTGACTTCTCGGGGGTGTAAGACGTTTCCCTGACTCATTTTCTCGAAAATCAGATAATTAAGCAAATATCCGAACAGAATTTCAAGTATATGTTATGAAATTTTGAAAGTATAAGGAGGCATAAATACCACTCTTCTTTGTCGGTCTATTAAAGGGGCAAATGTTTTCTTTTGAATCATCTACTCTTTGATAATACCTTAGTTAGCTTGTCCTGGGGGTTATCTCAGCTGCCACCCCCTTCCTTGCCACACTCCCTTCTGGCAAATAACTGCTATAAGCGAGGGAATGAGCGTCCGCGTACTCGGGTGTCCCCAGGTCGTAGCTTCTTCTCCCGTATCCACTGTGTCCGTGGCCGCTGTGGAGTTCCTCGTGGGAGTGGCTGTGCGCGTGCGAATACACCGGCTTCTGCACGATTTCGTAAGTGACAGACCCGCCCCCTCCTTTGGAGGCGAGAGCCTTCACTCCCACGATGGCGGATAGGAGAAGTGAGAGCAGACCCACGATGAGGGCCTTACCGGCCAGGAGGGCGAGGGCTCCGAGGGCTATGGCTCCAACTGTTGCCTTCGACATGATGAGCATTGCTCCCAACAACCCCATGCCTCCTTTCTTACCACCGCCGAAGCCGCCCTTCCGACCTGTGAAGAAGGTGACGAAGGATTGAGAGATGATTGTTTGCAGAGTCTGGATGGAGTATCAGTCAAACGGATAGTACGAACGCTTACTTTCTTTGGTATTAGTGTTTCCCAGTAGCAAGCGTTTTCTTTGTGAATTAGAAAAGATAATTTGGATGTAGGTAAGTTTTGTTAAGAAGTGCGTCGGTAAAGCCTATTACCAAGATGCTTCCTCAGGATGGGAATCGTTACAAGAGAACATCGAAACTTTTGTGAAATTTGATCGGTAAATTCTGAAATAATACGCTCTCGGACGACGTATTAAATATTGTGTCTACTCTGCCTTCTAGACTGATCATATCTATCTCTAAAGTGTTTAGCCCAAAGACCGGTTGTGACCTCATCCCCTCTACCATTAACTACGAATAGCTGGGAGAGGGAAATGAGGCTTACTAAGCGAGGTGAGGAGGGAGGTAGTTTGCCCTTGCTTACTGAGCCAGAATGCTATAAGCGTAGCAAGCCCACGTTAGTGAAGAAGAATGACTTTACGAGTAACACTTTTCGTATCAAAATAAATCTTCTCTAGCAAGTGGAATTCCATTATTAATGAAACAATAAAGATAACTTTTACTTTTCCACAAATATTGAAAAGTGAAAGTTATATTTATTATTTCACTATTATTAATGCTATTATTCAGCATGACTCATACCTTAGTAGCTGTCATCACAGCCATGAACAAGACTGAAACAGAAATGTTTAAAAGATGCATTTTTCTCTATCCCGCACCAAAAGTCAAATGATGTCGTTAATATTTCAGTCATCAAGATATAGTAGAAGGACCAGACTGATCATATACTCCTAGAAAATATTGTTGGATACTAGGACTAGACTACTCGTTTTTCCGTTAATTTTATGCGACATTATTCTAGTACATTTATTAACGACCTGGGAAATGTACTGAACGATTCATTAGTCCCCTAACGAACGAGTGGAGTTAAATTGCTAGTACATGGATGTAGGTCTTTTTATAATAAGTTATTGTATTTTATACTGAAGCTGTATGCTTAGTTTAATTTTACATCGACTGACGAATGTTCAACAACAACTCAGGTCCCCTGGTTCTTTGCTCTCTATCATTAAGTAAGGCATTTTCAAATTTCGATGGGGGCAAGCCAGGAGTAGTGTGTCCGGTAGGAATGAGATAAATCGGGCCATTCCGTGGTTTTTCTCGCACCTCTTATTTTATTCCGTCACGCCTTATTTGAATATTATTTTACTTAATTACACCAAGGAGAACAGATGTTACGTCTCGTATTAACCATAAATTATATTTACCCCATCTATTAAGTTACACGAGCTTAAAAGTTGTTACTATTTTTGTATGAATTGTAAAGTTACCATCCTTATTATTTCAACAGAATAAATTTATTGCTACTTTTGTATACCTTCTGGACATCTTCAAGTGTCTAGAACGTAGATGAAACTAGTCGTAATTAAGGACTGAGGAAAGGAAGCTAAGCACGGAAGAGCCGTGTGGTTATATACCATGGAATACCAGGTGTAAAAAATTGTGACATGACTGTGACTCGAACCCTGGGTTAAGTGTATCGCTATTTTTCACACCTGCTATTTCTTAGTCGTAATTAATTTATTTTATGCGAATGACAAGGTTGTTTTCATCTTAGATATGGCATCTTTCCACAAGGTTGAGATTGACTACATCAGATTTAAATTGTAATGTTGATATTTATTTAAATTTAATTTTGTTATGAAAGTCATATTTTCAGTCATGATATTTATCATCCCACGATCGATATATCTTTGAATTTGGAGTAGTCTGTCTTGATACATTTCATAAATGTTTTAAATGAGGATTTAATATTTCCTTGAAAGTAAGATCCCTACAGTAAGAATTGAATTCATGCGTAAGAGTTGGTAGCTTGTCATAGGATATTATGACGATGACTGTGTTGCAATTCACAAACATTGAGCACTCATTGGGATGTTTTTACGTCTTATGCCGAAATTTTGCGCTTCAGCTATGTAAACGAGTTATATATTTTTGCATCTTATGATTTCAATTATATGAAGTCGATTTCTTTTAGTTGAATTATTGATGCTTTTCTCTGCTCATGATAATTTGTCACGGCTGCGTTTCTAAACTCATTTATCTAGAGAGAAAGCGATAATGAGGTTGAAATTTATATTTAGTAATTTCTACGTGTAAAACAAAGCTAATTGTCAATATTGACGACACTGTTACTCCCGGAAGTGTGGTAGATCGTAATTCTGGTTCACGTGATGGAACTGGTACAGTTTAGTTTAATTTTATCTGCTTATCAATCAACTGGAAATAGGGTGTTATTGATTTTAAATTGTATGTACAAAATAGTAAAATAATTTTTCGAACTGGTCGAACATTTAAGTAATTAATAAATATCTTAAATTATCTTATTCTGCATAACAAATATTTTTCATTGGCATGATTTAGGATTTAGAGTTCATTGCTGTTACTCAAGAATTAAGAAGTTAGGAAATGTTTGAAAATATTAAGAAAGGTACAGGATCGAGTCCCAGTCTCGCCATTATGTCAGTTTATCATTTAGGTTTCAAAATTTCACCAAGGACTTATGAGGCACAATTAAAACTTCTTTGTGTCTTTAATCGAACGCGTTGCATGTTTCGTGAAGGAGTCTGTAGATCTGTGTATTACCTCAAGTATGCTGTCTATGGCGAATAATTTTCTCCCTGAATTAAAAGAGGAAGAGAAGAATTTGAGAAAGATTTATTTTATTATTTGAGACTATCCTCCTATGATATCTCCTTTCATTTCTTATGTGAAGGACAGGAAAGATAAATATTATTTTTTACTTCAAAAACTTCCTCAAAAAAGTGATTAAATGGGACATTCTTTCCACCTCACTTACGTTTTCGCTTGAATGAAATATGATTTTTAACCGGAACTGAATTGAAGCTTTGGCATTTTTGTCGGACAGAAAAGCGATGGTTTGGTAAATATTGCGTTATGATGATGTCTGAAAAAACTATGAGATAATTTTTCAAGATGATGGACGTTTATTTGCGTAGTGAATCTCTGTTGAATAAATTTTTGATATATTTTAATTTTAATCAAAACTATAAGTACTCTTGTATGTAAATGCCACAGAAAACGTTCATAGTAAAATAATTTAACTGTAATTATTTTGCAAGCTTTACAATAGATCAGTAAAACCCTTTGATATTTACCAAAATGTTGATTTCTACATGAAATGCGGTCTTGAATAATATTAATAATTTATAAACCGAGCTCAACAAGGTTTACTTAAAAAAGATATTGTTTTAGATCATGTCTATTATAGTCGTCATGAAATGAGTTATCCTTAAGGGATCGATGATTAAGCAGCCGTTTTCCTATTCAGTCTTCTCTCAACACTTCTCAAGCTACACCGTCATTTTCAGAATAAATATATGTACTCATCATCCTCGTAGCAGGTATTTTCCACCACTTGATTGATGAAGACCTCTTCAAAAATTCAGCGAATTCGTTCTAAAAAAATATTTGAGTACTGAGGCCGTGGATAAATTGAAATTTCTCGGAACATATTCAATCGGATTGAACATCTGCAAGCAATTTTTTATATAAATGCTTTTTAACGTCTGAGTGATCTCATTTGGATTTGCTGTCACTAACATATTACTTTGCCTTACAATTGAGTTAATTTATTTTGTCAAGGGAATGTATGTATTCTTACATTCCGCTTCAGTAACTAGAAATATTCTTCGAACTAAGAGAAAAGGAATAGTTATGATATATAGCGAGTTTCTTTTTTAGGTTATTTTCCTATTTGGGGCTAGGTTCAGCATGATCAGTCGTTACATTGTTGATAGTTTTTAACCAGTTTTACTTACAATCGAAAACTTTACCGCTTCAGTTCTATTTCTCAAATTTAATAGCTCGAAAACGTTATTTGCGTTGATCACAAGTCCTTTGGTGACAGTATGTATGAGCATTCTAAAATTTGAGTAAAGAAGGATAGTATTATAGTTTGACGTACCTATCCTGTATACTTATCAAAAGAAGCACTACAAGAACGATGAAATTCTGCTTTGTTAGCTATGGTTTGAACAGTTAGAAGCTATAAGGTGCACTTCTTTGTATTTATAGGTAACTAGTGTACAAGTATTCCAAAAAGTAATTTGTTAAACGGAAATTGTATATAAGGTATTCGTATGACTGAAAAGTATGCATTTAATTGAGGTAAATTCCGAAGTTAATGTTGTACTGTAGAATCTCAAATATTAGGACAAATAACAGTACTCTACTTAAATAATAATTTTTATTAATGGTAAAGAAAAGTTGTAAAATTATATTAAGGAGTACGTAAGATGCAAAGATCTCTACTCTCATCAGGATAAACAGAAAAATTGGTATAAATTCAGCACCACAAACTCGCTTACGAGAAAGGCGAGCAATAACTGAGAAGTTGAGTCTAGGTTGCCCTAAGACTATGGGATTTTCAAATTTTAGGCCCTCATCCTACAATGCTCTTAACATCTAATGTACTCTCTGTGACGGCGAACTACCTGTCCTAGGTAATTTTTGTTCTCTTAATTCGTAATAACGTAATGAAAAGATTGAAATACTTGTTCTATGTTTTTCATTGAATAAACTGAATGACAGACTTCCGTTCTGTGTTTTGATGTCTCGAGTTCTTCATTATCAAGGGTTGAATCTAAAACGTAGGCTGTATGCAATGAAAAATGATATTTGAAAATCTATAGCTTCGTAAAGCGGTAGTTCTTAAAGGAAGGTGTGGATAATATGTAAAATTTTTATGCTCAATCTTGTGATTGCAAGGCTATATTGCTTTAGACCAGGGTTTCCCAAAGTGTGTTCCGCGGAACACTGGTGTTCCACGAAGAGTTTTTAAGTGTTCCGCGGAAACTTACGAAAAATGATAATTATTGTATGAATTTCAGTTTTCAATTAGGTTATAACATATTTTTATAATCAGGGACTCTGGATTATATGAGAAGATTGTGTTTTCAATAAACCATTGACTCTTACTTTGACAAAATCAATTATTACTAATATTTATTGACAGAAAAAGTAACCTAGTGTTCCGCTGATATCATAGAATTGATAAAGTGTTCCGCTGATATCATATAATTGATAAAGTGTTCCTCCGAAGGAAAAGTTTGGGAAACTCTGCTTTAGACTATAAAGTATATTAGTATTGTTAAAAGCGCTTCGACAGCTAAGGTCATTTCGCACGTAGGCCCCCACCGGGAATCGAACCCGGGACCGTTTTCATTGAAGTCGAACGCGTTGCCCACTTGGCTATGCGGGAGCCTTTAGACTATAAAGAAGTGTAGATTTGACATAGGAATACTTAAATATTTGTGCCCTGATTTTATAAAAGATTTAAATTACTTACGCTAGAAAATAGTGTATTTAGAGTAGCGATAATGACACAATTTCGTTTGGATTGGATATGAAAAACCCGCTCAACAAGTAAAGCAATTTAAAACTTAGCTACCTAACTGATATAAAATGCATATATTGTTATTAAAATGAAAGAATGGTGCAGAAAAGAGCATAAAAACATAGATCACGATTCAATCGACATTCTCACCGGTCTCAGCAGATTGGAGTCCCATGCTCTGCATCACTTCGTCACCCAGCTTCCTCACTAGACCTCCCGTCTCGAGCAGCTTCACGCTCACCGAATGCGAATCCAAATATTTTCCAACCCTTCTCAGAAGATACTCGTCGAGTCTGGCAATTGCGGAGGCATCGCCAGCGTCCTGCAATCCCCTCGCCAAATCCGTCACCACTTCTCCCGGGAGATCGTTCTCTGTCACCCTCTCCGACAACCCTCTTGCGTCTGTCCTCACCACTGCGACGCTCGGGAGGATTTCGTAAGAGTCTTTCTCCGATAAGCGGTCAACTAACGACACAAGATCCAATTTTAGACAGGTAGCCGTGTAATTCCTGGCGCATCCTCTGGCCAGAATCTTCCGGACGATGTCTGCAGCATCGCCCGTTGAAGTCTCCGACGGCGCTCGAATTTTGTCCTGCGAGTGCACTGTCCCCAGAAGGATTAAAAGCAGGAAAACGTTGTACTCCATTGAGACAGAACACAAAGGATGTATTGCAAGAATGAAGTTCCTTCCTCAGAACCAGCTGAGGCTGAGATGAAGAATGATGTGCGGTTAGTCGGATCTCCGAACTCATCATTTATACGCACCAGGGAAGCATTGTTATCTGCTATGGATGGTAGGGGAGGAAGAGAAGGAGTTTTCAGGGTGTGGGTAAGACGTCCACAATCTTTACCCTGTTGGTGTGGGTGTTAAGAGAAGCGCGGAGAAGCGACTAGTTAATGGAGCGTATCCGCCGCAGCGTGATGGCCATTCTCTTCTGGATGGTTGACGAAAGGGGGACATCGAAGAGGGGCTTTTGATAGGTAATAAGAAGAGAAGAAGACCGCTTCCAATGTTCTATTGGGCAGAGGCATTGCGGAAGGGCCATGGAAGCGAGCAAAAACCACAAAAAGAGATTTTTAAAAAGACCATTTTTGGATCTCATTGTTACGGATCGGTGTTCGAGGCGTCCAAGAAGAGGTCGCGCCATAGGCGTAAAATTGGACTAGAAAAAACAATGGGAAGTGAAGGGCAGTTTTCTTGCGAAGGGTCGAGTAGGAATGCAGAGAACGGAGAGGATTTGCGATGTGGGGTAGGAATGGAGGGAGAATGGAGGTTTTTAGTTGGAGTAGGTGGTTGGTACCTCTTGAAAGGGGTGTTCCCGAAATGAAAAAGGATTTTCATGGCATCCTACATCTCTCGCATCTTCCCGCTCAATTTTTTTGTTGCTCGTTAGAGTAGTTTGCGGTTTGAAAGGAAGAAGTTAAGGCGATCATTCACTTCTGTTGCCATGGTTTTCGGTGAGGATGATAGATTTGACCAGAGACACAGATGTACTCGATAAGCGAGGAGGCCTCAGGCCCTGCGTAATAAGGCTATTGTTTATCAGGTGCTACATTCACATCACCTCAGGTATTTGTGGTAGCTTATAATAATTTTAATTTGACCTATTCGAAATCAGTGCTATCTTATTTCTTTCTTAAATTACTTAAATACGAAGGTTTCTGCCAATTGTTTCCTCTAGATAATTATGCGTTTTTTATTGTCACTTTTTGCCACATATAAACACATTGAAGCTTTTACCTTTTGGGATAGACAAGCTTGCAGTCTTTCTTATGCTCTTATTCTTACGTAGCACTCTTCTTTCCTTCAAGATACATCTACACATCTTTTTTATTCAGCACTTTAATTTCTGACCCTACTATCGCTTTACTTCCAGTATAATTAAATTGATTCATTTGTATTACTTGTAATAGTGAATCCTCGGTTAGGAGATTTAATCAATAAATAATTCAAATAAATTTAACGTATTTTTTAGTTTAGTTTAGTTAAGGTATATATTTACATCAGCTTCTTAGTACTATACTCGGTTTCCCCCATTTTCTGTATCTTTCTTTCCTCATTATTGGCAGAACAATAATTTAGGGTTTTTTTCCATTACGTAATGAGAATGATTTGAACTAAAATCCATTTAGTACGACGACGTCATTTTAACTACAGGTACTTTTACGAAAAAAATCAGCAGCTACCTTTCTAAGGCTACAGCGAAGTAGTTATTCCCTTCCTCAGAGCCTTCCCAACGGAAGGCTCTGAGGAAGCGTTCAGTAGAGTATTGACATTGCGAATTAGTACAAAATACTAGGTCGGAAAAGACTTTAAGGGAAATTTAGTTTATGTAACACAAGGCTCTTATTATTTAATTGTTTATAATGCTTACCCATTTCGTCTATGATATCGATTCGGCTCACATAAAGTCTCCACATATTAAAGTCTCCGAAATGACGTTTCTTCGTTCGCCTGTTTTTACAACTTTGGATTGCTTATATATAACGTAAAATATTTATTGTGAAGATTTGATTTAGCATTTATACTACTGAAATATGTGAAAACTCGTTTTCCTATATTTTATCTTGATTTTATCTGTTAGATTTTATTAAAACTGTGTGTGCAGGAAGGGAGCGAAGATTAGATAATTTTCTTTAGATATACCTTCTTTAAAGAGACTTACTGGGTAGGAAGATTTAGCAGTGAAACTTTAGAGCAAGTCAATGATTGAGTTTTATTGTCTTAAATATTTATGCGGATGCTGTAGTTTCTTGGAGGTATAGGAGGTAAGAAGAGGACAACGACACTGTTGATATATAAATTGGGCAGCTGTTAGAGAGTAAAATTAGTAGCACCAAACAGTGAATAATAGAATATCCAGACATCTTGATATTGAATGATAACGAGAATGATCTATGAAAAAACCGTAATTTGGTCATTTCTTAGCAATCACTGAAATGCAATCGAATTCCCCTGTCGTGTGACAGAAGTTTAGCTGGTTACCTTATCTGCGGGGTGTTTACCTAAGATTGATAGATGTATCGACAGACTTTGAGAAATAATTAACCGTTAAAAATGTAATCGGTTTTCGATGGTCTTATCATAATTATTTTACGAAATGAAACCAATTACAAAGTCGGCGAAAAGCATTTTTCATTTTAAAATATCTTTGTAAAATTCCATCTATTATCAATTTCTGTCCTAGAAGCATTCATACAAAGGTGAAAATACCTGAATAAGCTGTGCGGTTACCGTTTAATTTGTCACTTCTTCCAATATTTTTCTAATAAGGTAATAAGTCTTGTTGAATTTCTTACACATTTAAGTTTTGTCCAATGTTAAAGGAACCATGAACCTTAGAGTCAATTTTTTGAGATTCAAATAGTTAAAATTATTTTCCTCTTCGTGGAAGATATTTTCCTTTATTACTTTTTCTATGCCAACTTGTTTTATACGATATAAGATATTTAGTAGGTATTACGTATATAAGGATAAAGGAAAGGAAGACGGTAGTTCAGTGGTTAGAATGCCTGCCCGGAAAGTGGGAGACCTGGGTTCGAGTCCCAGTCGTGTCGCTATTTTTCACACTTGTTATTCCATTACGTATATATTCAAATCAGCGGATATCAGTATGGGTGACGATCAATGACATTCTTCATTCTACTGATTAATTTTTTTATATCCTTGCTTTTCTCACTATATGAAATTTTCTGCACCTATAAATTATTTCCTTCTATGAATAATCCTTGGATTGGTCCGCAGCAATCTTCCAGTCGGCTGTATTTCCTGCTTTTCTTTTCTGTTCCGTATAGATGGTGCAGTCGACATCTTCCAATATCTGATGCATGTATCTAAGGTGGTCTTCCTCTTTTTCTCCGTCGTTCCCCATTTTCATCAAACTCTCGTAGCGTAGAATATGTCCCATTAGTCTTGTGCTCCTGTTTATTACACTTTTCCAGTTATTTCTATCCCCCACCCTCTGATAAACATCTTCATTCGTCACTTCAACGTTCCAACTAGCCCTGAGCATTCTTCTAAACACCACCGTTCGAAAGAACTCATTCTCATCTAATTCTATATTATATTATTTAATGAAGAGTTTAGCCTTCTTTAATCATATTATCTTATGTACCCCTCAAAAAAATTTATAGATAAAAAAATTTAGAATACTTAAGCTTTATTTATTGTGGAGGCTTCATGTACTATGATATAATGTTCTATTATAGCTTGAGACAGGATTCTTAAAGTAATTTATTTCTTTTTATTTATTTAATTAGGCTGGTACACGTCTTTATTAGGTGACATTGATACAGGCATTCTTCCATCTAACCCAATAAAGCTAGCTTCAATTTAATTCAAGTCTGAGGGCATCTTTAATTCCTTTGTATGCAATAAAACATTTATTAATACTAATATACACACGTATGTTATTTGAGCAAGGTTTCGGAATTTTTCTTATGACGGTCCTGATTGATTTTAGTTATGTCATTTTATTAAAAATGTTGGCATTATCTACCATTTCTACGATTTTAAAGAATAAGGAAAAAAAGAATACTCAAACCTTTACCAATATATTTTATTCCAGCACCATGGTTTCGACCTTTAAGGTTATCTTCAAGTGATCCTGATGATGACCTAAAGGTTCGAAACCATGGTTGTGGAATAAAATATTGTGGTAAAGATACGAGTATACTTTTTCCTTATTCTTTATAATGGAGACTTACCACAAAGTCGAGGTCAAATTGGTACATTCTGTTACGACTTAATTAACCCAGGGGTTATGTTTTTTCTCAAACTTAGATTACCTTTCTAGATATTTCTTTATCAACTTTTTAACTTAGTCATTTTCTACGATGTGAACTTTAGGGTATGGGAACTGTAGGGTTTTGACGAAGATAAAATTTTCTGTTAAGGCTATGGCTAGTCAGCAAGCTTTTAAGTGAAATCATTTCTGAGAGTTGAAATTGAAGAGACTGAAAGTAGTCTTCCACCGAAAATCATTCTCACCAATATTTACACAGGGAAAAACAGATTGGTTGGTAAATTTTTCATTACATGTCGTTGTTACTTTCATTTATGTGTATTATACTTGAAGCAGAATACATGAGAACAAACTTCACACCGTACCTATTTTATAAACACTATTTTTAACAGCTGAACGATAGAATTATTTTGGTCACTCATGACTGAATGCTATGATGCTACGAAAAATGTTATACGCAGGTTCATTATACACTTTAACTCACTTGTTCACTAAAAGCATACAGGCTCAGTTTGAAAAGGGGTTGCAAGTTACCGTATCTTGCAGAGTAAGCCACATTCTCTCTCCAATTTTTTTTATAGCTAATGTTGAAGGAAATGAAAATTAGACCAGCCTTCAAGCTAAGGACTTAACTGACTTATTCACTAACACTTCACTTACTCATTTACTGACTTGCGTTTTCTCTCCTTTTCTGCAGTTATAGATTCAGTTTGTATTTATTCACATCTGAAGCTTAGCATTGAGTATGCTTCACATTTAATTTGTTTAAACGTTCCATAAATGAAGAGGACTTATGACAACAGAAAACCGTACGGATTATAAGAACTTAATTCTTGAATTGATTATGATCATTTCCAAAGCCTATTTTTCTCCGTGATATTTGTCACACGATTTTCATATGTTCTTCAACGTAAAATCGATATCCTTGAGTGAACGGTGACTCCCACAGGCGCGATGGTCATGTCCTTTTCTTGCATAATCAAGAACATGGTTTTATTAACCAAACAATTTGATTAGAAGACGCTTTTATGAGCGGTTAACATGCATTCCTCGGTAAGGCATAATTTTTCAAAATATAACTCGTACGATTCTCTTTAATGTTTAAATATTTATGTTCTAAATATTATCTTTGTACACACTATGGTAATTAACTTTTTTATATCTAACTTATACGTATTTATTCAAAATATGTAATTTAGGTTAAGCGTTGGTGATTGGGGTTTACCTGTTAAATGTGTTAATAAACCAGTCTATCTTCGGTGCTAATTTAATTGTAAGATTATTCTTGTTCCGGATTAAGACAATGCTTTTATTACTTTTGTGCCATTGTATATTAGCCTATTTTTTGTCATGTTTACTTTTTCTAATCGTCAATTTCAATGTTTTTCAATTATCAAAAATTACGTGAAGTAGCAGTCTTACAAACAGTCGTTAACCTGATACCCATTTATTAAGACAAGTTTATCGTTACCCTAAATACATTGGTAGAATAACTCATAGTTTAGTTTTAATTTTGGATCGATTTTCAACCCCACTATTTACGAGCGGACCTATATATTTAAAAAAAGAAGATAATCGATTAGTTATCAAAAAGCGCGGTTGTTGTATGGTTTATTTGCTCTAATATCGTCTCTTAAAATGGCCTCATCGATCGCATTTTTCATAGATACACATATTTCATTGAAATGTTTTGAATTCATTTCTTTAGATTGCGAAATATCTAACTTGCAAACACATACCGCGAGCAATACAGATAATATATTATCATCGGTTTCTAGTATAACTTTTATTCATATTTTCAAGAATGTGTGTATATACATTTATACATGGATCCTGACAATGTGCCAACAAAATTTCGGTTAGGATGATATGGCAACGGGTGTCAAGACAAACTTTGTTAGTTCTAAAATTACTCTGCAGGACAACTTTCGCCGTGTTGCAGGTGGTTTCGCCGTGGTGCATCCTATGTCTATATATCTACTCCTTAGTATAGAGGTATTTTTCTAAAACTGGTTCGACAACTGAGGCCATTCCGCACATATGGGACCCCTATCGGAAATCGAACCGGTTCCAGTTTCACCGAAGGCGAACGAGCTACTCATTTGCCTATCCGAGACTACCCTATTCTGATGACATTGCGTATCGTCCATGGAAGAAATTAATCTGAGATGCAGGCAGTTCTTCCATCTAATTCAAATCGGTTATTGAACGTGTACCCAGAAATTAGTGGAATAAAATAGGTAACGACCCTCTCATGAGTTTCCGCTTCCCTTTCTTAAAGAACGGAAACGATGGACATGAGTTGAGAATGAACTTTTTCGCGTCCTTAATGAGAAAATGTCGTAGAATAGCCTGGAAAATTTTTATTTGCCTCAAACATATAATTTAAGCTTTCAAGAAAATTGATATACCTGAATATGACGGTCAGCTTTTTCTCGCGATATTTTCACGCAATCTGTCTTCTACTATCGCCAAGTCACGGCGTCTACTCACGTATTTTTTTCGTCCTTAAGGAGTCATGCTCCAGTGCTCGCGTCCTGTCCCCAAACTAACCACATCCGCAGGAATGCACTAGGAGGCGCATTCGCTCCCTTTTGTCACCGAAAAAGGGAGCAAGAGAAATGCGTTTCCGGTATTCAACTAATTTTTTTGGAAGAATGCATTTCTCTTCCTTTGGGCTTATGCGAACGCTTCGGACCTTAAGTAAGCCACAAGCCAGCCTTCGCAGTCAACAGGGTCACCCGTATGAGTCTGAAGATAAAAATGTGTGGATTTTCATTGATGGTTGATGATTATGCTAGCTCAGTAGTACGTCATCAGTAACCTATGACGCGCCTGCCTAGAGTGGCACGAGAGAAAATATTATGCCAATACTCTCTTATGACAATAGCCTTATTATATATTATTAACTTAAAAAATTATTTCCCAGAATAAATGAATGTGGATTCTACCCACTTTTACTATTACAGTATTTTCTGGTAAGTAACCCGTGTGTTATCTATACAAAAAATATATAAAAATGATAAAATAATAGTGCGTGATATACACGGAAAAGCTCGTTTCATTGAATATCTTAAATATTGAATTCGGAAAAAATGAATGAACAACAAACGTCACATATCGCGGAAGTCACGGAGTATATACTCACGTACTAGGGCAATTTTATTTCAACCGTCATATTGTACATGTTAACGTAATCAAATAATTCCATTCAAAATACAATAGTAAATATCATAAATATTACAGTAGTGAAAAAACATTCTCGTCAAAATAATAACTATTATGAAATGCGCGTTATCAATGCATTTATCACGAAAGAAATTTTTGAAATGCGTGTTATCTATACATTAACACAGTGAGGAGATTTTTAAAATGCGTGTTATCTAGTAGGTGCGTGTTATTTACCGGAAAATACGGTAATTAATGATTATAAACGTCAATTATTACATATTCATCCCATCAATAACACAATGAAATAGATAATATCAGTATCTCACTCTATGTTCTGGCACCAAATTAGCACGCAAGTTTTTATATTTGTAAAATATGGTACTCTTGCCACAGAAGGTTCGCCATCGCTGTCCTAGCTCCAATGTTTTATCGGCATTTGAATTTAGGTACCTATTGATCGGAAAGCTACCTCATGGTGGAATGAATAAAATGAAATTTTTTGGATATCCAACTGCATTTAGTTTTTGCCTGTAATTGTGGAATACCTCGTATAGAATAATTCGCTTTCCGCAAAACATATCGAATTTCGCCGCACCTTATCAAATTCCCGAATAAAACAATAATTATATAGTCTGTATAAGTATTATGTATAGCCAAGAAAACGGAGAAAGTTACATTAATAATACCTCAATAACCTCTATTTATCGTATTTACATTATTTACTTGAAAGATATTTATATCAATCGATTTGTGTTGAAAATCTATGTCTTTAACCATAACATTCAGCTGGCAGTTCATCATTCTTAATTTTCTTTACTCTCCTTTATGTTTCTCGGACTTTAAAGTAAGATTCGTGTTCTTCAATTGTTTTTATGCATTTTACTAACATATAAGGATATGTTTCGAGGTTTTTCTAGTCAAAACTAGTTCTCTTGCGAATAAGATTACACAGCCTCTGTTAAGAACGATATTTGCTTATATTATTTCTTTATCATCAAATTTAGGACTTTTTCCCTATGGTTCGCAGCCTGTTTGTTACTTTGAATTAATTTTCTTTTGTTTCGCTTGAAATGCATAATTTATATGTTAATTAGTAAAGTTGTGCCAATAAAATGATTAGAAAAATGGGCACCCAGATAACCAAGTGGGCAATGCGTTCGACTTTGGTGAAAGCGGTCCCGGGTTCGATTCCCGGTGGGGGCCTACGTGCGAAATGACCTAAGCTGTCGAAGCACTTTTAACAATACTACAATGATTAGAAAAATGGGCACCCAGATAACCAAGTGGGCAATGCATTCGACTTTGGTTAAAGCGGTCCCGGGTTCGATTCCCGGTGGGGGCTCACGTGCGAAATGACCTTAGCTGTCGAAGCACTTTCAACAATACTACAATGATTAGAAAAATGTTGTTCTAGCGGAGCCATTGAATTGAAAATTGAATCTGTTTGAACTAGTCTTTCGGAGTTAATTGGCTGACCAAAAGTAGTTTTATGGAGAAAATATGTATATATTTACGTTGTCATGGATGTTTCATGTTGTTTAAACTTAAAATATCTGAATCTTTGAAGGATTCGTAATTATTTCAATTGTGTATATAATGGAGTTATTTTTAGGATTTTGTTGTTAGTCTTTATTAAATACTTTGCTATATTAGCATTGGCCTTATTGCTTTGCTGTATTTAAACTCTATGATCAGTGAATTACATATTAGAAATAATCTTTATGGGAGAAAGGGTATTTCTATAAATACCACGCATTAATATGGATTGCCTTTAGAAAAATAATTTTGGGTTTAAAAGAAATATTTTAAGATTCTTATCAAAAAAGCTATTTGAATGGAAAATCTTGTCTAACTGGCTGGGGTTCCTTCTTCATGGAGCGAAATACGTAATGAAAATAAATACATCTTTCTGGTGTTTCCATAACACCCTTTTGTCGACAGTGTTTGACTCTAATGACTCGTATTCAGGATACTCACTATATAGTAATGTTTACCTTAATACCGTGAGAATAATACTTATAAAAGCTTAGCTTTCAATTTCTCAATTCCCAAGATTCTTTTGAATGCGTTTTTATGTACTTCCTAACAGAAAAATCCCGGAAAATGTCGATAACGAGAATGAATGGGCATCTATTAGGAAATAGAATGAAAATTATAACTGATCCGCGGTTGCGAAAGCCTTGACGTTGACGTAGATCGATTTTTCACGGTTGTGTGGGAATAAAGACGTGGTAGGAGATGTTCAAGGTCCAACAATGGTTGTGTTGAAAGGAAGGGTCAAACGGAATAGGCGCGGTTAGTATTCGGGACAGAGATGACGGTCGATCGGTTTAATAGATCAGTGTGGCGCGGACAGAGAAAAGTGAACGAAAGGTCTCCTCCCCTAAAAAACTACCCTCTTCCCTTTTTTCGCTGAGCGCAAAGAAATAGCATCACGACTTCGCTTCAAGCTTCGCGGAGTTTGTGGTCTTCCAAATATTTCCCGTTAAGTATCCCAAAGTAAATCCGATGCTTTGTTTACGAACCATATATGAATCGAAGTAAATGCAATTCGCAGACGGAAAAGTTGTAATTTCTGTTGTACCTCGTACGCTGTCGACTTATTTCAGTCGTTGGTTATTATATTTCGCATTCAATGGGATAAAATCGAAAATGTGCGCCCACAAGTCTAAAAATTATTCCTTTCCGATGTGAGTGCGGGGTTGGAAATCCGTGAAAAATTCACAAGATAATGGTTGAAAAGGTGTTTATCCTTTTTCGTATTGTAAAAGCAAATTTCCAAGGCCGCGTTGGCGGAGTGGTTTACAAGCTAGAGCTCCAACCCCAAGGTCCCAGGTTCTAGTCCTGGCTAACCAGTTAGGAAATGGTTGTGGGTATTCGTCCATTGTCACTGAATACGTCTCTTCTTTAATTGTCCGTTGAATGGATGGTTTTAGAGCTTCGGAAAATAAATAATAAATACACTTTTTAATTGCTACTTTTACGCGTCAGGAAGATACAAGGAGTGGGAATTGATCGATTTTTACTGAAAGTTCTGATATTTTCGTAAAAGGTTTAAGGTCGATCCGGCAAAGGAATGAAGAAGAAGAGATGAGCTATTGAAAAAAAACACGACACATTATTCTGTGATGATACTCTGTCTTTCGATTTTCCAGTCTTATTGATCAATACTGAGTTTTCGTGCGTACTTATTGCACGAACGAGCGATGGACGCCTTTTTTGGAAAAGTGTATGCTGAGGGTAAAGCAAGAAGGTTAAAGCGCGCCATACTGTCCAGTATATTATACTTCAGCAATGTTAGAAGAGTCTGGAAAGAAACAGAGTTACAATGGGAGATACACTCGCTTAATCGGATAAAAATAGATGGATCAACAGAGCGGTCGATTCCGGCTCGACGCTACTGAAAACCCGAATGCTACCATACTGTCTTTCCGGCGACGCAGTTTCATCTTATACGTACTTGTTTCCCGATAACCAAGCAATTCCAACACAACAAGCGAAATCGAATATCATGATCGGAGATGCTAATTTATTTTTGAAAATATCGCTGGATGCATCCTGAAAATAGCAAAAATGCCTTTCGGATAGCCAATTGGGCAACTCGTTCGACTTCGATGAAAGAGGTCCCGGGTTCGAATCCCGGTGGCAGCCTACGTACGAAATGACCTCAGCTGTCAAAGCACTTTTAATAATACTACTTCTCGTACTAGGTAGCTAAAAGGTCGCTAAACTAAAAATAATATCGCTAGAAAGTAGTTATTTATTAATTAACTTGAATTTGCTTCTGTAGATGGAATATCAGTTCATAACTTAAATGTATTTTATGAATTTAAGACCCGGTATTATAACGTTTACTTAAAAAGGACTTTAACTATGTTCACTTTAGGTCCCAGTATTATAATGTTTTGCTGGAGTTAAAGTGAAGATAAGTAATTAAGAAGTAATAAAAATTAATTCCCTATGTGTCGGCATGGAGGTTGACTATAATCATCTCTTTAACTTTGATGAAACAGTATAATACCGGGTCCTAAAGTGAACATTAGTTCAAGTCCATACAAGTTCAAGTATACATTATAACAAATTCTTATATATTGCACCCACAACCATTCCATAACCGGTTAGCCAGAACTCGAATCCTTGGGGTTGGAGCGCTAGCTTGTAAACCGCTTCGCCAACGCGGCCGGTGAAGTTTGCATTTACAATACAAAAAAAGGATAAACACCTTTTGAAACTATATATTGCGATTTTCTCACGTATTTTCGACACATCAGAAAGGTAAAATTTTCAGACTTATGGGACTTATGGCTTATTTTCTTACTTATGGGAATTATGGGTCCTTTAACTATTGAGTGTTATGCTATTTTAATCTTGAAATAAGTCAAATATCTTATGCTAAGGGTAATTAGAGGAGAATCGACGTCATAGAGAAGAAGTATTATTGTTAAAAGTGCTTTGACTTCTAAGGTCATTTCGCACGTAGGCCCCCACCGGGAATCGAACCCGGGATTGCTTTCACCAAGTTCGAACGCGCTGCCCACTTGGCTATCCGGGAGCCATCGACGTCATAAAACATACTCCTTGGTGTCACGAGAAGTCACTAAGAAGGAGAAAATGTCGCTAAAAGAAGGAAAAAGTCACTTTATCTAGGGACAAAATTGCTGAATGGGCAACTATGATTATGACCATGGATTGTGGCCTTGAAATTTTTATTGGCATGATCTAATGATCTATGTGCTACGATCAGAATTTTTACGCGGTAATAGTTGGCTCGTAATTATTTTCATATAACATATGGAAGTGGTCGGAAAAATTAAAACAATTATCACTTGCTAATTAGAGTTCTCGTTTTAAGTATCGGTCCGATAACGCATGGAGATAAAGGCGAAAACTGCGCCATTAAAAAATAATTATTCTCGAATCTTGTTTTCACAGTCAGTAACAAAACCAATGTTATGTGATTCCGTCTCTGAGATCCTTGAAAGATTCCAATTTTGACTACTCTTGAAGCGAGAAGACGATCGCTCCCAACATTTTAGAAAGTTCGTTAATGTCAAGAATCCATGCGCATTAATTGCTCGTAGTAAAGTAATTGCGAATTAATTTGTTCTTCTTACTTTGGCCCATAATTTTAATATCAACCAGAAGGCCGTTAAATTGGGCTTTCGTGCTAATGTGAGTAATCAAGAAATTAAATCACTGCAAATGAAAAACATCGGTTGATATCTCAGCTCATATCAATGGCTGCAGTACCAATGGAAGCACTCGTTTTTCCATTAGGATTGACTCGATAATTCGATGATGAGAGAGTTTAAACGTGTAAACTGTGACCAAAGCATTTCCTGCATCATTTTAACGTCTCTTGACCGCACGGCTTGAAATTTTTTTACGGTGTCGTCGGTATCGAAGCACCGGTCTGGCTAGAAGCTATTTACATTTTTATACAATTTGATTTTTATGAGATTGAAAAATTTCAGCTAAAATAAAATACAGTGACATCTCAGCCTACGTAGATAATTCATTCCGGAATCACATTCGTTAGCCGGAACTTTCGCTAGCCGAAACATGCGTTACTATTATCACTGTCGTGAACATAAATTCTGCTAATTTAATTAGAAAATTAATTACTAATTCGACTAATTTAAACATTATTAGTAACGCGTATTTCAATTTAAAACCCGTGTTTGAAATAAAAAGAGAATTCTTTGCTGCTATTCAGCGATTCAAAATTTTGGACGTAATATTCATAATCTGCGCTTCTCATAAAACGTAAAATCAATTCCTAAGATTCAATTTTTTGGATGAAAGAGACTTTGGCGTTTAATTAGCGGAACTAATATTGGAACGTAATCCATGTGGAATCTTCATAAATATAGAATTAATGAATATGTTGCAACTGCTAAGAAAAGAGTTAGTAAGGAATCTCTCAAGCACTTCCGTACCCATAACAGTACTAGAGTATTCTAGAGAAGATTCATTCAATCTTAATTTAAGTGAGAAAACATTATTTCAACTGTTTACCTTCGCTATAACTGTTTGAAATACAGCGAACGAAATATTTTAAATTTCGCAGAGATAACGTTGAATTCACCGTGGTTGTCAGTAAAACTAAAATTTAAGTTGCAAATGACTTTCTCATGTGATATTGGATCGAATTTTTTGATGAATTTCTCGCTACTAAATTACTTATGGATTAATTACGAATACTTGATTCATACCGTTCGCTTTATTTCTATAAATAAAACAAAATATTGGATACATTTTGTCATCATTGTTCGAAATGTTTTGGAATTTATTGTTTCCGTTTTAATACTGCAAAAAAGATTTATACATTGTCTCTTTACGGTTCAGTAATGATGCCGACATCATGAAATGAACACATTTCAAGAATACGCTAATTAGTGCTTCGTTTGTAAATTTTATCGTTTATTACTCCCTGTAGATCCAGTTCATACGGTAGAGCAGGTGGCTGATTCAACCTAAGTTGGATGGAAGCAGCAGACCCTTTTATTATACTGTTATATATTTTCGTAAAGTGACAGCAAGAAAATCATCAATGGTTAAAAAAAAAGGTTCAATCTAAAGATACATGAATATGAATACGTGTAGTAGCGTAACGTTGACTTAGTATTTAATGTCGTGGAATCTCTTATAATGCAGTATTACTTAAGAAGATGAAAATAAAATGGCCGAATAATATCGGAAAAGATTGAATAATCGATTTTGGTTTTGGCAAATGGTGAATACGAAAAGATACTAGGAGATAAATAACTGGAGATTTCCTTTCCAAGGGAGTTAACGATAATGCAAAAAACTTGTGTGTGGGATCAACTTGAATTGAGGTTTTACAGAAATTTGAACGAATATCCATCGAAAATTCTTAACTAAAATGACGTCACAATATATTTGCTTTAACTGTTGTTTGTTATTTTTCGTATACACAGGAAAGATAATAATAAGCATTCTCTAGTATTTTATTTTTTAATTTCGATCATTGATTTTACTAGATTAATTCATTTCCCTTGTTGGAGGAAAATGGTTCGTTTTAGAATTGAGTTAATTTTACATCCGTGTAAATATGGTGCGTCAAAGCGTTATCATTACGTTCTTACTAAAGAATCCATTGATAAAGTGACGGTAAAAAAGCCAATTGAGGCAGCGATCGAGGGAAGAAGCGAACTGCCCGCCTAAGTCCCGTTCTTCCGTGATGAGAATGCTCCCGGAAAGAGAAATGTTATTATGTATTATAGGATGAGCGATTCCCCTCGTTATTAAGATTCTACGAATTGGAATAGATTCTTCAAGGCATGTTCGGCAGTTAAAGGAGCCGTCGGAAGATTGGAGATCTTCTCGAGGCCTCCTGTTTCTCTTCCCCATCGGCGCCCCCGAAAATTATACGGCTATACCCACCACAGCGGTGCTTGGGCCGTGAACCTGTCCGTAAGACGAAACAGTTTCCTGATGCCTGCTATTTGAGGAATGGAATGCTTACGAAGGTCGAAGAGTGACCCCTTAGTCCAGATATGGCAGGTATATTAAGGTGTAAAATGGTTGCCTATGATAAGAGAGGAAATTTAATGTTGCGTTTAAAGTTACGTTTCGACGAGTGACGAGTAGCTGTCTCGTAACCGATTGCGAGATAGTTGCTCAAGATACCGAATATTTCCAAAAAATTGCCGATTTTTGCGGAGGATGCTCGTGCGGGATTGAAATCCTATCCCAATACGCCCATCAAGTTCGACTACTGTTAACAATAGTTTTAAAAGTGCTTCCACAGCTAAAGGTCATTTCACACGTTAGCCCCCATTGGGAGTCGAACCCGGAACTGCTTTCTCCGAAGTCGAACACGTTACCTACACGGCCATCCGGTGGCCCTCCACCACTGTTATACGTATATAAGCTCTTAATTGTCGGTAGAAATTCATGAATGAAACAAACTGCTGTCGGGATTGCTTCAAGATACGTTCAGAACCATAAAAGGGAAACGGAATTCTACCTAATATCATATCCGTTACAGGGACAATTATCTAATCAAAAATGCTTTTAAAAACGTCTCAAACAATAACAGTTGATTTTATTATTTAACCTTGGCTTCTCTTCAGTCTCCCAATTTGCATGCTTGTCTAAACCAGGCTCTTTGATAAGATGTATTGTCCAAATAACGCATGACTCCAATTCTTAGTAATTTTCAGTAAAGTAAAATATTATGAAAATGACAATAACCTCTCTAATAACTTAAATAATATTCCGCGGTAATATTTAAAATGTATGTACTTAATTTAATTGAAATGTGTGTACGTAATGTTCCCGAATATTAAAGCAATTAGTACGTGATTGAATTTGTGAACCCTTCCTACTGAGGTTCAAGTGATCATTTCTTAGTTTCTATAATTTACGATCGTCATTTAGTTGGCCTGAAACTGTTAAAATTAATTCAGGTGAAATCTTTTAATTAATGGATTGAAATAGAAAGATTAGAAAGTTGAAGGTGGATACTAAAATCTTTCTTCTATATGCTATCTCAAAGGATTATTTTTTATTTTATTAATTCTACGTGACGGTAAACCGAGTGAAAAAATCTAGCTCTAACTTTAAAATCAATCTATGCTAAAAACAAGGTGCTTGTTGTCGCAAATGATAAAAAGTGCCATTAAAATCTCCGCTAAAAATTATATTACTACACGGGTTTTTTAGCAGTATTTGTAAGCTAGACAGAAATCATCCTAGTCCATATAAAACAACTTCTTTAATAAAACAATTTACAACAGAATTAAGTCCGCAGGTTAACCTGAAGACAGTATATTCTTATTTCTTTGGGAATTTTTTTTAGATAGAACGTTCCACCAGGTTTCACTTGGCACAATCAAATTTCTTCTATGCTGTTTTAATGAAATTATTTCAAATGATACATACCGTCAAGAGTGCGCTGATGCATAACTTCCCCTTTTCACGAATTTCTTCACCCAATTATTACATACATACATAAGACATACTTATCAATCACGCCATTACCCCTTTGATTCAAAATATTCCCCGTACATCCTTACCCATGCATAAATCTTTAATTTCTGACAAATCCATAAATCTTTTCATACAACCTTTTGATGGCACGCACGTTTTCTCTCCGGCATCTAATTTTCAACATTTTCACGAGTTTTAATTGGTTTTCTTGCTCTTTATTAACTCTATTTTTGTCTTACCATATTCCTAATAATAAATATAAGTACTATAATATTTCACTTATCTTTCATTCCTACTTTCAAACCAGCGTAAAACTCCTATTAGGTGAAACACCCATTCCTACTAGTCGCGCAGACACATTCAGTCCAATCAGCCCATTCATTATCATCATTGTCACTTCTTTCATTACTTCATTTACTGTAACATTTATAATCTATTCCAGCAAAATTTTTACTCACGTGCTTCTGACACACCCAGCTTCTGCTACCATTAAACAAAGTAGATGCAAGAACATTTTATACTTCTATCTTCGCACTTTTTAGCTTTGTCTGTGTACCCGATATATCTGATATTACTTCTGGTAGTAGTAGTAATATTGTTAAAAGTGCTTCGATTGCATAGGTCATATTGCACGTAAGCCCCCACCGGGAAACGAACCCGGGACCGCTTTCACCGAAGTCGAACACGTCGCTTGCTCGGTTATCCGGGAGCCGTAATTACTTCTGGTTTACCCAATTATTTCGCAAAATGGTAGAATCACCGGCATTATAGCTACGCACATAATCGTTACATATGTGAAAATAATCGAAATAAAGACTACACGGATTTGATCGAAGTAATGGAACACGAAGATTTTGCGAATATAATTTCCTCCTACATCGAGTTCTTTCCCGCAACTAACCACAGGGGGAAACTTAAAACATTAGAAATGCTCGAGATTTTCGTAATTGTAGGTTTTGCCGACGCGGAGTCCTCAGTCATTTCTGATCGTAAAGAGTTCCGCGTCTTTGATCATCGAAATCTATCGTCCTTGCTCCGGAAGAATACCGTTCCTCTATTCCAATTTCGGAGAATCGGGACCATCTTTCCCAACCTCGACCCTCTTCCCTGAATATGTATCAGTTGATGAATTTTCGTAGCTCTAATTAAAGCGCATGTACAATGAAAGAAAGAAGGATGGGAAAGGTCATCGTCATCTTTACTTGGTTACCGACTCTTTGCTAAACCCCGCGAGTCTCACCCCATTCTTCACTTGCTCCTTCAAGTGCTATCTTGGTAAGAATAATGGATGAGCAATTTGGGATTGAGCGGACGTGAATGAAATGGCTTCCTTGAAAATAATCGTCTTGCCCGAATTTGTTTTGGTAATGAGGAGGATTCCTGAGAAGCGGAAGATGTAAATTTCATCGGTGTTATTTCAGAGGTCGCCGTAGGTGATAATTTTCACGGAGAATGAGGTCAAAACAAAGGCCATTGTTCTTAGTGACGAGTTGCGATTGTAAAACGAATGTAAACACCCGAGATTTGCTCAATGTTTATGCATAAGTCGGATGGCCCGCTGCTTATCTGTGTGCGATGCGAAATTTAGTACTGTTCGCAAGAGTGACATGTGGTAAAGAACAGTTATAAATGGGAGGTGCCGATGTTCTCAGGATTTAAATCTCTAAACAAATAATGCAGTAATACTTGGTTTGCTTTGCCTAGGTTAGGTGTTAGTATTTTGCGATTCAAATCAGCCTATTTGGATGCCAAATTTAGAAATGATTACGCGGAAGTTTTCGGAAAATATGCCCGCATCTACTCAAATCTTCCCCTTGAAAAGGTTGTAATTTTCGCATTATTAGTACATGAAGATCTTGCGGCGTTAATGCGAAATGAGTGGGACTCTTTCCTTTAACTGGGAGAGCAAATTATTAGATTGATATGGAGTTCCAAATCATTTAAATAGAATCATAAGGATTTCATAACAATGCTCGAGAAATTTCTTCTCAGTCGGTAAGATTTGGCAAGATTAGGCGAACGATGTTTAGGCAGGATGGTAACGTAACTATCAAACCCTTACTAGAAGAAATCGCGTATGTGTAAACCATCATTGAACACGTAGGATCTATTTTTCTCCAGGAGTTTCTCTTCGTTTCACATTTCCGTATTCGCTTCGATAGCAAAAGCCTCCATTTTTTTGTTCCGAAATACTACTAGATTTGAAGTATCAAATACTACAAATTAAATTAGTGAAATTATATACTACTAGATGACAGTTTTATTCGTTTGCAAGCGTTTTTCCCTCCTATTCGAGATACTTTTCGGAAGAATGCAATTACTAGCGAAGAATCGATCGCCTCTAACGTAAAATTAGTACATTTTTGAGGATTAAAAGGCAAACGTACTTTTCATTAAATTTCGAGGAGAAGGATGCTCTTAAGATATTGCATTTCTCTTTCAATTTCTTATATTCGAAATAGGAAAAAAACAGCGGCTACCTATTCGAATTTTCGCGCATAAATTGATTGAACTAGTCGTATAAGCATTCGTATCATTTTATCAAAATCTGGGCGGAAATTCGACCGCTCCTAAAGCAATCAACCTTTCAAAAGATCTAAAATGTTTTTGGATTCCGTTGAAACTAGAGACTCAATTAAGATAAAATACACTTTGAATTTTCTCTTATGTTCGTGAAATAGAAAGTTATAATTCTCCCGGCTGTGTAAATACGGCTTTCTCAACATCTAAAAATTATTCTTACCCCAAAAATTTTACTTATAGAATAGTGGATACTCTCTGTAATTTGTAAAGGCATTGTGCCATAGAATTTAAATTGTAAAATTGAATGTAAAATTACATTAAAGTTTAGTATTTTTCATTTTAAAGGCAGCATTACAAGCTATAAGGTTTACCTCTAATGGTGGATGTGAGAGAATTGATATAACATTTGAATAAGAATATGAAGGTGTTATAGTAGAGGCATGCCTTTCGTTAACATACTCTCCTCAGGATACTGTACAATTTCCATACTATTCTGATTACTCAAGCTGAGCTTTGACTTTCGCAGGACAGTAATATCTCAAATCTCTAAAAGATAGAGATTGTAAACTCTATAAACATAGAAACTTTAGCATTCAATAGGCTGTGTTCTTCTATAAATACGAAAGAAATACAAAATTCGTAATGATATCTTTTTATAGGACCGTTGAAACCAGATTTATGGATGGATCCACAGTAAAATTAATCTCAATAAGTGATATTTGGTGGAACATTATCATCAAAATAACATACAATGATTAGATTTGAACTGTTCCACAAACCTTTGTGGTACAAATCATTGTATCAATCAAATCAAATCATTGTATGTTATTTAGATCCAAAATAATCAATAACGACTCCCAACTACTCTTTGAAATCCAAGACCAAGTTTTCCTTTAATATATAACGATTTAACTCATGAATTATTCTTTTGAGAGCTTGAGCAAAGTTTACTTAATTTTATCCAGTTAATTTTGTTTTCTATCCATAAAGGATAAGGTTATCTTTGTTCAGCAACTTCAAAAAATTCTTTAAGAATTGGAGAAAAGTATTATTATGTTTTGATACTTCATCTCTCAAAATTGGGCTAATTTACATTGCTTGTTAATGCTTTATTTGGGTAAGTTTTCAATGTCATTGCGTTCGAATTCGCGCGCTGAAATTCAGTCCCACTTCGTAGTTGCATCTCGAGCGGCGCTGATAGTGAGACTAAGCCGCGAAAAAATATCGCCTTAAATGTGTGAAAAGACGTGCGTGACTCTCATATTAGAATGAAACTGGATATTCATGGAATTTTTACACAGAAAAGTCATGTAAAATGAAATTACGGTAGCGATATTAGTCATCGTGAAAATTCTGCAGTAAACAGTTAAACGTATAAAGTTACAACATGGGAATTGGTAATGTAAGCCGTATTTTTAAATAATTTTATTATTTTTCATTCATTTCAGTGAACTATATTAATAATATTTTCATGAGGACGAATGTTTTATACTATTTTTATTGATAGCAGCTGTCTTAGGAATAGAGTCGTTCCCGTTAATGGCGAAGAGATATTGTTTGAGTCACCGAGAATATAATATATAATAATATGTTTATTAATCAACAAATACAAATAAGGTACAAATGAAGTACAGAAACTGCCAGAAAATGGCTTCCAAAAACAAAAATACAAAAGTTAGACCTTCGAGCCCCCCTGAGCCAATTCTAGCTCATCAGGGAGTGCTCCAAATGTATTCATTAGTTCGCCGATTAGTTATGTAGGTATTTTTTCATATTCTTCTTCACTTCCGACAAAGTATTGAGACTGTACATATAGTCAGGCAGATTGTTAAAAAGTTTTGGAATTACAACATTAAATCTATTAGCACCGTATTGATTATAAAATCTTGCTACATCAAAGTTAAACTTTTTCCTAGTATTCATGTTATGTGCTGTATTCTTTTGCGATTTAAACTTGCAATCATAATAGTTCTCAACAACAAGTAAGTATAACAATAAACTTTATACTTTAAACAGTAATAATTTTTCAGATTTAAGTTACCTCTCAGGGTGATTGATATACTCATAATGTATGCATTTATTCTTTCCCACTCAAAACATCATGCATTGTACGATTAAAGTGGTGATTTTTCCAAATTTGATTGAATAGTGATAAGACCGATCTGAATTTTAGAAAACTAATTGTTAAATTTTCCCGTCAACTTTCAGTCGTTATAGCTTTGCGTGGAAAAATTAACTTTGGAATGACATTGTTTGGTATGTAGGAATAATTTGTATGCCTTACGAATAGCTGAGTGGGCAGCTCGTCCGTATAGGATGAAAGTGGTCCTGCATTTAATTTCCGATGGGGCTTATATTTGGTTAATGACTTTAACTTTTGAAGCACTTGAACTTTGAAGTAATACAACTATCATTACAATTTAGTGGTAAATATGTCAGCCATTATTAATGGATCATTTAGCCACCACTGGAGGATTGTAAACGAATTAATTTTATTAGAATTTAAAAATTTCGCAGTATTTTACAATTTAATTCGATAAAGTGTTATAAACTTGTTTGTTCATTTGCAGGAATATTGTAAATTTGACAATATTTTTTATAGTTAATTTGTGCTTGCATAGGAATTATTTAGGCACTATCACCTTCATTTTTATGTGAGCTTTATCACCTACATATTATTAACAAATAACCACTAACAAAATATTTACGAACTTCATAATGTTTTGAATATTTAACCGCTCATTATGACAAGAGTGGCACCGTTAGACATAGGAAGCGTAGAGGTTGCTGAAAATTCGACATTCGTAGGCATAAAAGACATCTGGAATCCATCATTGACTGCAAATGAGAATGCAAGCATTCTATGGTTACTGTCGGAAGTTAGGCCCTCTGAAATAGAAGTATCATTTAAAGGAACAAACGTACCCTTAGTTCTAAGGGAAAATTTTGATGACGGTTAAATATGACTGTCACGTGTATTAAACTGTTTAACCATTTCCAATGAAAAAAGACCAATCATACTTATTAATTCAAAGTATATAGAGTTAGGCTCTCATAAAATGATCTTGGGGTGACAACGGGCTTCATTGTTTTATGACCATAATTACCTGATGGAAAAAGGATTTTTCAGAAATTTTACGAAAAATAGCCTGTTTTACGCATACTGCGTATTATTCGAACTTAGATATATCTATCAAACTGCCAAGCTAACTCCGGTGTCTCACTTCTAACTATAACTTTTGGACGTTTTGAATACATATTCTCAAGTGATAAGGCCAACTGGTTATATTTATTACAGCATTTCAATGTATAGCTTTTAGTTGCTTGGTAAATTTCATTCTTATTAATGGTTTGGTTGAGGAAGTAAATAATTCAATAAATTACCTTGGTTGTCATGATGTAAATTATCAATATTTGTTCATTAATTAGAATCGATCGGCCGTGTTAAGCTATAGATTTTGTTCAAGTTATCGTCAAATAGCATCCTTTTCTACTAACTCGTAACTCATCTCACATGTATGGATATACTCCAGATTCTTTCATCGAGGTTTCGTATTTAAAGGTCAACCTATATGCAACTAATACGATAAGAACTGAATACTGTATCGAACTATAGATACTGTGTATCTATTCATATTCATTTTCCTGTCCCAACGCAATAATTTGGCGTAAGAAAAATCATCATCAAAGTACCATAATTTACTTAGTCTCCGAGATTATGGTGATGGCAACATTGACATACTCTCCTAGTCGCAATTTCTGCTCCAGATCAGCATCCCTTTTGAGTCCTTCGTCTCAAAAGAAATGAAATATCAGACTTGAGAAGCAAATGGAACGGATGGCAAATAGAAGACGACGCGCTATAAAATATTTCGGAGACGAAAACGGAATTTCCGCACATCGGAATACCGTTACAACGATCACCGTTACATAGAGATTTCTTCATCACCAAAAACGACGAAGGTCGTTTAGAACTATTAAATCTTCTCTCGGGGGAAACCGGATTACCGACGGACCTCCGGACATTGACAGAATATTGTATAACGCTCCTGTAACGAACCTCATTTTAAGCGCTCGAAAAAAACAGTTTCTCAAAGAGAATTTTAAATCATATTTCTCGAGGGACAGCGCTCTCGGCGGGTTTTACAGGAAGCTCTTGACGGTCGGCGTATATCATACGAGAAGTCCACTTACTTGAGGGAACGACCAACAGGTGTCGGAATCGCCGCGGTATTCGCCACGTCTTCCCTTGAAAAGCAGGTTGCGGAATCAAAGGCGTGACGCCAGCGATTCACCAGGCGTTGTCGGGAGGGGTGTTTGGGAAGGAAGAGATGTGAGAAGGCAATGACCTGGATGGCGCGGCGAGAATTCAATGGGGATGGAGGGGAGAATAGGCGATGATGAGAAAGAGGAAGAACTCGACTCCCTTGTGCCGATGACCCTTTACCTAACCGGTTTCCGGAGCTTTTGGAAAACAAAAATAAAGGGAAAAATGAACCTACACCTTTCCGAAAACCCGCGAAACCCTATATATTTTCGTACCGTCTTTCTACCGTGTCCATCTATGTCCACTGCTGTTATTGACATCTAGTTGGCAGGGTAGCTGGTCCAATGAGGGTGCCTTGTAGTAAAGGTGGTTCATGTGGGAGAGGGTGGTCAGGGAGGTGGGGAGTAGCGTGGGAGGTGTTGGGAGGGGAGGGAGAGAGGTAAAATGGCGGCTGTGCTCCCGTGAGCCTCTGCGGTATATAAAACTCGCGCTCATCTTGGATCTCAGATGGGTCTTCTGCTTGCTTGCTCTCGCTAAACTGCTTCGCATCTTCACCCGGATCCTTTCCTTCTGTCTCTGTTCTCCTCCCTATAATTCATAGTTTCTGACGCATGGAAATCTCTGCTTATAATACTCTCTCTTTAGAGTTACTAGTAGTTTTTCTTAATCTTAGTAGTTTGATGGTAAGATTATTTGACGTCAAACTGGTAATCTGTAGTGTTTAAAAAACATATTTAAGTAGCCGTAACTAAGGTGTACAGTGGAGTAATTCCTTAAAAAAATTTTAATGACAAATGGAAAAGCACGTCTAGGATGAAACGCGTTTAATTATGAGCACTATATATCGTATAACTCATTGGATCTAAGTTTTAGAGCTAAATTGAGAATTTAGAGGAATGAAGGAATTAGCTAATTATTATTAATTAATTTTTAAGATTATATAAAAGGGCATATCACACAATATATATTACCTGTCATGCAGAAAATCGTCCTTACTGAGGATTGAGTGAATATTAACTTTAAATTCGAGCACGATTACGTGACATAAGAACAACATTTTCATTATTTTTATCAATTTAGGATAAGATATTTTTTTGTTAATCAGTATGATAATGAATCTTCAAACAAATCATAATTCGCAAAAATCATTAATTTTTATAATACCCTAAAATTACTTATCCCCGAATTTTACATGGATTGTTTGCAAGGTATCGTTTAAGGAGCTGTAATAAATTAAATCTCACGCCCTTAGGGCCTTATAACGTTATTGTTTGTTAAAATTGCTAAACGCGTGAGCGTCATCCCAAACTAGGTAACATTGCCGATCAATTAAGAGATTAAAGGTTTGAGCCTCAATACCGTAAGCTGGGCTCGAACCCAGGAGTCCAGTTTAGCCGAGCTAACGTACAAACATCCGTATTTAGGAGCGTCTACTTTCCAAATTTTTCATTGATGTCATTACTGTGAGAGATGTTTGTATTAGTTCACCTTTTATCGTCGTGATTTATCGTTCCGTTGTTATTCAGAGTCCGATTTGGCGATTTACATAGATTGATTAAGGCATGAATTCTGATTTTGTCTTCTGACCATCGATGCATATCTATAGTTTACTGCGTAAAAGATTTTGTCTATTGATTGGGTATCCATTCGCCCGAATCTGTATTGAGATAGGAAAAATGATAAAAGACGATAAGCGCTTGGTGTTCGGAATGGGAGGAAGAGCCGTTATCGGTTTTGTTGAAGTCGTTTCCGAATTCATTTTTATCCTTTGTGTAAGCAGCATAAATCACCGGCGCATTGTGTTAGCAAGAGCCTAGTTTAGTTTGAGCATCGGCGGTGAGATTCATCTGCGTTCACTCTTTCCTTGAATAGCCAGGTAAATGTTAGATGAGTCACGAATCTCCTTTCTCAAATATTTTGATTGGCGGTTTATTTTTGGCTCTTCGCTCTCAGAGAGACGGTTTTTATGGATCAATAATTCACTTCGGGCTGTATAGCGAAGAGTATGCATTGGGTGAATCCGTGAACGCGGCGCCCGACGCCAAAGCGGAGCTCGTTTTAAAAATACCAAATTTTCTTTGTAGTGTGTCCCCATCACCGGTAGATGGGATAGGGATGCGTCAGAGAAAGGTTACGAGCGTTGAAAATTAACGTAAAGACGATCTCGTTGTAAATATTCATTTTCGAAAGAGCCCTGTCTCGACGAAAGGAACGTAAGACTAATCAAGATATAACAATGTCCTATGTCGGTAGAATTTTTAGCTATGTATTGAGGAACTTACTGTCATCCTTTCGTTAAATTATAATTATTAACTCTAGAATTTACTTCTTAAATCGTTAAATAAATTACCATGGAATAGATGACGCTTAAAGAAGTTTACAACAAAAATATTTCTTAAATTTATCGATTGTATTAAAAAATAATTGTCACCATCCACGAGATTGTGGCACGAAATTTTTACGAGGTTTGGTAATTGGGTTGGTAGGACTTAATGATACGATGCGTTCATTCCATGTTACATTTCGTTCCCATATATGCAATTAAAACGATAAATGCTCAAGATTTAAGTAAATTAGTTTGAAGATTGAATTCTTTACCGAAAGATGCAAAAGTTTTAAATTCTGCGTCATATTAGCTCACTCTAATTACCGTCATCGTCAATCGAAACAACACGAACGCACCGGTTCTGTCATTAATTTAAAGAAGTATACGAATTAGTACGACTTTAATCACCTCTAATTATTTCTTTCGGACAAGTTTCTCATTAGCGCGGAACTAGACGGTTTAAGCAATCAATTACTCCCCGTAACCGGATTTGGATTTCGTCGTCAATTAAGACCGAAATGCAAGAGAAAGCTCGCTCGTGATCCTTTATGGGATCAGTAACACAACATCCTGGAGGCAGGGGACTTTCTTTCGTCGCTCCATCCTCTTTTTTTAGGATTCTGTGTCCTTCCCTTCCCCCATCTTCTCCCGTTCTACCTTGTTATACGCTCTACACCGTTGTTCCCTATACCCCAGCTTCCCAACCCATTTTCATCCTCATTTGCCTCCCTACTTCCTCCTTTATCGCCGCTCCTTCCACAACTCTCCCTTCCCCGAGAGGCCTATTATTCTATGCCCCACTGATGCCCCCTCGCGTCCTCCTTGAGCCCCCAACTATAGAACGACGGCGTTTTCTCCAAAAGGACAAAAAAGAGTAAATCGGTCGCCTGCTTTTTATACCTCATCCTTCGCTTCATGATAAGTAGTTTTTCGTCACGCGAGAGCTTCTCTCTCCGTCTTTCTTCCTCTTCCACCTCTTCACTCCTTTTTTTCTCTTTATACCCTGCCTCTTTCCTCATTTTTCCTGTGTAAATCTCGTCGCTCTCCTAACCCCGATGCTCGTCTGCAGTCGGTCAGTGGGTCGGCCACCTTGAGCGGCGCTTGGATGTTTGATGGTGGGAAGTGAGGCGTCGTAGCTCGGGATTTGCGCCCGGGGTGGGGATCGAATGGGGGAAAGCCGGATGCGCGGATGATATTCGAAGGGAGATTCTTTATTGGGAGAAAATCGGTTGGAAGTTATAACGTATTACCTATATTAATGTCCCAACAGCTGGTGTTTAAGTCTCCGTTAATTCAGTACCAGATGGTGGTTTTATTCGGTATATATCTCGGCTTCTTAGGCACCCATGAGCCTTTTATCGTCCGTCTCTCGAACTCTAGTTGTCGACAAAGCGTATTTTAAAGGAATAACAAGTGTGAAAAATAGCAACATTACTGGGACACGAACTCAGGTCTCCCAATTTCCGGGCAGGTATTCTGATCACTGATCTACCTGCCGCGTTTCCTCCACACTGTTTGGGAACGCTTTCATGTTGTCCCAGCCATGTGGCTATTTTTCACACTTGTTATTCCTTGAGATTCAGCCGCACGGCTTTACCGTGCAAAGTTAGTACAACTTTCCTTAATCTTTCTGTATTTTAGGTTTGAAAGTTGAATTTGTAATCGTTAGTAACCGTGAGTCTAGGTCAGGATGATGTCGATAAATTGATTGATTGATGATTGATGGATAAATAGGTCGAATCGGTATTTGTAACCCATGAGGTAATGTTTGCGTTCTTTTTTTGTATTTTGTTGTACTTTATATTCGGAATATCACGAAATAAACGCATTAAGTTATTATTATAATTTCTATTCTATGGATATCCCAAAGGTGAGTTAATCGCAAGACCTAAGTTGAGCGCGAAATAATTTTGATGCGCGAAAAATATATGAAGCTTTATTTGTTGGCATTGTTACGCTCTAATGTACTACATCCTTTTGTATTTTTGCCTGAAATAGGAAGTTTTTCAGGAGATGATAATGCCAGAAATGTATATCTTTTAGATAAAATTACCTATTTGGTAATATCACCTGCTAGTACTTATAGAAACTCCTTTTGTGTTTAGGAAAGGAATCGTAATAATATAAAGCTACATAACGCGATGAAATTCTACAACTTCATCAGAAACTTCTTTCAAGTTATCGTGGAAGATTTCCTACATCATCTTGTGGCGGCATATCTTTCGTAATTTTGAAATTATCCCGTGGCTAATCACCTCTGCTGGGTTTCCCTTAATATTCGGCTATATTTGAGCTGCATTAATCCCATTCCTCAGGATGGATTTTCGCTTTCTATATTTTATTTTTATGGATTATTTTATAACTCAATTTTTAAAATTATTAAGCCGTGTCGTTGACTCTAAATAATTATCATTTAAGCCTCTTCCTATCTACTAATGTGGTTTTGTTTGTTGTACGATGGTATCGAATAGTGGTTGTCCCTTGTATCGTTATTCATCGGTCATTAAGATAATTGAAATCCTCGCAATTATTCATATGAATATAGGCAATCGTCGAAGATGCAGGATTTACTAGAATTATTATTTCCAGACCAAGGATCCACCATGTGCCTTTAAGGTTTTGGCTTACTCTCTCCATTTTTTAGAGATTATTTGGCTATAAATATGCTGGTGCGTTAGTCCCAGCATGGATTTCGATCAGTTCCCGTTATTACGTATTCAACTAATTTTTCACGTCTTCGAAGCTCTTTTTTCTATTAATCTAGTGGCGACCGCATTCTTCAGAGGAATCCGGAAGGTCTCCCTAACATACCACGTAGGAACAAACCTCTATATTTCTCTATTCCCGTCTTCCTTTTCTCCCTTTGTTGTATCAGTCCTTTTCTCACTGTTCCTGTTGTGAATCCTTCCATCTTTTTACTAGTACTACTCTCCTTATCGTAGCCAAAAAGAACCCTTATAAACAGGGTCTCATTTCCCATTATTGCCTCGGCCCTCATTCCATTTCTCTCCCCACTCTTCACTCCTCAAGATATCCGTTATACTTCGCTGTCTACTTTGACGTGGGATTCTTGACGAGGCTACGAGGTGGAATTACGTCATGCTAAACTGTTACCTACGCTATTTCATTTATATATATTATTTTTTATTTTTTAAACACCGTTAGTTTCCAAAGTTACGGTTCCGTTTGGGCATTGCCCAAATTCGAGAAATATTCTCGCATGTCAATGATGCTACCTTAATTGTAAAAACGATATTCTTTGTTTCAAGTAGTTTAGTAGTTATAGTTATATCCAACCTGAAGGGGCTATCATCGCGGCTTAGATATTACTTACGGATTTTCTAGTCAAATAGTGATGGACCATGTGCTGCGAAAACCAAAGCCTAAGAAATCTCGACAGGAATTTATTTAAAAATTTAAAGACTTTCAATTTTAAGAAGATATTTATCTTTTGTGTCTTAGGGATTTTAAGAAATAAATTAACATTACTGTTTTTTTTAGTTAGATGCAGTTTCCGTATAGTAATTGTGACGACAGAATGACTATAGCGGAATTTCGTGGCAATCTTCTATCATCTTAGGTAATTTATAATTTCGTTGTAAGTGTATGATGATCTACATAAAGGAAAGTTACGTTTTAACTTCTTTATAATTAGGAAATTGCAAAAACTGTTTAGTAATCGATTGTAGTTCCCACAGTATTATTATACGCTAGATTATGCTACTGGTGGCAGGTAAATGCGAAATGGACGGTAAGATATATATGCCAGTGCCAACGACGATTATATCACTCGTTGAAATTCGATTTCTATGAAAACCACTCGTAGATTGCTTGTAAAAATCTGGTTATTACGTCTATTAAAACACATTTAACTACTTTACGATACATAGTCGAAAATGCAACTAAAAAAGGCAAAATATAGACTAAAGAGGCGAATTCGGCGTAGGACGTGAGTGAATGAGAGGTGTTCAGCTTTATTTCATCAAGGTCACCTTGAGTTGGGATGTAGGTCAGGTTCAACGTTCTCATCATTAAATAAGTTTTTTATTCTATTCAGAGTTACAAAGCATTATTTATAATTTAATTCAATAAATACTAAGTTATTAACGTCCGCAGCTGTTACTTCGAAGCGCCAGTGACACTCACTGGCCATAAGGAGGCTATGTACTTGTTGCAGGAAGAAAACCCGAAATCACCAGATCGTTTGGATTTACTGCGAAGTCGTCTTTTTCATTGTTCCGAATTGATATGCTCGCAGGTTGAAATTAACTCGAAAGTCATTCTCTAACTTAGCACAAATTTTGATTACGCGAACTCGTCAAGCCCTGAGGGAGTTGGATGTACGTGGCCATCCGATTGAAGCCGAGTCGCACCGCAATGGCGTAATGAACACTTAATCAGAGCCACTGTATACGATTCTATTGTTTGCACATTTAAGAATTTTGAGATTATTTTCTAAGAAGGTTTCCCTCCAGCATTTTTGGTATCAGCGAAGGAAGTTCCCAGCTCACAACGGGCTGTGTTAAACACTGCAGCAATTATGTAAAAGCACCAAGACGCCGACGGACCCCATCGTGAACAGTTCAGCTCTTCAATCGAACGAGGTTCATGACGCTTCGAAGAGAAAATAAAAGTCTGTCGAGGAAAGTGTTACTTTTTTGTACTTTAGAAACCCAACTTGTAGTAGTTAACGAGTTCCGCCCAGCGTAGATGTTCGAGGCGCGCTCCGTCAGGAGGTTCATTTCCTGCTGTCGGCATAGTAGTACCCCTTGTAGGCCTGGTCATCTCCGTCACGACCCCAGCCCCAGTGGGAGTCGACGGCGTGTCCGTGGTGGTGCCCGTGGTGGTACTGGTGGTCTATGGTTATCGGGTGCGGCTTCACCACCTCTACGGATATCTTGCTGTGGGGTTTGCTGCTATCCACGATGGCCTTGAGCCCGAGGACGGAGGACAGAAGCAGTGCGGTGAGACCAGCGCCCAAGGCCTTCAGAGCGATGATGGCCACGGCCGAGAAGAATAGAGGGAAGAGCACTCCGGCCTTGAGCTTGAACCCTATGAGGAGCGGGATGAGGAGGCGCCTCAGCTTGCCTCGCCCTTGAAACAAAAAAGAAAGAAGGCGAGTTAATCGATGGATAGGGAGGTCGAACCGAATCGAAATCAATAACGGGGTCAATGCCGTATCCCGAGATTAAGGGTACTGTTGCAATCGGTTCGGATTCGATTTTACCAAATGGTACGGAAGGACACTTATTTTACCTCGATAAGTAGCTATAGTTTGCATCTAACGGATGTTTCCTTGCGGTGGATGCATTAACACAATAGCGGTTTAGTATTTACATTGCGATCGGTATACGAGGAGCAGCTAGTACTGCGTAATTTTGATGCAGATTAATTGCATAAAAAAAACCTGAGAGATAGATAACCTCGAGGTAGATAACCTCCAGATAGATAACCTCGTTAATAAAGTAGGCAAACTTTTGGTGAGTTTCTCAGAAATTCTGGAATCGCTCGGAATTGAATGTTTTAAGCTATCAATCAATAGCAGAATTAATTGTTGGAATGAATTAATGAATGGTGGATGAATTAAANGTTATGAAATCAGGTGATTTAATTCAGAACCTATAATGAGTAGATTAAACATGTCTAATGATTGGAAAGTCAGTCCAATGGTCTCCCGGACAGCCGAGTGGTTATCGCGGTCGCCTGTGCTGAAAGAGATCACGGGTTCAATTCTCAATGGGAGCCTTTCTTTCTCAGTATTCTTTAACAAAATACAACACAACAAAAACTTTTTTATTGGGTGAAATTGAAAATAAGAAGCTCCAACTTCCATTTAACTCTTAATAGGGTTAGGAACCCATATAGAATTAAATTGTTGTTTAAACTTTCGATCCCATATTAGATATTTTGGTGATTTTTATAACTTTCATGTCTCATTTTCCAATTAATGCGGGAATTGTGTCACATTCTACTTCAAAATTTGTAAGAGTTTTACTTAAGTATTTCTAGTGTCTTGCGTCTCATCATACCGGAACAATTACGACCATAGGTTGTGGTGACCATAAACTAATGGAGGATGCGAAACGCACCACTGAGTCGCCGTAATGGATTCGATTTCCTTGTCAGCTCCACAATATAGCATTATGCAGTCCATAATGTAGGGATATTGTGCTTGGCTAGCAGCTTCCATTGTGAACTGGATGCAGGTGTTATCAGCGCTGAGGCCGAATAGCAAGCTAAGAGTAACCTAAACTCAGGAGTGGATTTAGATAATCAGAGTTTGGAGGCTTATGGATATCTTATAGAAGATGCGTAGAAATGTGATATTAATGATGCAAACTCTCTTGTTTTATAGCAAAATACGTAGAAATTCGTATAATAGAAAATACAATATTTACAATGCGGAAAGGATGAAAATATTTGTTTCTGTGTGTATGAATAATTACTGTTTCTGCGTGAATTTTAGTATTATAAAATATATATTACACGCTGATACTTTACGTTATATTCAGAATTTTGAAGAAGAGATTATGTTTCTTAGAGCCATCTTCATTTATTCATTTAATGATATATTTAATTTTTGACGAGAGCAATGATGCACTCATATAAAAGAAATCGATGACTTTTTAAAGATTGAATGACGTATGATTTGAAATTATGGTTCCAAAATTATAGCCATGCTTCTTATGTAGTGGTTTAATGAAGCGGTTACATGGGGTCCTACATGCGAAATGACCTCAGCTGTCGAAGCACTTTTTACAATACTTCTACTGCTACTAGCAATTGCATTTTAAAGGCTATATGATTGCTGTGAATCCTTGATAGATTTCTAGCACTGGGTTTAGGCATTTTTATGCACTACATATAAATCCTCATATATCTGAAATATTCATTCCTCTATCACTATGTACAGATCTATTTACTCTAATTAAAATACAAACTAAGCCATTTTTGGAAAGGGAAACCTTTCTTTCCTACTCTTGAAATATTTTGTAAATACTTTGTCAATTATACCGTTATTTTTATTTATGGAAACATCGAATTAGCTATGTGTAAATAATTAATTAACAACGATTTGGTATGAAAAACTTTTTATTAAGCGTTGTGTTTAGAAACACAACTTCATCAGGGGGACCACTTCGTCGTGAAAAATCTAATCAATTTACATGCTTACAAATTGCATGAGTTAATTGAATGAAGCATTCCATGTGTACCAATATCAGTGTAAGATTTTTGGTCAATAAGATAGGTTAATATAAATGATGGCCTACAATGAATCCATGATATTATTGAGGGACTTATTTTTTAAGTTAATTAGGCTCAACTATTGGAAACTTTAGAAATAGGAATTAAAATCCCTTTTGTTAGAAATTGAGGGAATTCATTCATTTTGCAGTTATTCATCTTAAAACCACACATTATTGTAGGTCTTATCAAGCGTATATTTATGCAGACGCATTCTTTTCCTTACTTCTGACAGTCTAGCGGTTACGTTTTTGTGCTTAATATGATGAGGAGTGAGTTTTGGATGCGAAAATATTTATATATAGCAAAATGATTTGCAAATTGATTATGCAAATTTAAGGGGAATCTTAGTAAGTGATTAAACTACATATCTTATCAACATACGAAAACGATTATGTCCATACATATAATCGTGGCTAGTATTATGAAGAATCTTAGCCGGGATCAGTGAGACGTAATTAATTCGAAAACTTTGTCTTCCGTAAAGTTTTTGACTGTTTTTGCATGTGCCTTCAACTGAGTTTTGAGCTCTTGCTGAAGTAAATAAATGTATGGGATTGGTTATAAATATAATTTGGAAAAAGTAGTAAAGACATTCATAAAGTATACATAAGCCATAGCTGTATATACCTATAGTAAGTTTATAATATGACTGCTATATAAGTATATTTTTAAGGCGACTACTGCTGTAAGGCTTACTAATATAATAGGTTTGATTCCTGGCCATAGATTGTGATGCTTGAATTCGTTTAAAATTATTAGTACAGTTATGTGGAAAGTCGTTTCACTATTTGAGAATCGATTATTATTCGTCATTCAAATTACCTCTATTTGTTCTCCAATACATTTACCATACCGTATACCTTTACAAGAGCCGCTTAAATTCTTTCATTTATAGCCTAACCAAGAGATATCGCTGCGAATGATTAACAGTGTGCCTAATTATTCCAGCAGGCATCCAAAAAGCGTGTAAAATAGGTAATCTACGCCATAGATAATTAAACCCGAGGGAATAATGTCCGTATGGCATCATAAAACTATTCTTCACGCATTTTTCCTAGTTTAAATGCGAGAGGAACCTAATTACGCGCGAAGAATTATTCGTGTGTATCCCAAACACGGACGTGATGGTGAGTTTTTAAGGCGTGCCTGTGGATAGAGGGAGGGTATTTTGATGGTGGAATGAGAGTGGCTTTGAAGGAGGAAAGCGACGGGTGACCCACAAAGGAATGCCCGTAAGTCAAGCGGCGCCCTTGAACTGAAATCCCCTCTCTCTGCCCTCCCTCCATTCACCGTTTCTCGCCCATTCCTCCCCACCGCTTCTTCTCCACCTTCCCTCTCTTTATCCCCCGTTGTACTATTTTAACTCTACATCTGTAAGTCGCCTCGTCTATTTGGTAAGCACCTAGAGGCGTCTCTGTGGAATTTTATTCTATTTCTAGCCCGCATGCGTTATCTCGTGAGTGTTTTTTTTTCGAAGCGGGGTTCTAAATTTAACTTTGTTACAAACGATGTCCTAGGGAGGAATTTTTTAACTGGAGGGGTGTTTATTTCCTTCTAAGTCCGCTCTATGAGGATAGGAAGGTAGGAGTGGGAAGTTTTTTCCCCATGGGAAATGTTAGGCTGAGTGAGTGGGAAATTAAGCAAATGTGGCTGCTAAAGGCTTGGAGTGGAGCGAATGTTAATATTTGAATAAAATAGCAATTGATGAATTTGTTTGAATTCTTAGATGATAACCTTGGGCGGATTTAATCTATCAGGTAATCTAAGCGCAAAGGTCAGATTATGGTCCCCCACGATGGATTATGAGAGTAAAATTTTTTCATAAATTACATTAAAATGCGTGTCATATAAAACCCAGTCGCCTCACTACGGGGGTGATAAACAAAATATTGAGTTATTAGTAGTATTTCTATAAATTACCGTTATTGACGGATAGAATTTACATAACATAGTGAAATAAATTATGTAATACATTCTCTAAGCATATTATATAGACCCACTATGTTAATCTTAGAATGAAAGAAGATGGTAGAACTAACAGTTTAATTTATACAATACCACAATAAATAAATATACATATAATTAAATCGCCGAATGATATTGGTAACCAATGAAACCTAGGTTGTGTGTGTATTTATTGTATATAATTTAAAATGTTAGTTTTACCATTTTATTTCAATTTATTATAGCATATCACCAAGTAATACCCGAAACCATCAACCGTATGTTAATCTTTCTTGAAGCGAAAAACAAAAACCTTCGAAAACTTCGTATGTACCTCTAAAGTGACTGATACCATTTGTAGTATGTCTCTGTTTACTCATAGACACAATGTTATTGAGACCCCCCACTGGGATGAGGACCTAAGCTAGCGCCTATTGAGCCTAATTATAAATCCTCCCCTAATGGTGGGTCACTTAAATCGTTGACCATACTACCTACTCTTTGAATTTTAAATGCTACTTTAGTACAGGTTTTGGTAATATTGAATGTTGAATCAGAGGTAATTAAAGTAATGGATTCTAGGATGGACACTGAATAAAAGGAATGGCTTGATAAATGTATTAAATTAAAGTAACGGGACCCCGAGAATCTTTTATACAATCGATACAACAGGAAAGCTTAAAATCCTTAACGAATACGAGGGTCAGCGTTTAAGTTTAATGGAAGCGTATCGGAATTTGACATTTATATAAAGTAGTTCGAAATATTTAATTTTAGGTTCATTACTAATATTGAGGGAGAAATGTCGCACAAAGCGACTTCAACTCCATCACTATATAACTTGAAGTTCCTTGCTATGTAATAGAATTCGTTACTACGGATCTAAGATCTAAGTAATGGCAAGTTATGCTATTACTTTCATGGAAATTCCTATCAAAGACTATGTGAGAAAAATATTACTTCCTTATCCTAATTTTCCTGATTTTTTAAATTTATGGTTACGAAAGGAGTGAAAGATGCCAATTTTCATTTAAAATCGTAGGATAATTATCAATTTGAATCAATCACAACGTAAGCTACCTCACTCAACATTTTTCCAATGAAACTTTCGAACAAACCAGAAGTTTAATAGTGTTTCACACGTAGAAATGAGCTTGTGAATGCAAAAATTAAAGTTATTATAGAAATGAAAACCTTTCCGTAGATTCTCAAAATCAAACTATTTTAATAGGCTCTTGACCTTGTGGTTTTGTTTTACTATTTTGTTTGTTCTGAAAGAGGACCATTTCCAAAGGTTAAAACGTTCATCTAGTTACATTGGTACTAATTAATTGACGTCATACGATGAATTTCTTTCTTTTCAAGAACAGTCTATCCTAGTTACTTTTTCAATAAATTGATCCGCGATAAGTACTAGTTGAAAACCCAGCAATTTAAAATTCAGTATATGTTAGCGTTTTCCGCTTGGTTTTTCGCTGCTCAAATATCTTAAATGCTGGAATGCCGAACTTTTTCATCTTGATGGAGCTGAGAATATAATTAGCTCGGATAGGCTGTTAACCTCAGTTTATTTCCCTCTCGAAGATTGTAAACAGCTCGCCATCTTCAATTAAATGACGATTTCCACCTATGTGATCAAGGCGATAAGCAAGTCATTCTCTCAATTTCTCAGTTCCCTTCCTTTTACCTATCTTTCTTCCTCGAATCGGCCATTTTGGGGTTATAAGCGAAGGAAGAGATGTGGAAGTATGTGCCTATTCACCGTCACTTGTGACGATACAAATATATTGAATACCATCTACATCCCGCACAAGTTATAGTGTATTTTTTCGCCTTCCTTCTTGCTTGGGTGTTTTCCCGCATCGAGGGTTTTTCTGCATAAACATTCAGTTGAGGAGATTTTTCCCACTATCCAAATCTTTGTGTTTTTTATATGTAGTTATATCTAGCTGAATGCATTAGTTTTTATTTACCAACTTGACTTCCTATTAGTTTGCATCTAGTGTTTGTCCAATTATCTTGTATTTTTGTTTACGGGATTGTTATATATTGTATTTCTCTTGTATGTAAAATGGCCAGCTATGGCGATTAGAATTCATTCAAATATGAATCATAATTCTAACGCTTGATTCGTTAAATATAAAATTTGTTGGTTTATCAACTATATTGCAGTTCTGTTTCTATCTACTGTTTGTACCAATTATTCTGTAGCTATTTTTGCCGATATATTGATTTATTTTTATATATTCAAGTTAATTGTAGTCAATTGCTTTTGGATATTAGCGTAATATTGTTATCATGTATTTTCTTCAGAGGTTAGGCGAAAGAGAGGCTATTTTGTTTTAACATCGCCTTAAGAGTACAATAATCATAATTTCACCCTCGATTCATCGTTCGTTTCACACCCTTTTCTATCTTCTATTCCTTCATTCCACTCTCATCCTCCTCCCCTCCAATACGCTTGACCTTCTTCGAACACGGAAGAAGTATGAGCCTAAGTGGAGTGGAGCGTGGCTCGAGGCTGCATAACGTGATATAGGGTTACGGGGAGAGATTGGAAGGAGTGGAATGGGTGTGGAGGAGGAGTGGGAGGAGAGGGAATAGATAAAGTAGGGGAGGAATACGTAGATGGGCTCAGTTTCGCCCGAGCGGCCTCAGGAATGAAGCCACTTAAGTCCTTTACATTCCCCTCTTTCTCATTCAAAACCCCCGATTCACCGTCATTATCACCGGTACGCTCCCGCGCACCCCTCCCAATCCTTCCTTTTCGTGTACTCCTTAAGAAGTATTATTCCCATGCACGAAGTCCTTTCGATCGGCAACCTACTTATGGTTTCAAAACGCCCTAATCACTCCCCACGTTTCCCTCCAATGTCCTTTCTCGAATGCTTTTTACGATTCCATCCCCTTGCCCATCCCATTCCATCGTTCACCTACTTACTCCATTTTCTCCCTCCGAAAAGTGAGAGCTCTTCTCCAGGGATGCGATGATGGAGCAGGGGATCGAATTGAGATCAGCGGTTTCGGAATGTCATTGCCATACTTTTCCTACTTTCGGATGTACGCTATTTATAGTTTCGGTTGAAACTTTGACTGACCCAATACGGGCATTGGTTATTATATTGGTTTTCGGGGGTGTTACTTTGTGTTTCTGCAACCATTCCTCGATGGATGACATTTTTGTATTGGTAGTTTTAAAAGTGCCTCGATAGCTAGGGTCATTTGGAACGTGGCCTACCTCCGGGAATCGAACCCGGGGCCGCTTTCACCGAAGTCGAACGCATTATCCACGTGGCTATCCGGAGACCAAACTCGGTGTATATTCAGGAAAAGTAATAACTATGCTTTAGCCCATTATTAGCCCATTTAGCAGTCTCTTAGAGGCCTACATTTCTCGTGTCTTTCTCCTCTCATCGAACATTTTTATCACTTATATTTTGTAACTAGATGGAGCAAAATTACCTTTATATTAATTTTGCCTCAGCGTTGTTTCCTGTTGTGATCAAATGGAAGTTATTGAGGTATGAGAAATTCCATTATAATGGCATTCATTTTGCTTCCTCCTCATCAAGTGCTGTGAAAGGTGTTATTTATAAGGTTATAGTGTTATTCGTACAGTCATAGTGTTGCGCTCAAGTGGATTGTTACGCTGCTAGTATTTTGGTTGCATTTTCTCCTTTCGCTCCTTCCCTTCTTCAATGAGGAAAGCAAGCAGAAACTGCCTCACTCTTCATCTTACTTAATTAAAGTAACTCCCTCTCGTACAAAGCTTTTGGTGACTAATGGTGGAGGGTTTGGGTTTTTAACCGTACTCTTGGCTGAGTACAGGCAGATTGGGAGAAATTCCTCTTGCTTACCCAATTAAAGAGTTTGTCATTTATTCACGCCTGATTTTTTTTCCCAATGATTTAGTAGCGGAACAGAATTTGTAAAGAATTTTCCATTATATCTCACTATTGCAGAATCTTTTTGCGCACATGCTTTTGAATTTTTTCTTCGATTTCAGTTTAAATGAACTAATTTACTTATTTTATATCGGTTTACATAATTAGTGATTTAGTTATACTTTAGCGCTATTGTTCTTTACCTCTTCATTGAAACGTCTTCGTAGTCGATTCTCCTTTAAATATCAGAATGTGTTCTCGCATCACTTCTCGCAAGAAAGTATAATATAATTACATGATAAGATCAGAAGCTTGGCTTTTTATAACCTAAATTTATCAATATGATTTGTTAAGTTATGATGCAATAATATAACGACTAGCCAAAACTTGCACGTCGTTAGACAGGTATGTCTTTGGATAGATCTACTTTTTGGCTCATAAAATTAGACATTTTTAATGTTTAATTCTTACAACTTTGCGTTTCAGAAATTAATTTTTGATAAGAAACATCGGAATTATTGGAAATACGTTGCTATCACAAGTAGATTAATGTAGTGTATCTCCTGTTGGCGTGTTGTATTCCGAAACCACCCAAGAAGCGATCTATTTTACTCAAAAACTTAACACCACTGAAAAAGCTTTTAGCACTTCCCTGCGGTTTTCGTAACTCTAATCAAGAAACACTGCTTCATAGGCTGCTTTGCGGAGCTTTTAGCTCTTCATGTCCCCAAAGTGAGATATATCGATTTCTATGTAAACATTTTCCTCAAGATGGAATACTTGTGTTCTTGTAACTAAGTAATGTAATTAAATTTCGTCCATGGTTACTTCCAATCTCGAAGCTAAGGCTTCTTTAGATAGTTTCTAGCCTTCCGTAGCATTCTTGCCTGAGAAACGCTTGGATGACGCATTGGTATTAAGTTTATTCTTTTGTCTATTGCAGCAAACGGAAGTATTCGCGCCCTCTACCCTTTAATTTATTCCCTACGGCCAACCTAAAGACGGAACCTGTCCAAATTTGTCCAGTTTCTAGTTTATTTAAGGTCTTTTTCGTAATTAATGTAATTTAGAAATTCATTTTCTAATTTTTGGCAGGACAGCTTTTTCACACTCTCATTTGTACTTTTTCTTCTGAATTGCATTGAATATGCTCACCCGTAATAAAGGTGCGCTTGTACATTTAATTTAGATTATTTTGTCATTTTCATATGTTAACGCGTCGATGATTACTGATTTAAGGAAAGCGTAATTTGTAAAAACCTCCGGTAAGTTATGAAATCAGGTGATTTAATTCAGAACCTATAATGAGTAGATTAAACATGTCTAATGATTGGAAAGTCAGTCCAATGGTCTCCCGGACAGCCGAGTGGTTATCGCGGTCGCCTGTGCTGAAAGAGATCACGGGTTCAATTCTCAATGGGAGCCTTTCTTTCTCAGTATTCTTTAACAAAATACAACACAACAAAAACTTTTTTATTGGGTGAAATTGAAAATAAGAAGCTCCAACTTCCATTTAACTCTTAATAGGGTTAGGAACCCATATAGAATTAAATTGTTGTTTAAACTTTCGATCCCATATTAGATATTTTGGTGATTTTTATAACTTTCAAGTCTCATTTTCCAATTAATGCGGGAATTGTGTCACATTCTACTTCAAAATTTGTAAGAGTTTTACTTAAGTATTTCTAGTGTCTTGCGCCTAATCATACCGGAACAATTACGACCATAGGTTGTGGTGACCATAAACTAATGGAGGATGCGAAACGCACCACTGAGTCGCCGTAATGGATTCGATTTCCTTGTCAGCTCCACAATATAGCATTATGCAGTCCATAATGTAGGGATATTGTGCTTGGCTAGCAGCTTCCATTGTAAACTGGATGCAGGTGTTATCAGCGCTGAGGCCGAATAGCAAGCTAAGAGTAACCTAAACTCAGGAGTGGATTTAGATAATCAGAGTTTGGAGGCTTATGGATATCTTATAGAAGATGCGTAGAAATGTGATATTAATGATGCAAACTCTCTTGTTTTATAGCAAAATACGTAGAAATTCGTATAATAGAAAATACAATATTTACAATGCGGAAAGGATGAAAATATTTGTTTCTGTGTGTATGAATAATTACTGTTTCTGCGTGAATTTTAGTATTATAAAATATATATTACACGCTGATACTTTACGTTATATTCAGAATTTTGAAGAAGAGATTAGGTTTCTTAGAACCATCTGCATTTATTCATTTTTTCAATCATTTATTCCCACCTCTAGAGGAGCATCCACCCCCGATTGGGAAGAGGACCTCATTTGGTGCGTCTAATCACAAACTCACTCCTGCCTAAACTGCATCGTAGAGATATTGCCCAAAAATGTACCATGTATCAGGAGATATAGTTTAAGTCTTTAAAAAGCAGCGCTTCACAAGTTCTTTGCAATACACAAATGTGCATCGATATTGAATCCTCTAGCACTAGGTTCTCCTGAAAGTTGTATCGTTTGTTCATAAATTAGACCTGCATTATCCCGTATGCTTTAAGTCAAAGAAAACTTTTGCGATTGAAGTTGTGGAATATAGAAGATACACTTTTTCTTATGAAAAATGATATATTAACATTCAACTGAAAATTAAGTAGGTATTAAAAAAATTTATTTCCCTTATAAATATTTCATTTTAATTTTAAGCCCAGTCGTAAAGGACGTGCCTCAGGTTACTTAATGCGTTGCATACTTTGAGAGGAACTAGAATATACTCAAGTTCATTCCGATTGTGGTTTGTCGTGAATAAGCTCTTGTGGTCCGAGAAATATTCCTTGAATTTTGCCTTGTATGTACATGCGATCGAGTTTGAAAAATATTGTGGATAATAACAGTTCGTAATAAAATAATAAGAAATCTCATTTTTCACTTACTTTTCTTCTTTTTGAATTTCGATTTGGTGTGTTACGTATTGTGAATAAATACTTAGTGCAGTTCAGAAATTTGAAAAGCACTATGTTTAATGACGGAAATATACTGAATTCCTATTGCTGATTGTAATGGGGTTTGTAGAATAAATTAAAAATTTGTATTTAAAAAATATTCTAATCTTCAAAATGAATATTTTCCCTTCTTTTTAAGCCAACTCAAAATTAATGTGACTGCAATGAATCTTGTGAGATTATTCATAAAATACCAACGTGAAAGTATGATGTAATTTTTATAATAAAGTGCTGCTATAGATGAGATTCCATCCTTTCTAATGTTTCCTAGCATTTTCTTGTTCTATATTTTCACTCAACTCGTTTCCCCATTGTGTACATTTTATTATAATTTATTTGCTAACAATTTGTTTATATTTCATGATAAACTGTTTGCTATGTTACTACCCCATTCAAGAAATTATTTAATCAGTGAAAGTCAAAAGTTTGGTATGCCTGAGGCCATTATAGTTATGATGAAAATGTGGATAACTTTTTAGATGCATTTGGCTGCATTGGTTCTGAATTTTAATATTTTAACTTGGGATACCCTTTGATGCCGGAATTCTTTTCTTTCTGATTACCTGACCTGCTTTCACTATTATTCTGCATAGTTGAACCGCAAGCGAAAAAAGGAAGTTTCATTCTTCGGAGAAAAATAAGAACGAATTTATTTTCTAAAAAGCAAAGGAATATGAATAATGAAATATGTTAGCTTATTTCATGTTCCAAAAGTAGCTCTGAATTTTTCCTTTCCTTTGCTTGCTTTGGTTTGCTTTCCTTTTAAGCAGTCTTTCTATATCTCTATAATCTCTTTCTTTCTAGCATTGTTGGTATTATTGTTAAAAGCGCTCGATAGCTGAGGTGCTTCGGGCCTTAAAAATAAGGGCCTTCACTGGGAATCGAACCTGGCCCCGCTTTCACCAAATGAGATTCCTCTACTCACTTGGCTACCCATGAACCCGTGTTCTCCAATTCTTACTATATTTTTATCCTTCTTATGCATTCCTTAAGGTTTGTTTTTTATGCATGATTATTGAATGTTCAAGGAAGATCCTGTGTTTTGTTCTATGAAGAAAATTTTATATTTAAATTCTCGGAGTCCATGGTGATGCCGATAATGTTAGGAAGGTTTCAGCTTCGAATTTCGTTTGACATTGTCTCAGTTATTGGTTGTGCTTCTGTGTATATCCTGATATGAATTATTCTAATGGTAACCGTTAGGGAAGCCCGAAATCCACCCAAGGACTCTCTTTTGTGATAACTTTTGAAATTATAATTCTTATTTTTGTCTGTTAAATGTTCCACTGGCGATATTCTGATATCAGCGAGAGAACTATATTTTAAATATTACTCTCATCGTACGATGACTTATTTCTGTCAGTATCGATTATTTACTTTTGTGAATTTGTCTCTCAATTAGAAACGATTCACTTCAGAAATTGTCAAAATATTTGAAATGGCTCAATGCATTTCGACTCCCATGGAGACATCGCCATTTGGCCCTGAACAGTAGAACTGCGAGAATATGACTTATATTTCGGATTTGGGAATTTCATGTGTAACGACCTCAGCTATAGTTACTCAATAATCAAAGAAGTCAAACTCGAGTCTCATAGAAATCAAGTTTATTGTTAATCAACCCTCTTCTGATATTAGAAATAATATTTTTATTATATAACTTCATAAAGACATCTGANGTCCTGAACAGTAGAACTGCGAGAATATGACTTATATTTCGGATTTGGGAATTTCATGTGTAACAACCTCAGCTATAGTTACTCAATAATCAAAGAAGTCAAACTCGAGTCTCATAGAAATCAAGTTTATTGTTAATCAACCCTCTTCTGATATTAGAAATAATATTTTTATTATATAACTTCATAAAGACATCTGAGAAAGATGAAGATTTTAATCGAATTAATAGTATTTTTAGCGATAAGTCACGGCGTTAGAGAAGTTACTCTTCATCTTCGAATACGAGTTTCTAGATTGGGAATATACTCGTATTACGAAATTTTCTTAGGAATTTCAGCAGGTTGGTTGGCAGGACCTACAATGTAGCTTGTTAGGCCTTAATATTCTATTTTATGGCTAAGTTTATAAACAATGTTAGGTGTGGAATACCTTCGAAAATGTCGCCGCTGAATCGAAGGATGAGATGGCGAAATAACTATCTTTGTAAATTTAGCAATACTTTAGTTTCAGGCTTAAATCATATTACACATTTCTCATCTAATGAGCGAAAGAAAAGTCTTCAGGATTAAAAGTTCCCTCTTATTCCCTGTCACTCTGATTTTTAATGGAAAATCATTAATAGATTTAACAGAGAGAATTAATTACGTGTTGATTCATACAATTTTTATAGTAATGTTTTTCCTCCATTGAATCAGAGGGTTTTATTGTAGGTTAGAATTTTTTACGCGTAGTATATTGGACAACCCTATCATAGTCCTTCAATTCTACCATTTTGTATCAAGTGTTTGATACATGAACATTGATAGATTTAAGCACTACTCTTTGGGATTGATTTTTTCAGTTTAATTGCTCTGTGGGTTTGTCATTAATCCGTCAGTGATGTTATTTCCCTGTAAATGGACTGGATATTCACAGAGAGCCTTATTCGAACCAATCGCATAATAATATAAAAATAAAGACTTTGTTTCTTAATTAAAGGCATCTATTGTGTTGTATTATGGACCGTTAAGTCCTTAGTCTTAGCTATGATGCTGAAAGCTCACCACACGCGGGCCCCGATTATGGAGGGTCATCTTCTCGTCAATTTTTTTCGTCGTCTTATTTAAAGATATATCAGTTGCATGCTGTAGAAGGATTTAACTTCCACTCTATAGCACCTTAAGCCTGCATTTTGAGGACCTCAGTTAATATACCGGCTCTTTTGATTCTCTTTCTTAAGTTTCAGCTTGTAGATGGAATTAATGCGTCCTTTGGTAAGAGCTTGCTCAGATTTTGGGTTCTATTCACATATTCCAACAAAGCTACTTTCGCAATTGAAATTATAATAGAGGACACTTCTTACTTAACTTCTTAGCTCCTAATTTACCAATTTGGTACATAAAACGTTTAGTAGGAGTGGGGGAAATGTGGGATACTGGAAGTTATTGAGGAAAAATTAGGAAGGCGCACGGATAGCCAAGTGGGCAGTCCGTTCGAGTTTGGCGAAAGAGGTACCTCATTCAATTCCGGGTGGGGCCACACATTTGAAATAATCTCACCGGTAGAAACACTTTTTAACAGCACCACTACTACTAAAATTTGGAGATGATTTTACGTAGACGTATTTTATTCTGATGCTAAATGTCTTATGAAGTGCACCTTTATTGAAAAATAATTAAATTAGGTATTCTCTGATAGTATGCAGGATGAAACCTCTCCCACTATCCGCTAATTTCATACTCTACATCCAAAAGCAAGTGCCGTAAGTGTTTTCTTACTTTTATTTTTTAATTTTTTCTTGACCATGAAAGTGTTACAGTTTTACTCTTTGCATTTCTTCTTTTAGTACCTTAACTAAATATAATAATGGTTGGAAGTTCCAAGCCTGAAAGTAAATTCCAATTTTTTGGAATCGAAAGATTTTGACGATAATCCTGTTCGATAATCATTTCAAGTATCTTCAACGTAATTCAATCGCCCTGTGATTATTTTAAAAGTATATATATAGATAATTATCGATTAGAGTGGTGATAAAAAAATGATTTGCTTTCAGAAATGAAAATAAAGTATTTAATTTGAGGCTTTGAATTTTGAATTCTTGCTTAGAACTGCTAGAGGTAATACAAACTTTAGATTATTTCATACGTTTTAAGTTATTATTACTAAAAACGAGAGAGTTGTTAGTATGTTTCAACGTCAACTCGTGTTAACAACTTGGTTATAACCACCGTATGCTCTTCGAGTATTTTGTGTAAAATCCTTGATCAATAATTAATTACGAAAGTGAAATATTAATTGGGATTTTGGAATTTGAAAGAAAGTGTTTCTAGCTGTGCAAGAAAGATTTTCTTATGGTGTATAAGATCAACGGAGAGTACTACGGACTACGAGAATTCCACTCGTTCTATTGAATTACTGAGCCATTCCATAAAGTTATTATCGTCTGACTCAGATTCATCCAACAGAAAGAAATATATTTTGGTTGTATTTACGTAATGTTTAAAATTATTCAATGCAAAGAAAGCAGACGAAAGAAGATACTTTTGTAATTTCAGCAGATCTTACTCATAAATAGAATTTGAATGAAGGGGCAGTAGAAACGTTTCTCCTATGGATGACATAAATGATTTTTCCTCGTATTATTCAGTAATTTAATGTTCTGGAAAATGTATTCATTGAGCCAGTTGAATTACTGTCTCTCAGGCATAACTTTAAAACATGAAAAATAAACCCTAAATATAGGAGTAAAATTCCGTTAACTGTGGATTAAAGGCTGCAGTTCTAACGTTTTCCTTTTTTAGAATAAATAAGGCCGTGTCTTGTAATCTAATAATTAATTAATAAGTAATCTAGTAATTAAATTAATAGCAAAACGCTGTGCTACTATAGAATGAACAATTTAATTTTTTAATTATTTTCATGAATTAGTCTTGTAATTTCAGCTTATTTCCTTTGAATTCAATAAAATTATTATCGTCAAAATATAGATTGAAACTTTTCGTTCCTTTAAAGAAATGTTTCGAAGTTTATTTTTGATTTATATACTGTCTTCTCATATAAATCTATACGAGTACCCTGCAAATCGCCTTTCGACGTGTGGCAGGGGTTGCTTCCTCCATGACTCTACTCTCCAACTCGATTACTTTCGTGTACCGTTCACGAAAGAAATGAATTCTTAAAGCGACTTGTCGTAGAATCTGTTTCCCTAATTTTTAAGTATTATTTCTATGAATTTTTTTTCAATTACGCCTATTTTACAGATGCTCTTATCGTTTTTTGAAGCATCCATGTAAACGGAGAATACGTTTAAAATATTCAGATGGATACAATCTTCACCTCTAACATTAATCTGTATTCCCAATACTTCTCGATTATGTCAACTATAAAACTCCGATTTCGAGATACTCCACCAAATGCATCAAGTATAATCACAGTGTTGCAATTTACTCACCAACTCTCCTGCCCTCAGCCTCTCCTTCAACCTCAGGTAAGAGATTCTCCAGGTCGTAGGTCAGGTCTTCTTCATTAGCCCTTCCTTCGGTCTCTCCATGCGCAGAGACCAGTCGCACCACGTGAGAACTCAGGAACCTCTCCACGCTGGAAGCGAGCGTATCAGCACCCAACTCGATGGAGATCTCCTTGGCGTCCTCCTCCTTGACCTCCGCAACCTCATCTTCCTTCTCCGCCTCATCCGTGGTCTGCAACTTCTTTTCCACCCTAAACAGTCCCGAGAACAGGTTCAAGGATTCCCTCGCCGATATCCCGTTCACAACGTTGGCTAACTCCCACAAGCTGCATCCCAAACTGTCTCCACACATTTTGTAGATTCGGTTCAGGGTCTCCCCAGCTGGGCTCCCTTCCTCATTGCCCCTATGATAGTCTACTGTGTTTTCCGCTTCTGCAGATAGGGTGGGTGCTGCAAGCAGCACGACGCCCGCGAGGAGGGCCAAGGCGCGACGGAAACGCATGACGACGGCGGATTCTCCCTCCGGTTCTATTGTCTCTCAATCAAGACCTTGGCGTGGGAGTGGTTGGATGGACGATGATACCCAGAAGTGGACGTCCTCGGCTTTTATCGACTCATGCAACCGTGGGGTGTGAAAGAAGCGGAGGGAAGAGGGTGGGGACGCGAAGACCGTCGGTAGAGGGGACGTGGACTGTGTATTGGCGTGGATTTAGAGGTCGAGGGGTCAACACATTGGTATCGCACGGAACGAGAGGAGTCCAGTTTCTGCACGCCTTCTTCATGTGGTGGGGGACACGGGATCGGACATCCCCCGGTACCCTTGACACACTTCGAGGGCGGAGATCATCCACCCTCGCCGCGACGGGCACGTCCCCTTGGCTGATTTTCAATCTCGTCATGTTTTAAGGAACAGCCGACACCCGCTTTGGGTATTGGACGCGTAGACTCCAGGTAGTGGATGACCTATCGGGGAACGATGCGTATTCATGAAGGGTTGGGTTGATGGGGTATCGGATTGGTGATGACCCGGTGACGGGAAGAAGGAGGTGCTTTGGTGATGGAGGAGCAAGGAAGAGAGGGCAAAGATATCCGGAGGGGAGGCGGAGATCAAGAGGGAGGGGGGGGAGTTTCCGAGTTAGGTTTTATTCATGACGTGCCGTGGGGTGGATAATAGGTGTGAAGTTCTAATTTGCTTGCCCCAAGAGAGCAAAGTCAATGAGCAGGCGTTGAAATCATTGAAGTGAAGCCCCCGTTAACAGCCCTCCAATAGGTTTGCATGAATTTCAACAAATGAAAAAATTTTTATCATACTTATATTATGCATACATTTCTTTTTATATATCATCTCTATGAGAATTACTATTAGCCATTATTTGCTGAGAATTTGTGTCGTTACGAATTAACATGGAGCAAATAGAAACACGCATTTACATTACAGGCTTAATTATGGTAGAAAAATAGTTATCAGCTACATGAGGATAAAACCCTCGTTAGCACAGGTAAATTTTCAGCGGTTATGAGTGGATAGGGGCCTTCTGGTTAAAACATTTTAGAAATCTCTTAGCTTTGGTATGATTGGAATTATATTTATCATGTGTCATATTTGGACACCTTGTTACTGTAAATTTCAACAATATCCAAGTATGCTAAGCCACACGGTGATTTTTGTAAAGCGACAATTTTATGTTTTTTAAGGACCAATATGAGTAATTCCCTTTAAATTATTTGACTTCATCTACTGCGGTATTACCAATTCAACGAAGGTATAAAATAATGTCTAGATGTTTGGGTGCTCGTTTTTCAGGTCGAATTTCTGCTTCGAAAATATGCGATAAAGGCTAATCCTAGCATGCTGCGAGGTAAGAATTTTTGCTCGTTAATCTTCGAGGGCGATAAACCGGCGGCGCGAACTGTGATTTCAGGTCATTCCAGGCGGTAATCGCGTTGGGATCATAGAGGAATGCGACAAACCTCCGTTTGCGGTTGCGCGGAAATTATTTGCGGAAACATCCCGACGCGGAAGATCGCTGCCGGATATTGCGAAAAAAGGGACGTGGGACCGATTACGGGCGGGAATCCGCATAAAACGGGTGCGGAAGAGATGACTCTAGCGGTAATTACGAGGGCGAATTAAGGGTTGCGGAAACGGCGCGGTCGCGGCGTCTCCGAGGACGTCGAGGAAGGAAAGAGAAAATTGCAGAGATAAGAGAAGCGGGGTGCATACTTTCCGAGGAGAGCGCGTGCTCTCGCGGCTTAGGAAGTCAGAAGCGCGGGTTCGAGACGCGTGACCAGAATTTTTTCCTCCCAAGGCTCGCAGCACAATGCGATGGAGTTATTTGGGGCCGAGGGCGACGAGGATATTCGGCCAAATGGTCGTTGCGTGGAATCGAGCAGCGGGGAATGTGTATCAGTGGCTTCCTTTCGCCTGGAATTTTCAGGACGGAGTGGATTTGAATGTAAGCCCTGAGCCAAAAGAGCGCAGGTGTTTCTTTTTTCATTTATTCACGCTCTTTGTTTAAATCGGACGCAAACGATAGAGAAATCTACCGTTTCTGGGATTCAGCTCGGGGCTCGAATGTTTTTTTTTTTTTGCCGTTAGATGAGGTGCTCTTTCTATCGGCGACTCTGTTTTATTTATGTACTTGGTCAACCGGAGTATTTATCGAGAGAGGGACTTTGAAGGGAAAGTGATCAAATGCGTGCTCGTAGTTGTTGCAGAGCTGGTGATTAAAGGGTTTTTTGTTTCTCTGTGAAGTCATCATCCCGAAGGACGCTTTGAATCACATCCTCACCATCACTAGCCATCGAATCCCAGTATGTATAATGAGGCTTACTAGGCAAGATGAGGAGTGTGGTAGTTTTTCCTAGTTCTCACTGAGCTAGAATGCTATGAGTGGAAAAGAACACGAGAGTGCGGTACAATAAACCTATGAATAACACTTTCAATTCATTAAGGAGTGGTCATAATTACTTCGTCAGTAGCTTTGTAGCTTTAATATAATTACAGCCTTGAACGAAATTGGCAAAAATAAATCAAGAGTTCATTTTCCCCTTTCCTGTTCCACAAGAAGGATGGAAATTATTCCATTCTTCCAGATATGGTGGCAGGAACAATTATTTAGGGTGGCTTAGAATATAAAGGCTTGAGTTTGAAGTTATAAAATTTAAAATCAGCATGTAAGGGTACTGAATGTTGAAATTTATAAATGAAGTAGATTTATCCTATTCCGATGCTTACTTCCTTAAAAAGAGAAGAAAAAGCCGTGATTCAGACGGCGATTTGGCAAAAATTCAACCTATCCTAATAGCAACGGTAATACAAAAAATAAATTATTTATTATTTCAGCCAAGTATAATCAATATGACCCAACCTTACTTGGTGGAACGCCATTAATAAATGAAATCAAACGTACTTCGTATTTTCCACACAATTTATTACACGACCGGTTTAGGCCATCCAGCCATCATCAGTTACTCTCAAGGAAATACTCAATTATTTCCTTTAAGTAATAGAAAAAGTAACAATATTTCCTAATAAGTCTGTTTGATTTCATTTCTCCAGCCAATTTTCTTAATGGCTTAAGCAGTAAGTTCAGTCAACCCTTAAATTGTCACATAGTTAGAAAAATGAAGTCAATGATGAATTCAAACTGCTTTAAATTGAACTTGACACGGCGATATCTGGTAACTTATCTAACAAAAAATTCCATTTAAAAAAAGTAAAAGGATAAGATACAATACAAGTATAATCCACTATACAATATTGTACTGTCATTGCATTTTATCCTTTTACTGTTCAATCTGATTTAGTTCGTCTTACTAGTACGAGTTGCTCGTACTTCGTTACGTGTATAACATATTGAGTTTATCCCCTTTGGTTTGTGTTAAAGTATGTATATAAGCGTAATCTTGTTATCAGATTGGTCTCATGTTTGACTGTTACTGTTTTTATTTATTTGTCACAAAAGTGCATACAATGATTATTTCCATCTAACTGCATTTCTTTTAAATGCTTTCGAACGTTTTAGTTTTCCTCATGGTATCCGGTTCTCCTTTACGTTTGGAATGTTTGAAAGTGCCTCTAAACGATCTCTTGAAAGTCAGTTTTATTGTCGACCGCTTATTTTTCTTGTGCTCTAAGAATCCATAAAACCAACATCGGTCGTTTTTACTTTGAGAGAAACTGAAACATCATCTCTTTTAAAGTAAAGTAGGGCTTGTCTTGCGGCATTTAGTGAGGAAATGGTTCGTTGAAAAAAGTAGATAAAGAGAATAATGGTCGAGGTGTACAAAGAGGGCTTTCGAGAGCTGGTGCTTCTACAATTTTATTTGGATCAGGAAGTGGGATGCTTTCGATAATTTTTTACGACCGAGATAGTTCTTTGGAAAAGAAAAGTTCCTCCACCCGACCGAAATGGGATTGGCCCAGCTATTGGAGATGCATCTGAATGACTTGATAAAATAGTTCTTTTGTATCCGTTCAGTGAATTTGGAAATTGGAAATGCCTCTACCGCAAAACAGGTGTACAACTAATCAGAATTATTTCATGCTCTGTTATAATGTTTAGGGGCTCCCGGATAGCCAAGTGGGCAACGCGGTCGACTTCGGTGAAAGCCGATCCGAGTTCGATTCCCGTCTTCTTTGACATCTTACACCATGGGAAATGGTTTAAGATGTCGAAACACTTTTAACAATACTACTATTACAATGTTTAGAAAAAGAGATTTTCCGGTTTACATTTTATCTCCGATTTTTGATCTCTGTGAATGGTCGATAATTTTTCGTGAGGAATGTTTTCTTTCCTAGGGAAGGAATTTTTTTCATATTTTTAGTATTCTCGTAGATACTAATTATTTGTTCAGTTCCGAGACATTTGAACTCCACAACTCACACACAACAACTCCCTAACTCCACATGGAATGATTACCAAGAAGATGCTTAAGTTAGATGTATAAGGGAACGAAATAAATTGTTCATGGAAAGATACAAAAACTCGCACATAAAATGATGGGTAAATATTTCATCCACATCTACATATGTACCCTGCAAGCCGCCTTTCGCCTGGTGACAGGGGGTGCATGCTCTTCTTCCCTAATAGATTATTTCACGTATCGTTCGCGGAAAAAATAAATTTTTGAATCGATTCGTTCTAGCGTATACCTCTCTGATTTTCCTCTCAGAATCAGAACGGCCTATGTAACAGGGGGTAAGCATAATTTTTGCTTTAAATTGATTTGTAATAAATATTGTAGAACATTCTATACAAGTTAATTACATACTGCAAATATGCCTATATTCACTAACAATATTTCATAATTTTACTAGCAGACAAACCACGAACAAATCTGTAAGCAAAATCAATACATTCCTAAGAAAAACGAACCAAAAACTAATTTTTACTCATCGTAAATTATCACTTATAAAACAGTCCTTAAGTTAGAATTTATTATTATTCATTCATCCTACTAAAATAACTACGGCATAGTATGACACCTACTTATTTTCATTTCTGGAAATGAAAATTGCTCATTTCGGCCCAAGAAAAAATTCAACTTATTGTAACCGAATCGACTCATAAATGTTGGTCAGTACTACAACAGGGTGGAATAACTTGTTCCAATTCCTGTATTTACGAGTCTGAAAAAGTTTTAGTTCTACAGATATCAGCTTCGTAATACTTAGTACATTATAGAGAGGACAGGTGATTGGAATAGTAACTGAGAAAATTTATTACAGCCATACGGGAAGGGATGTATTTTAGCTACTCATTCAGTCATTCTTTCCCTTTGATCCTAACGATAAATACGCTAAGGTCAACTCCTTGATGATACATTATTGTTAAACATTAGGTAAAGGATATTCCTTGAAGTTTTGATTCAGAATAAATCTTCAGACTCGGAAAGATGCATTTGGAAATATTTCCACTGTGTCACAGTGGTCAATGTATAGGTCGCTGTCAGTTTAACCTTTGTCACCCCCAAATTTGCGTTCCTGTACACTGAATTTATTTCGTTAACTAACTTCATAAGCTATTGGTTGTGAAACGCTCTTCCGGCGAATTCCAATTTGTTACGCTCGACGATATTCAACTTGGAATTAATTAATCATTTTCTGAAGGCATACGTACCTCGTACTTAATTCGCGCTGCATCGTATTCAAATTCTTATGCTCATGAAAAATTAATTAATTTTGTTTTTATTTTCAAATGGAATCATAAATACATTTCAGATTTTGAATTTTTAATGTCGTCGAGAATAGTCTGAACTCTACGTACTAGCACAGATCGTTTGATTCATTCGATTAAGGCACACTATTCCCAAGAAATGAAATATGATACGAATAAACGATGAACCACAAAAATGGTACATGTACTTTAACTGGGAGTCGCGGCCTTGAAGATAAAGGTTGTTTGAACTGAAATGATCCTCTAATTTTGTGACAAGGTCTCTGTTCTTATGTTGTCTGTATTCTTTCGTTTACAACATTAATCATTTCCTGTTCTCCTTAGGAATTTTATATTCTTACCATTTTGCCGGTCCTTGTTTTGCCTTATTTCTTGCATAAATTTGAATGTTTTATTATTATTATCATAAATATTTACTCTTCCGGCGAGGTTAGGCTAAAATGACCTCTCTTCCACGTTACCTCTGGAGATATTGTATGATAATATTATTACAGTAATAACCAAAAATAATTGACTATAATTAAAATAAATCTAGAAAAATAAATACATTGAACAATTCGGTAAACATAGGTATAAGCAAATTGGTGCAAACAGTAGGCACAAATTAATAGCCTGAAAGTAAAAGCTAATACATACAAATACATATAGATGTACGTTGAAAAAAAAGATTAGGGAACTGAAGATTTATGTAGAAAACCCACGATGCGGGAAAGCACCCAGGCAAGAAGGGGAACGAAGAAAATCCGTGAAAACTGTGTTTAGTTTTACGGTTGCAATTATGATTCATTTGATTAAGGGTACGTTTACAAGAAGTATCCAAAACATTAAAGACGTTCCTATCGTACAGTATTTCTGTACCATTGACCTTTTCCTCAAGAATTTAACATTTAAGTTTTCATGCATGCAAAGGTGATCCGTTACCCTTGAGTATCTCTTACAGGATTCACTGTATTTAAAAACTCCTTGTTCTCTGAATTGAAGATTTGCTATTATCTCTCTATAGAGAATCGATCCGTCGAGAATCCGTAATTGTTCTTATTTGCGAAACGGATTATTTTTTCCGTTATATTTATTATAAGACAAGCTCCATTTGTTCTTTTATATTCGCGACCTTTTCCTCTGAAAAATTTTCCAGAATCTATATTCAGGACAATAGTTATTCTTCCATATGCTCCGGTCTTCGCGTTACATCAGAACCGTGACAGAATGCGAATAAAACATTCGTTTTGCTTCTGACTTCTTGAATGCGAAATTTTGATTCTCCGGAGACGTTGGGATTGAGTGAACGGTAATTTGTAGGCAGCTTGCCTCACGAAGAATCAAAATAAAATTTTGAAGTCTCCCCAGGATTCCAGGTTAGTTCCTGTGCTGTTGAATCACTTTTGGTACACTGGTGCACTGTCCTTCGTATACACTCCTCTAATGAATAGCATTTTTTAGGAATTTTTAACGACTTCATCCAGGAGTAAGTGCGTAATGTGAGTGAAGAATGTAACGGAGAAGGCAAGAAATGCGAACCTTGCTTGTAAGTCACAATGGTCGCTACCGGAAGGAGAACTTAGCACCATTTGCGGCGAATTCACGGGGTTTCTTTTCTCGCTGGCGGAGAACGTACGCACGTGTTATACACTGAAATGCATTCGTTTAGGTGTAAAGTGAAATGCAATAGGTGAAGCATTTTCGAAACCAAGATTAAGTCGGAAAAGGGTTTGCGATTTGGGATTGATTTGGTAATTCATTGAAGGTTTTATGTAGCATTTCTTTGATAGTTATTTATTTATAGATAGAGATTTATTTCTCATTTATTTCTACAATCTCCTATGAAAATTTTCGCTGTTTACTTGAGATCCAGATATTAATCTGATACGTTTCTACTTTGTATTCTTTATTGTTTACTCCGAAGTTAATTCCCAAGGGAATATCCAAATTCTGCTACAGTATATTTTAAGCAGAATTGCGATATCATTGTACTCGATAGAGGAGCATGCTGCACAATTACTAACGCCTATTATTTTATAAGTGCATTAGTATTTTATTACTTATTGTACGCATGGCACCAAATGTTATCGGTCGATGTTTCGGAAACAAATGGGCGGACGCGCAGGCACTCGCCGTAGGCTTATTGGATACCAGCCAATGAATTCGGGGTTCCCATTGAATATTCGGGTTCGTAAATCGGGTATATGCGTCCAATAAGGGCATGCAACGATTAGCCTTTAACATGTCAGCAATTCAAGAAGTTTCCAATAAATAAACGTGTCTCCTAAGATGTGTGAAAATTTTGCATTTCAAAACTAATTGAAGGTAATGTTACATCGTGTTTTCTGAAGCTGCTTATCGCCGGTCGTAGGTGTAATCTAATTTTTTACAGAAGAAAGTAAGGTTCAGTCCTGTTTTCTTCAAATTTTAAACAACTGAAACGGGCATCCTGGTTGCCATGTGGGTAACGCGTTCGACTTCGGTGTAAACGGTTCCGGGGTCGATTCCCGGTGAGGCCTCACGTGCGACACGGTTTTAGCTATCGGGGCACTTTTAACATTACTTTTAGTATTACTAAGAGTCGAAAGTATTCTATTGCAATTGGAAGACGATATAAAAGTTTTCCTGTAGTAAATCCGTCAATTAATTCGAGTTATTCATCCCTAATTAGGAATCTGGGCCTCGTTTGTTTATTTAAGATTGAGTCCAATCGAATAAACATCGCATGACATAATCCCTGGCGCCAGAGAAACAGCTATTTACTTCTCTTTGCCACCTCTTTAGAAATCGTTACATTAGCCAAATTGCTTCTTCCTCACGTTTTCTCTTATACATTTCGATGCAAATGACGTCATATTTGGCGTTAGATCCAAAGGTCTAAACCGCTTCGCGTCGAGCCAAAAGGAGAAACCGTGTTAGTAATATTTGCCGCATTAAATTTTCTTGTCGAGAGAATATTCTCGGGAAATAGTTCTAAAAAATCGCGCACAACGCTATTCACAATAGGTCTGAGGTACATTTTTTGTTCCTCAATAACTTCACTGTGCGTAACAAAATGGTAAATTAGTTCATCAAGCAACATGGAATGTAAACAGGGAGTTACCGATTTACTTGATGAGATATCGGTTTTTTCACTGCACAGACCAATTTATTCGACCGTCTTCTTTGATTACGCTTCATTGGACGCGCTCTGTAGAGCATGTAACGCTTGAGCCGTGTTTCAATGGTCTTATCCGTCACTGTCACGGACCAATATTTGAATTTCTTTACAGAGTCAGTAACGGTATATAATTACGAGTGGCGAGTACAGAGTTTGCGCGAAGATGTGAATCATAGTGCCAAATGGGCCATGTTCGTATCCGTTATTCATTGGCAAGTAGAGAGGATTCCTTCTCTAGCACACTGGAAAATATTTTGGTTGCGAAAAATACTCTTATCGTGAAAGGCGGATGTGGTATCCCAAATGAAAAATGCACAATGATCGACCAAGCAACACGATTATGGACGTATTATGTATGCGATACGTAAACAAAGGATGGGTTTTCAAAGAAGAAATTTAAGATAATCTAACATGTTTTATGTGTAAATTGTGTGATCGGGAAAACTTTTGAGCTTATATGAATTAGCTATTTAATAAATACAATCAATGTTACTAATGTTAAGTTATTCTCTATAAGGATTTTTTTCTGAAAAAGGTCTCTCGCTTTTATTTTAAATTCCACTTAACTAACAAAGTGTGTGTTTCGGATTACATTTACTTTCTATAGTTTTCCAAGAGGATAACAAATTTATTAATATTTATGAATATTTTCAACTTTGACCTCATCAAGTAGGGATTGCTAGCATTTAAAAATGTAAAATTCCTAGATCTAATTTAATTTATATCATCACCCTTCGAATCGATTACTGGTAAAGGCAACATTATGATAATATGGAACTGAAATAATCCAGGTAAATTGAACAGAAGAAACACCAATGATTGAGAATTTATTGATCAGGTTTTACTCGGAATTACATTCTGAAATTGAACACAGAATATCACACTCGTTTGGGAACACCATGATTAGAAAGTCATCCACGCTCTAGGTGGCGAGTTAAACCATTCGATTTTTTTTGTTGTATCCATCTACTCGCAGGTAATGTGTCCGCAGAATTCTTCATCGACACTCAATCTTTCGTAGTCACTGGGACATGAATTGACAAGAATTTCGTTCGTTCTATTCGCTAGTTTTGTAGAATAATTTCCTTTGATTTAGCCAGGAACCAACTCACTGTATTCCAAACATATTATTATAATCTCAAACCGCTACGTTATCAAAAATATTTAAGTCGCCGAAAAGACATAATCTTAAATAGATTTAAGTGATTTGAATCAGCGAAACATTGAACAAAAAATCAATGCACCGTAAATTGTTGGATATTGCGATAGATTTTAAGTTAAACATTAATAAATAGTTATAAATACATCCTTCGGATTTTTTCTACTTGAGTTCTTCTTGCCTTAACACACTTTCATCCACTTCACTGTGGTGCTCGTGGTGATTGGGCAGCATATGCCATTTGATGTGCATCCATACTCCTTGACCAACCGTTGGTGTTAGTACTGTAGGAACTGCTCGCATCCCAAGAAGGTGCTGAGTATGAAGACGTTGGGGTTGCTCCAGGTAAAGCAGATGCTAGTTGCGAGAGACCGGGAATGCGTATATTTTGTGAGAGTCCTCCGAGATCTCTGACTCCATTCATGACGCCGGATAAAGCGACCAGAGAAGCAAGTACGAATGCCAGTTTGCTCACGAACAGGGCATTCCCTGCGAGTAAGGCAAGACCACCGAACAGCAAAGGCAGAACTCCCAACACCTTGAGTCCAACTCCCATAATAATTGGCAGGAGGGTCTTTTTCAATTTTCTCCCTAAGATACCGAAGTAAAACATGGAAAAATTAGATATTAGTCATCGTTATGCGAAGTAAAATTGTTCCTCGTTACAGTATTTATGTGTAGTTGCATGGTGAAAAATATTTAAAAACTTCTCTTGAGACGAAAGCATGCACTAATATGGAAGATGTTCTTCGAAAGAATGTACTCGATAATTTTATATACTACACTTAGAAGTTTAATAGTAATTTGAAGGTTAATCATGTTGGAAAAGACCAATTGCAAGAGAATTATTCGCGCTGGCCGAAAATCTTACATAAAAACAATGTATTGTTATAGCATTTTAAATTTCATTATTTTAAATTTCTCACATAATTTTATCCTAACTCACCTTTGAAAATAATAATATAAATAAAATGCATCAAGTCACAGTATAATTTAGTTAAGAATAAAATCACTTCGTTTCCGAAATCGTTTCCTCGTTTAAGACTTATTTGAGATGTCGCAAGATAATCGAATTTATTTATCTTAGATTTGCTCTATTAGTTTGGAATAAATTTAAACTTCTGTTTACACAATGAACTTCATTATGAATAAGTTAATTCTTGTCTGATCACCTTTTTCTGCGTCATTCAATAAATGTAATAATACAAAGAGGGACATTCTCCTTTCACCTTTCATTTAACATCTGTCACTTGGTGTCGAGTTGTTAACTTAAATCTTTTGCTCATCTAGAAGTATCGTTTCATAACTTTATCGAAGGCCTAAAATATATTCGATAATGAGGATATAAAAGATTAAATCCCACACCGTCTCTATAGCGTTTTCTTTCACAGGTTCTCAAAAGAGCGGTTTCCTCCTCATTAAAAGTCTTCGAAAAATGCGTTATAAAAAGAGCCTTCTTTGTGTATGTTCGAATTCTGGGCAGCCAGGGGTACTCATGTGATTAAGTATCACAGAAACGTTTCTCTTCGATTAATTTAACATTTCTTCAAATCAGAGTTCGTTATGCATCGGAAAGATTTGACTGTTTAGCTGTATTTTGTTTATCGTTTGACTACATGACGAAATAAGGAAACGTTTCTTTTTAATTCGCTTCAATTTAAATTTTTTATTCTGCATTATCATAGATGAGGGTTGTCATATGTTGGAGTTAGGAATAGCGTAAATAAGCACTCACCGCATCTAAGATAATTAATTATTAACAATACTGAAGTAGTATTAGTAAGAAATGTTAAAAATTTCTCTAATCAAGTTAAATGCCAACTGAAACAAAAAGAAGAAACTTCGCGGCAATTATTGTAACGGTGATGGGATGTATTTGACAATTATTTCCGTAAATTTTATCTCGTCCATTTATCCCCGAAAAATTAAAAAAATAAATCTTCATACCGTCAGGTATGAAGATTTATTAATTTTATTAATATTTCATCAGTAACGTTTATTTATGAGTAAACAATTCTGGAACACAATATGCTACGCTCTTCGGTTCTATAGATGCATATTTAAAACAAGTCGTTAAGTTCCATTGCGCATTAAGTGTGTAACATTTCAGTCACAAATGACCCTTGAGTTTTGTTACAACCTGGCCAGAAGGCCAAATTGCGACGTATATATGTAAATAAATAAAAATACGTAGGAAAAAGAAATATCAGCGGAAGGAAATATAGTAAAAGAAAACGGAAGAAGAGGCGATTTCCTTACCTTCGTCCAGTCCGTATGCCACTTCATCGTCATGAGGCACCGGCAACCGAAGTTGAACAGAATAATCCCTTAAAAATCTAGTGAATCTGTTAACCATCTTCTGGGCAATCCCTTCATCAATATCCGTTCCGTTCACTCCCTGCCTCTCCGATAGCTTCTCCGCATCCCCCTCCTGCTCGGCACCTTTCCTCTTCACCAAAGCCACTCCCTCGTAAATGGGAATCGATTGCTGATTCAGGAAACTATCCGCAAAATCAACTGCCTTTGATCCTACGCAGGTTTCCAATCCCCTCGCCCCGCAGTCATCCAGCATCTTGGAGAAAAACTTCCAGTGTTTTGTCGTTAATCCCCATTCAACAGCCCCTGGTCCAACGACGTTGGTCATCACGTATCCTCTCGCTGCAGACACCTCATCGTCGGGGAAGTCCTCGGAGGGATCTCCAGATTCCTCAGATTGATCTGCGGGAGCAGCTTCCACCAGAAGGCTAACAGTCGCAAGGGTGGCTAACAGCAGCAGAAATTTTCGTGGCATATTTCACAGATTTTTTCCTATGTCCTCCGTGGTGTAGGTTGTCAAACTAAATCCTCCGTTCCGCTCCGGTACCTCTTATATAGCATTCGCCCTTTGTCTAGAAGTTGGGTGCGTCGCTAAATCCCTCGCGACCTCATATTTTAGCCTATTTGACGCGCAAATAAGCTGTTATGATGTCCTCCTGTTGCGTATTTCGGCCAAGAAAGAGCTCTTTTTCGAAGGGGGTCCTCCGAAAGGAAGAGTCCGTCCACAAAGCAAGTGGTCACTTCTCCTTACGCGACGGATGTGAAAGCTGGTAGGAAACCGACGTGTGACACGGTGGTGATAATTAGTTACTCTTGAAAGAAGGGTTCTTTCTCCCGCTATCCTTTCTACTGTTTGTCTCTTCTTAAGGTCTTCTCCCAGTCTCTAATTCTCTTTTCTCATAGCTTATGAGAAATCGACGCAACGGGAGATTGATTTTCGTTACTGTCGCCCACGCAACGAGAATTAACACCCCCTCGGTGCTCGACTCCTCGTTTTGGAGGCAAGTGGGACGTGTTCCATTAGATGACCGGTGATGTTTCCTTTGATCGATATTAAAATGGGTCTCAGCGGGAAAACACATGATTCCTCATCGGTATCATTTCTCAATGCCTTTATCTTCGTTAAAAGTTTGCAGTGATTACTGGTAGGACTACGTGACAGAACGCTGTCAGGTAAATAAAGAGCGCAAACTACTTAACTATGCCGAAAAATTCCATTAACAGGCCTGGTATTGAAATCGAAATCCGGTTGATTGTTGATGAAATTCTATGGGTATGTGTTTCCCCTTTATCAAAAATTGAAGGCTTATTACTGAGGACCTTCGTTTCCATTAAGTTTGCAATTGTTACGTTTTGTAAGTGTTAAGGTAAAAGGTAGGACGCGAACTGCGGAAGAGTAAATGAAACTTCAAAACGATTCCAAAAGATTATTTGGCATTGTTGTGAAGTTTTCCCATTAATAGAATCAGGCTTGATTGTGACAAATTTACTGAAGCCGCTCTGTTGTCGATGAAACCCTGTGTCATAGTTTATTAAGCATATTAGCTTCCCATTAATTCTTTCCGCTAGAAGGAGTATGTGGAATGTACCTACATTATCAGGTCCACGTGCGATAGGGGCGTGCCCAAGGCATAGCTTCGTCGGGAGTAGCAACAGGATGTTTTCGATAAAATACTTTAAATGTGAAGAGAGACTTAACGCAATTGCTACAAGTTGGACATGAGATAGTTCTCCTCGCCTATTGTTTTCCAATTGATACCATATCGCCATTTCTCCTTTTCCTCCAGAAATACTGAAAAGGGATAACCCACGGTAGGTAAGAGCTCATAATTCTGGAAGGGTATACCATTACTGCGGGCCTAATCTAAATTTTAGTCGATATTACTCTAGGAGATTTCACTAATATCATTTTTCCGCACTTAATAAGCGGTTTTTCATATCGTCATGACATTACTCATTAGTATTAACCTCTTTTTGATTTGCGATGATTTCGATGGAGATCGGTTCCGCTGTACCTTTTTTCCAGCCACCTGGTTTCATTTGCGGTGGCTCTTACATCCGTGAAAACTCATTACTCCAGTTACATAATAATGCGCGAATTTCGAACTCAGACAGTAAACGTTCTCCTGTAGCTATTGTTTGAGGGAATTCGTTCTACAGCGACTAGTAAACTCAGTTGTTTACTATGGGCTGCTCAGAAGGTGCTCATGGAATAGGAGGCATGAAAGGGAATGGAACAGTTAGCCTCTTTCCTTCGGATTTCTTCCCTCGATGTTCTGTAAGCTTGTTACCGTCACTATTTGTCTTCTAATGTATCCAATGATTTTCTTGGCAAACACAAAAAATTTAAATGCTGAAACTCAGATGGAATTTCAACGTTTTCAGAGTAAAATTAAGTGGGAAAGAGGTTTTGAGTTCGTGAATCAAGTGCTGCAAAACTGATGCTGAAATATATTTATTTAGGAAAGGAGTATTACAATTTTGGTGTATCATAATAAATAAATATTTACAAAACCTAATAATAATTTATAATAAATAGCAAGTAATAAATAAACCACGCGAATTGGGGTTGGCTTTCACTAAGTGGAAAATCTTCTCTCGTTATCAGTTGTGAGTTGAATCGTTCATCAAAAATCCCCTTTTGTATCACATAATATTCACTGTATTAAATAATCGTTGTTGCTGTTATATTGCTTGTTACACTCTCTTTAACTTAAATAACCGGCACATGTTGTCTTAGCTAACAATGCCGAAATTCACTATTTTTAGAAAATTGGGAAGGATATTGCTACTTTAGTCCGTAGTATTTCACTTAAATAAGTATGGCATGGGTGTCACAGAATTATAACAATCCAACAGATCGCGAGATTAAAAAACACTATTTCACGAAAACGAGTCGAGAGAGATATTTTCTTACTTTCCGTTCATTTGGAGAAAACGTCTTTTAACGTTAAGACCTTCCAGCCAATTCCTCGGGAACCATTTCTCCACCCGCGTCTAACACTCGTTTTCCCCTTCGTATGAGTGCATAGCCGCCGTACGGAAGAGAATCTCCCCATGCGTCACCTTCCCTGTCGGCACCCATGTCTCCACCAGCGTAGCCGTACGTCTCGCCATGACGGGGCAGGTCCCTCTGGTGCGACCTTCTGTGCAGACTCACCACCTCGTATGATGTGCCACTGCCGCTTCCTCCTCCGCCACCTCCCATGAGTTTCTTAGCCAAGAGTGCGGCGGACAGAAGCAAGGCCAGTTTACCGACTAATAATGCCTTCTTCGCTATGAAGGCAATCGATGCTATGGCCAGAGTCTTCAGAATTACAGCCACGCAGGTTAGCAGGGTTCCCAGATGCTTGTGTTTCTTACCCCTAGCTGAAGATAGAAGAAATTTATCAGAATGTTATTCTTGTAATAGCTGCATCTGAATCTCCTGCGTTTTAATTTTTTTTAAAGTTGCGTATGGGGATTGTAACGGGGTTTTAGTCTGAGTGCACTGTGGAAAGTTAGGTTAGATTCCTATTTTACTTTGGAATCAAATTAATCCAAACAAAATACTTGATGACAGTGGAAGGAGCCTGCAATGACTAATATTCTTGATTGTATAAAAAATAGTATATGCAATCTGTTATTAGAGAGAAGGTTAACATAATGCTTGAGAAATTTTCAGTACATATCAATATTTTGGTAGGAAGCATGTTTCCAAACTATTCTTATCGGTAAGCATAAGTTTAATTTATCTATAACTGATTTCACACATATCTTAAAAAAACATTAGTTAGCTTTGAAAAGCTATTGTGCTTGTCTATAGTTTTTGCTTTTCTTTTTCAATTAATATATTTCGGGGAGATTGTGCATATCAATTATGAATTATTCAGGGAAATGTATTTAAGGATGCTGCTGAGATTAAAAAAAAAAGATCTTTGAATCTTAAAGAAAGATAACAATAACTCACAGTTATGCAATTTACTATAAACAATTTTTAAATAAAGTAAAGACTTTTATGTAAATTCTTTCCAGAATGTATTTCCTAGATATCAAAGTGGACTACTTTTATACTTAGCTCCTTACAAAGTTAACCGTATGACAACCATAGTCATGATGAGGGTGAATTAACTGATAGCCACAATCTACTGAGATTCAAAATTTAATTTGCTGGGGAATAGAATCTCTTGAAATGATGAAACAAGTCAAAACGTTTTATCCCTATCTTATTAATTTATGAAATAAAAGATAAGCGAAATAAGTCGAATCCCTTGAGAATAGCCGTTTCATGGTACGAGTTGCGGCAAGGAAGCTTCCGTTCATTTTTATGTTTGCAAAGTTACACCCGTTTAATTGTTAATTTCAAAAATATTACTTTCACATGAATATCCTGGAAGCCATCTTTTGGCGGTGGCAGGGGATATTATACTCTTTTTTCATGTCAAAACATAATTCGCTGATTTCTTTGAAACAAAAGTCGCCAAGCACGTTTAAATGAAGTTAGCAGTAAGACACGACATTATAATTCCTGAAATTGAAACGCATGAATTCACACACTGGAAGAAGGGTGGCTTTCTTTTAAACAGAGTTAATTTTTCCTTCCCGCTCCTACTTTTCTTTTGTGTCAGACATTTTTATCACACATTTTTTCGTTATTAAACCAACCTTAATCAAACCCTTTTTTCGAAAAATATTCCTGATTATTCACTTTCAAGACGTTTGACCTTTCTCCCTTAAAGAAATTTTCCCTCTCGGCCTTGATTTTCATTACCAGTAGTGCTCTCTTCCCCAATCTTACCTTCCTCCAGGCTCTCCTGCACCAAAGGAACGATGTTATCCGGAAGCGACACCCTCAAAGCCCTCCCGCGGAGGAATTCCGCAAATCCTTTGATCAAGCGAGAGTCCACGTCCTCATCCCCCATGTCGTTCGTCCTCACTTCCTCTTCCACTCCGCTTCGAACCTCCAAACTTTCGTCTTTGACCAACGCCACGCGTCCTCCCAAGGGTACGGAATCCATCCCGGAAGCTCTCCTCAGGGCCAAGATCACCTTCTCCTTGAGGCAGTCTCCGAGGGATGAGACTTTTTCGAAGAAGCAGGATTTAAGGAGACGTTCGAAGGGGGCCATAGCGCGGGTGAAGAAAGTTTTCTCGATCAAAGATGGGTAGGAGACCGGAGAGGAGGCTAGGGACAACGCCAGGGGGGATGCGGTTGATGCGAAGGGGAAGTCTGGTAAAGGAGTGCGGTAGAAGTCTTGAGAGGTAATTGAGGAAGGTGCGGGGTATTCCAACCCGTCTGCTGCCGGCAAAGCCCAACCGAGGGGTACGGCTATGGCAATTGCAGCCAGTACCAGAAGGAAAAGGCGGAAGATGGGATATGAACCTTTGTCTGCCATGGTATCACTTCACGATACACTTTTACTAGGAATACTTCGATAACCCTTCCTCGTCGCGATCTTCTTCTCAGAGGAAGGGGCTGGAGTCGATTGATTCCGATTCAACCTGCTGGGGGATTTTATACTCAAAGTTTGTGTCAGCTTGTTGGGGTGTGCGGTATGGTGGTCCATGACGGGGAGATGTGGGAACAATGGATGGGGTAGAGTCTTCTAAAGATTGAGGGAACGGGGGTGGAAGAGGGAGGTGGGGGTGTAGGAGATTTTGGTTCTAAGATGGGAGGCGGTTGGGATGTCTTTGATTGGAACATGATGACTTCCGTCGCTTCCGTGACTCGCTTGGAGTGCTTTACGGCGCGACCCGCAGCCCTCCTTCGCGGTTCATTGGGGTTCTTTGCCTAAAGAGGGCTGAGCGAGTAGTGTAAGACGGGAATTGGAGTGGAATTGTGTCGTGTAAGACGGGTTCCCATAGGGTTTTAGTGATTTACCATGACAAGGAGGAAAAAAAGGGGGTTGAAACACTAAGGAATTAAGCCATAAAATTTTTTTGTTTACCTCATAAAATCATTTTCTTACTATCGTCAGGACTAGTAAACAGCTCAACGTGAAGGAAATTTTTACCATTTCCCGAAAGATATGATCATATGTAATTTTATATCGTATCACATTAAATCGTGTTATTTAGAAATTGTGAAGAATTATTGTATTATACAGCTTCCAACCCTCAGGCACCTTTTTATGGCTCATGGAGTTAGTCATGAAATGTTTCTTAAAATTTTACCGGTATGAAATATTTTATGAGATGATGTAAACCGAAAGATCACAGAAAAAATTCCGAAGTCGAATAGTCTGACTTTGTCACGTCAAACTTTTCAACTTCCGTTTATCTCTTATCCATGCTTACGCTCGGAAAGAGCTCTCGTATATTCTTTATCTTAATTTGATCCATATTCTTCTCATACGTTAGATTTGGCGTGAAATATACTTGAAGAAAGATTCTCCCGATATATAACAACATTTTGGTGGCAATGGTCGGAAAAATTAAAGTTTTTCACGCTAAAGCTTGCATTAGAATAACATGACATCATCAGAGATGCAGTAAGCAAAACTGAAAGACATTTTAAATGGTTATAAAGTATAATCGCCAACTGATCTTGTAGAAGATAATTAAAGATAAATCATAATAGTTTTGTACCCGGTATTATTATGTTATTTAAAAGTGAAATACGAAGTTA
>KZ308512.1:678153-691446 GCA_000376725.2 Ladona fulva
GGAAAAGTGTTTCTTAATGTAAAAAAAGTATTCATCAAATCTTTGTGTCAAACTTTAAAAATATTAAATTTACTATATATTAAAGGGGTGTCCCAAAGGCCTTTAGATGCGGTTTATATTAATATATTCTTAGTAAATATGAATATTAATGTCATATTCAACGCATGATCCTCTCATTTACATTACTAATTGAAATGTTAAAAACATTTAATTATTCGTATGTGACATCGATAAATGAAAATTAACATCAGTGTTACTTCATAAATATCACTTGGAATTTTCGCAATATACTTCTCATTTTGGCTCGTAAATACCAAAACATAACAGCGCTTCAGTTCTGTAAAAACATTTTGTTGTAGACGAAGACAATGATTGTAAAATTCTCGCTACGATCTTTCAACTGGTGAATTTTATGTATGATTTTTGTTTCCGCGAAGCTTTTTAATATCCCCTTATTCTACATATAAAGATACTTTATATTTTTTCTAAGTCTTCCTCCAAGCATTTCAGACATCCGCTCCTTGCGGAACATTTCGTATCATTCCTCGTTAAAGGAGTTCACTGAAGGGCGACAAGCGAAGGAAGTCTATATTTACCCCAATTGTTTCTCTTTGTCCATTTGAAGAAGGTAATTTTCCATTTCCTGAATGTTGACGTTAATTTAATTCAGGGGTATTGTTCTGCTGTAATTGGTGTGGGAACGGCTGAACCTAGTGAGGCATGAGGTTTTCGATTTATTTGTCTTGTTCCTTATTTCTTCATATTTCATTTCGCACCACGGTTTTTAAGTTAATATGAAGAAGCGATGATGACTTAGCTGATTCCGAAGTCAATCTGGAAACCAATCATAAGTAGTGCAGGTTTATTTTTAAATGGTGGCTTTCCTCAAGGTTGAAAGGAAGCGGTCTATTAATTATAGTCTGTGAAGAATGTGAGACAAACGGTAACTGTATTTATCACACAGAGTGTAGTTAGTCAACAAATTATTCAAGGAGTGCTTTAAACTAGACTGAATTATAGGGTTATACACCAGTTTTATGTGTTACGGTTTTGTAGTTCAGTGGTGACTGAATAATCCGTATTTATATCTAGGGCATCGACTTTTGTGGTATTTTACACATTGGGACTTCCATCGAATCAGATATCCTCTACTCCAATGTTTTGTTTCCCTATTTATATTTAAGAATCGTCAGGGTCCAATCTATCTATAGTCAATTAACGTTGGACTGTTAATTTTTATGCCTAAGTCGAAATCGATAACCGAATCGAAATTTCTATTAAGCAGTTAATTTTTTAATTGAATCCTATTTGATTAGATTGGGATGAAAAAATGAACTACCTACAATTTGTCAAATTTGCCAAATTGGTTTAAAGTGGTTAAAGCTAAATTAGTGTAAAACATTGCTGAGATTGTTGCAGCTTAAATGTTCTGACCCACCCATATTAAGGGAATCCAAAATAATCTGGTTTTCAACAGCTTGGGAACTCGAGTTTTCCGAGGAACACTTTTAATACGTAGTAATATCTTATGGAATTTTCATAATTACTTACATTAAAAGGTAAAATATAATATATTTTAAGTCAATACATTTCCTCGACGAAAAGATAATTTCAAAATACAAGGCTATTTCATGTTTGTGGGTTTAATTGGCATATTATATTTGTAATTTAGTTGAAAGAAAATGAATACATTTTACCGAAAATAATGTCGAGTAACAATAATAAAATTATGCATTTAAAAATTGACAATCTATGATGAGTGTGTTTATATACAAGATGTTTCTGGTAAACGTTGCGCTTTCCTATTTTCATACTCTTCGTCGGTTTGTCTCTGATAAAGAACAAGATTATTCTTCTTCAATTGAATCCTAACGAATCTTATCGATCGTTGAACATTCAACAAATTACAAATAGTACGAAACTGAAAGAGAAAGGCGCTAATGCGAAAGTAAAGAAGAATGCAAAAGTAGAGAAGAAAACCTTGCCTTGTCCATCACGTGTGCGGAAAATTGATTCGCTAGGGAATATGCAACTCGAATTTCTCCTCTCGATCCTCGGTCAAATTTCTCGGGAGAATTATTCTGAAATAAAATTAGGAAAACGATGCTAAATGTCGAGTGCTCGATACTCGAACCTATGCGCAACCTTAGGGATTGAAGTTGATCTTCAGCTCAGGAATGCATAACCTCTTCTATTGGCGGAAGTGCTATGCGAATTTCCGTCAAAAAATGACAAAAATTCACTAAATTCATCTTAAATTAGCAAGAAACGATTAATGCGTTCCTATCGTGTTCCTACTATCTATCGCAAAGCTGTCAAAAATCTATTTCGAAGAACTTTAACGGATGATATTTAAGGAAGATAGAATAGTTCATTAAGTACATCAAAATAAAAACGCCAGTAAATTAATATACACAAGAAGAGTTTAAGTGACTTGGCACGTCGGACATGAAAAAACAGTGATGGGACCGAGACTAGATCCCGAATCTCCCAGTTCAATATTTTACTCTTCTATTCAGAATAATTTTACTCTGATGAAGAGTGAAAGCAAATACTTTCGATTAGCATCATCTTGAGTAATGTATTTCTTCTCGAGAACCTCTTCCCATGCTTATCTTAATTGGCTATATCGGTCTATCGTATTTCAAAATAAAATCGATTGTGTGGGCCTTAACCCGGTGGTTTTTCATGACAATCATAAGCAAGCTGACAGAAAATAATTTATTTAAACAAACACCAAAAAAAATACAAATCACACGACCCGGGTTTCGATGCATGGCATCATCTTCATGCTTGTGATTATTATTTTTTGTGGTGTTTGTGTAAATAAGTTATTTTCTGTCAGCTTGCCTCTGATTGACTGTTATTTCCTGATTTTGGCTCTTACTCGAGAGTTAAAATGTACGCCTGTGATTTTTTTGTAAAATTATTTCTCTATTTTCTATAAAGTTGAAGTTTAAATAATAGCAATGGGATATTAGGCTAAAATGGGAAGTTAGGCTATCTTACTTCAAGGTTAAAAAACTAAAAAAAAACGTATCATAAAGGGCATATTTACAATTACAAAAGTAACAGAATGTCTGGAAGTAAGATTTTGATAATCAAATGACATTTAGTGAAAGTGTAAATGTTTGCGATATACAGTAAATAAAATGTTCAGGATTTTCACTTTATTTCTATAAAACCTGCAAAATATTATAATGCCGTGATCTCGTAGGGGGAAAGAATGAAATTGTCTTTTATGAAATCTTTATTTATGAAACTTAAGTAGGTTCACGTACCCTAAAGTTTTACCCTAACGGCCTTTCTTTTACTTATTAAAATTCTTGACTCTGCCGGATAGAAAAATTTTTATTGCTATCGTAGGTGAACAAAGCATGCTATTTGATCGCAATTTTCGTGATAGTATAGCGTATATCTAAAAATAGTAGATAAGATATTCGTTAGAAACAGTGTAGCTATCTATGAACAAGTTACAGTTATGCTGTTATATCGCAATCGTTTGCTGGCATTAGTATGAAATTTATGATTCAACATGATCAGAAAATTTCATCGAATACGATTTTATGTATAAGAATTTTATGTATTTTGTATCTCAGATCAGAATTTTAATATTTGAGGAGAATTTTAGAGAAGTTACATAATTTATATTTATAAACAAACTACAAAGTTTACAATTTTACAGTCAATTAGGGGCAATCTGAAAAACCATGAATCCGTACAAATAATTTTATTAATAACAAATACAGTTGTCGGCGTGACCTCGGAGAAAATTTGCATCATGGAAAAGGCACGGAAATTAATTGTAAATTCAACGCAAAAGGTTTCATATAATTGTGACCCGTACTCTGTTAATTATAAGCAATATCTGCCCTCCCAGAAACCTAGGCCACTGTAATACAAAGCCTTTAAAAGCTGAATTTACAAAGTTAATTTCTTACCTTTTCCACAAGGAATTAAATCATCGTGTCATGAGTAATTTCAGCTACCAAAGTTACCAAATCTAAAAAATGGATTTGGTATTCCGAGGTAATTGAGCAGTTCCCAATCCGCGCGATAATACCCTCACGCAATTACAGGAAATCTGCATTTTTTGCCCCGCTCACAATTTGGGGACTCCGGCGTTCCGTACCGTTCGCATTTAATGGCGCATAAAGAGCCTCCTTTTTTACGTACGTCCCGCTTCTCACGTCCGATCGAGCCCCTGCATTCTTGCATGTGGCAGGCGTGTAGAGCACGGAAGCGAAGCCACGCGCTTCCATGTTCACCCTCTCAATCCGCTCCACCGATCTCCTCCATTCATCTACGCGTGCATTCGAGCGATTTCCGAACGCTTTTGGGGTCGACGAAGAAGCGTTTGTCGAGCGTTGGGACGCACATTGTGCGGATTTAAGTGCCGAACCGGCCTTCGTGTATAAAAAGTGAACCCGAAAAGGATATCGACGAGCTCTAAGGGACGTTTTATTGGAGCGTTGGAATGCGGTATAACCTCGATCATGCTGCTGAAGTGGGAGGAAATGATTCTAGAACTATAAGCGGAGCTAATAAAATATTATGATCGATTTAGGCCAACAGATTGGGCAAATGAAGCGTATGAACCGAATTTCTACGGAACGTATTTCGTGTGAAATATGAGAAACATGATTTTTTTAGTGATGTCATGGAGGGATATTCATCCATCTTAAGGTAAATATCGCGCAAGGAGAATATAGCACCGGCAATCCAACGCAATCTCGATGAAAATTGGTAGTTAGATAGACTTCGAGACATGAATAACGAATTACCCCGTAAATTGGGTTTTATGAACAATAGTTTTCCCGGAATATGGCCTTAAAATATTACAATAGCCTCAAAATTGTAAATTGTAACTGAGAAGAAAATAAAGCCTAAAACCTAGCATGAATGAGTTGCTGATTTATTGCATATTGGCTCAGCAAACAGACACCTGAAAAAATAAATATCTGACCTAGCTATCGTGGGTTCGAGTCCAGAAAATCCATTCCGTTCCTGTTTTTTTACTTATAAGAATACATGGTGACGATTTTCTAGAAAGGTTTTGATGAACTTCTTGGTAAACGGTATTGATTTATACGTTAATAATTCTCATTTCGGGAAAGGCATGTAAAAACTAAAAGAAATGTACAATGCATTTCTTATGAGAAATGTTCGTAGCAGTCTGACATCAAACCCAGGATCTTTTGGGGAGATGTCCTAAATGCTAATATGCCACAACCTCTAACGATACTCAACCTCACCTTCGGTGAGGATTTTATAGCTTTCTAGGAAGTTCATCAAAAGCTTTTTCATCCTTATGAGTGAAAAACAGAAACTTTTGGATTTTATGGGTTCGAACCCATTATAGCTGTGACAGATATTTAATTTTTTTTTCTAGTTTTGGTAGGCGAACTTTATACGCCGAAAATCAGCAACTCATTCGTGCCAGTGTTTTAGGCTGTGGATCTCTATTGGCTGCTCTACATTTTCAATTATGAGGTTATCTTAGTACTTTAAGGCCCTTTTCCTGGAAAGCTACTGCTTATGAAGCCCTATGTAGGGGATAATTCGTTATTGTTGTCTGAAAGTCTATCCAACTACCGATTTTCATCGATATAATGCGTCACCGGCTTTATGTATTCCCTCGTAAGTTAATAAAGAAATTGAAGAATCATATTCGTTGGCGAAATATTTGGTGGGCTTATTTCGATTTCTCGTAAGATTCAAAATAGCAGGATATGAACGAAGATCTGTTTCGCCAAAGAGTATGAATGGCCAACATCTGATAAGTCTTTCGTCTGTTTCCATTTCTACGTGCATACGAAACTGTACCACTCTTTCACCGAACCCGTATTTGTTTGACGAGTCCTAAAAACAGCGAAGAAACTTTCTTCCTCCGAAAGATTAATAAGGTTAGTCGTTAAAAAAGTATCGCTTTAATAATCAACAGAAACAAAAAACACGTTGGCAACTAATTTGATTGAATCGTCGATATCTTCGAGCCTCCAAATCATCGATCACTTTTGTCCCCTACTTATTTCTCCTAGTCACGTTACGTCTCGCACCATCTCATAAGATAAACATTTTTATAAAGATAGAGGAAAATGTTTCGAGCTATTGAAATCGAATTATACTTGAGTATAATTTTTGGTCAAATAGATGGTACTCAGTTGGTAACTGCATTATTTAGTTATCTGTAGTCGAATTAGTCAGCTTAAATGAAAAAGGTTTAAATGCAAAGAAGCCTTTAGCATACTTTCAACTTGCGTAGATTAGGCAAAATTTAATTATATTATGTTTTAACTGAAAAATTTATATTCGTAGAAATCGTATTTATTTCGTTTAGAATGAACAATGCTCTTACTACTAAAAAAAAACAATATCTTTCTAAATTCAGTTTCAGTAAATTTCAGCTTAAGAATGTGGTTCTTTGCCTACTTGATGTGAAACCATAGCAAAGATACACTCACAAAAAAGCCGGTGCCGTGCGTTAACTTAACCTTCTTCATAGAATAAAAGTGGCTCAACATTTGATGTGAAATATTTACCTTGAGAATGATTGGAAGGAATTACATCGTTTGAAATTAAGGAAAAAATTACTTAGATATGAAATCATCGCTTTCTGACTCTATTTCTGATGTATGATCTGCGGTTGAAATATTTCGTCACATATTTTGGATTACGTTTGTTTCAAACAAGCAATACGCGATTAAGTTCTTTACGAAACTGAGGCTAAGCAATAAATTTTTATAATTATTTTTGGTGTTAATTAATTTATTCTCATAGCATCAACGAAAACATCGGAATAGTTGAAAATTCTTTGGAAAAGGGTAGATAGATCGAATGCCCTGTGAACGAAAATTTCGCATGTTAGGAGAGTTTCTGAATTTCGATGAGAAAAACAACTTTCGTATTTTCGAATCATTATATCAAATCAGGTAGACTATTTCAATAATAAATAACAATAAATTTATTACAAAGATAAATAAATACAAAATTTATATTTTCTCCATCAGGGGTATAAGTTGTATGCGCAACATATGACCAGCGACGCTATGCCGCTCATTTTCATCCGAAAACAGCGCTATTTTCAAACGAAAAGAACGGAGCGTCATTGGTCATAAGTTACTTTGGTCCGCAGAAGAAGTCACTGTTAGCGAAGCTCACATGATGTTCCGATGGGTAACTTCAAGAAAGATGACTGGTTTTTGATTTTAACATCGAATGCCGACTTATGTTAAATACAATGTTGACTTCGAAGCACTTCAGGCAACCGTTGGTATGGAATTGAGCATTCGGTCGACCGAAAGTGCTACTTCAGTTGACAATATGTAGAATTGTTTGGGTAAAATAACGTTAGATAAATATAAATGTCTTAAATGTTCGTATCACCACGGGTTTGTCGGGAGGTAGGAACGGTAGTCATGCGTCGATGGGCACACATTGTACTTGCTGTTCTTATGTCCTCCGCGGGTGGCTTTCAGATGAGCTATTTACAGCGACCGTCGTCAGATGGCCTCCAAGGCGCGCAGAAGGCGTGGGTCTTCATATTGTTCTTCAATCCCCCGCGCGAACCGCCTATGTCCGTGGTCGCCGGCTGTGCAGATCGCGACGGCGAAGAGCGCGAAGAAAAGACCAGCTAATCCAGAGGCGGTGCTCAGAGCGGAGAGGGACATGACCGTCGTGACTAATCCAAGCAGAGCTTTGAGTTTGTACGCGATCAGCAGGGCAGGCAGCATATGCTTCTTGAATATCTTCTTAAATCCTGGAAATTAGATCATAAGGAGCATGTTATGCTGTATTATCTAACTGATGCTAGCCAACTAGCATTATTATTTATAATTACTATTTAAAAGCGGTGGATCTTAGGCTGTTACACTGAAGATAACCATTTAAAATACACCCATACGTAAAATGCGCGTATTATGAGAAGTAAAAGAAACCGAAGATGAAGGGGTGCAGTTTTCTTTCTAGTATTCGATTAACTCTGGAGGAAAAGAACTCTATACTCTGAACGTAGTTGAAGAGAGCCTGCGGTAAAGTCCACAATAACATATCTAAAAAAATTGCGGTTGAGCAACTTAAAAGCTCGGTTTTATAAAATGCAAAATAGATAGATGCAATGAAAAGGTTTTTATTGTAATGCTATTACACCTTGGCTAGGCCCCGTCTGGAATGTATGGCGAGTATATGGGATCCAGTGGATGTAGAGTACACCCGCGAATTCGCGAAAGAAAAATGTTACGGTAGAAAAGCAGGTTGGGACCCCATGACAGAGAGGAGATTAGAAATTACGCTGCGATTACTTGATAAATTCAGAGAAAGTACATACATTTGCGGAAGACGTAATCGGTATTACGCGATCCTACGATGAGCGTAAAATAAGAAAAACAGATGCGAGGACAAGTCGTTTTAGGGACTCATTCTTTCCGCGAACGATACGCGATAACAATAAGCTAAAGAGGTAATTCGAACGCTTGCTATTTAAACCACCTGCCACATGCCGAATAGCGACTTGCAGGGTATTTATGTAGTTGTAGAATGAAATACGAATCTTGTCTTTCAATATAATTGCAGTAACCAGTTAATTATGTGAAAAACTTGGGTACCATTTATGTGTTAAATACCCCGCGTGTGAAGTCGTTTAACAAAAATGATAACATAAAAATAAGATGTCTTCGATAGTTTCTTGTGAGAATTTTTTAGGGTGGCAACATGACAGCATGTGAAATCAGCTCCAAAATTCAGCAAATACGAGTCTAAAAACGAAAAACCTCCTCTTTCCCTAACCGAATTAAAGTCGGAAGAGATTGATCGATGGTGAAATTTTGTACAAGAAGGAATTGTCATTTCGCAAATTTGATGCGGCTGGTAATGATGTTCATCGAAATTTTTTGCTCTTCAAATTGAAAGCAGTTTGTGAATTGTATTCTCAGTCCATGCCTAATTTACTAATCAGCAATAGTAAAGCTTGGCAAAATTGAGTTTTTAAAAGAATATTATTTGTAACCAACCGTTTGAGACGGAAAATCTTAGGAGGATTCCTAATTTATTAACCGTCGAAATGGATGGAGGAAAACGTATTGGGAATCATTCATCTACAAAATAAAGCTTCGCTCCGTTAATTTCCGTCCTCGACTGTACGAAAAAAGCCGAAATATTGGTCCCTCACTCAGTAAACAGACTCAAGTACAAATATTCCTGCGACAAGTTAGTGATATTCACTCGATTTAGTATTATCGATGGTGGATCAGAATGAAAGAATCATTTTTCTACCATTAAATAACTGAGCTTCTTCCTGAAATGTATTCGTTTATGATTTTCATGTAACAATAAGAGTACAAAAGCGATGAGATTTTTGGTGTTCCAGTAGAGTAAGTTAAACGGTAAGATTTTAATGAGGAAGCAGGATTTCCATAGAAGNATGAAACTCCTCCGTTGAATTCATCTTATAAGAGATAATTATTCGGAAACTCTTTTTATTGCGTTAAAAAAATTTCCAAGTTAATTAATTAAAGCTTTCCTCAAACACGAGTGGTATGGAAATCTATGAAAAACTATATTAGAAGAATTTAACTTTTCAATTAAGCAAAAATTTGGATTTCATATCAGCAGTACTTTTAGACGGTTTACTGCTATTTTCCTATGAGAAATCTTATCTCTCAACGTCTCTATTCGTCATTGTCCCCAAAAAGACGTAAAAATTTATTAACAAAGGGATTGAGTGGAAACCATATTTTATGGACTACATTTAATATTTAAGTATAACATTTTAGCATGTAATTTTGTACATGAGCGTATAAAAGGTTCCTGAGTGTATGAAACGCAATTTTAATTTAAAAGCCACATAGTAAAACTTAGAGATATGCACATCTAAATTTTTATATCCTCGAAAGTTACCTCATATGCATGATGATTTTCAAGGAAGCCTTGGTAGTTATTCAAACCAAGATTTTTCGATCATTTTCAAACCTGTAATAATGTTAATTTCCGACTGATTTTCAGCCTCAATTGGTCATTAACTAGCTATTAAATACACACAAGTAGCCAATTCTTTCAAAAAATTTCACTCTATCTTTCCTCTTTATGGTTATATTCCATTTTTAAGATATCCGAGACGTTTTTTGGGGATTATTCATGTCTCTTAATAGAATGAAAAGAGGGTTATAACGCGTTGTAGTAATTGTTCTTTTTGTTTTCTGAAGTGAGGGTAGCTTAAACGTTCGTAGCTCTGTGAGATACATTTAATTGAAATATTTAGGATGGATAGAAGGAAGCAAATACACCATCTTAAATTGAGATAGTTATTGAGTATGAATAAGGTATAAAAGAAGTTTAAGATTAAATAATTACTACTAAGAATTTTTTAATGTGCGTTTTTATTGATTTATATAGAGTCTATTGCTGTAATTGTGTTTTTTGCCGCTTAAAAAATAATGAGCTACTTGACCTATATTTTACTTAGGCACTAATGGAGGTCCTTCTTGATTAATTCAGAAATTCTACTCTTCTCCAAAAATGTTTTTCCATGAAAGTTTATCCAGGGTCTAATTTACGATGAAAGTTTATCTAAATTCAGGGTTTATTTTGTTAAAGTTTGGAGATATTTGACTTTTAATACCTAAGATGGAAACATTTATCTAATCTGTTTTACTCAGGAGTAAGAAATAACTATAATAATATGCGTATAATAACAGAAAGTACGAAAATTAAAATACCAAGTATTTCCTACTAACTTCCTAATTTAACGACTGTAGTCGTGTAGAAAAGCCACCAACTAGTTACTATCTTGTGAGACGTCATGCTTATCTTAAAACTAATCTTACGTAAATTTAATCTCACAGATATGTAAAGAATCAAAACACTCCATAGAGAGTATAAACTATTTTTACTAGACCACAGAGAAATATAAATACGACCTAGGTTTCGTAGCGTTGCTACATCATCAGATGATAACAAACCTAGGTCGTATTTATATTTCTCTGTGGTCTAGTAAAAATAGTTTATACTCTCTATGGAGTGTTTTGATTCTTTGAATATTAAGAATTACCACAAAGTTAATCCTGATTCTGTGTCGTNTTAATGCTAAGCTTCTTAAGAACTTGCAAACCGATAATTGCAACAGAAGATTTGTCATTCTTTCATCATGGAGTTGAAAATTTGCTGGGTTAGTCAGTCAAGCTCTCCGTATTAATTACGATGGATTAATTCCGTATACATCACTGCGCCGACTTTGAATATCATCCTAATATTAAATGGTGGAAAAAAAACTCGATCATTCGGTCAAAGATCTGCTTTCACGTAATTAATAAAAAAGAATTGCGCGACAAAAACCAATTTTGCTAGATGTTCATAAGTAATGTTATCATTTGGAAAATTGCAAAGCGTTATTACGCATCAAAATTCGTTTAATATATTTTAGTGTTTTATCTGAGAGCTAATATTTTATAATTGGGATTTCCTCGTAACCTATATTGACTATGTAATATTTCCTTTGAGCCTCTTTACTGTTCACCTTTGAAATAACTGTGCTCATTGGAATTTTTAACCCCCGTTGATTTTACTTCCATTAATTTAATTCACCATCAGCTTGAAACTCCTCTTTCAATTTCCGAAGACGTATGTTTGCAAAACGATGCCATTTCCATAAGATGATCGAAAAATTGCTACCCAGCCTCGAAGCATCAGTCCTTCACCATCATAAATGCATAAATCCTTCGATTACTTCCACCTCGGACTACCTCCACAAAATTCGCAATACCACCCCACACCAAATCCAACATGCACCACGGACAATCTCCCGCACGCAATTTCGCACCGCATCCTCAGCAGAGAAATTCTCACCGTGCAGAGCTCCTCGCACTTCCAGAGAGCCGTCCTCCCTTCCGGTCTGCATGGAGGCTTCAATCACCACACTCAACGAGAGTATCGTCAACAACCACACGGCAACGATTAAATTTTTGATAAATTTGTCATATAAATAAAATATGTCTTATTGACCATTGAAATTTATTGGTGTAATTTACGTCCATATATTTTTAACAATGTACAGAGGTGAGGCTACCGCTCAGTAATTTTCGCGCGGTTCCCGATTCCGTCTCAAATTGAAATACTCTCTTTTACCACAACTAAATTCCAGGTTACAGGGAGATCTTTCCTTTAAACTGAAATAGAAACGGGGATATTTTTTCAGAAGACTATTCTCCGCTTTCCTGCTACCTCTATTTTGAAAAATTATACCTGCAGTATAGTTACGCATCCATGAATTTGAAATGTTTCGATTTCTCATGCAAGAAGGCCCGTTGTTATATCATGAAATAAGCATATCAGTAACGCATTGCAGTTTTGAATGATTGCATGTTCTTTGTATAACTCTCGAGATAATGTCACGTTACGTGTCCCTTGATGAGTGTTCGGGATGGGAATTCGCGACATGATTTCGATACAAAGGGAGAATGTTTGGAAAAATACCATTTAAAATATTTTTTACCTTGGATCTCAGAGGCTGTGTGATAAAATGAATTGAAAATTTGATTGTGAACAGGCGCTTGAAGTGTACCGCGTGCAAATACATTATAGAGATAAATAAAATACAAATTAAACTCCGCAAAACATTGATCATTGTTAACCCTGGTCATGATGATAACGAGGAACTGTTGTGTCTAATCAAGGTGTTTCGTCAAACGAATGACATTTAACTGTTAACTATTAAGGAAAATTGAGTTATCAGCAGATAACATCCGCTTCATAATTAAGAATACTGGTAATACATTTTAATCTTTAACGTTTTGGTTCTGAGCAATCTAATTCTCTGGATCATTGACATCGATGCGGTATTCAACATATATCCGTTGAGTGATACGCAGGCTGGAGTTAAATTCAGTTCAAAATTTATCAAACCCACTGCTGTTCTTGCAACACTGAGGTCCCCTGTTCGAATCGAAGTCAACGTATGAATGTTTTTGTTCATTTATAGCATTGTAGGCGATAAAAGATTTAAAAGGCTTAAAAGCCATTTAAAAGGTGCAGAAAAATAATCGATTTACGTTAACAGGACGATGCAGCATCGGAAACTTGGTATAAAGGCATTGCAATTTATATCTGACGTCTAACACTTCCTTAATAATATTACTTTTCCCTTGGATGTTTTAAAATAATTATTGACTCGATATATGAATTTATTTCAATGCATCGATTAAAATTAATGTCAGTTCGTAACGTTTATCAAGGCTGAGTGACTTACGTGTACAAAATTGTCCTTAGTCTGTTAAAAGTGTTTAAAATATTCGCAATTACTAA
>KZ308512.1:703828-717855 GCA_000376725.2 Ladona fulva
GATCTTGGTCAATATTTGTGCGGTATTACGTCACAAAATGGCGGACGCTTTTTTCAGGCAAAATTTGACACAAAGTAGACAATATCTTTTGTTTAAGAAAAATGGTCTCCTGGAAATTGCATAAAAGTATTCACTAAAGATATTTTAAGAATATCCAGTAGAAATATTTCAAATATCTTTGCGACCACGAAAATGAACGCGATTTTTTGATCGCGCTGCACGACCCGGGTCCGCGCAGCTGGACCTGGTAGTAGGACTACTCCGTTGGATTGTTCAAGTTGTTTGGGCCTTAACTATATAACTATGTATATATATGCAAAGTTTCAGGTCTGTATCTCAAAAAAAGCCATTTTGGACTTTTGTCCGGCTTTTTCCGATTTCAGCCTACTGTGCAGCGCCTGGAATCGTCGGGAATTTTGCGGTGGCGGAAGAAATAAAGTGAAAGAATTAAATTTTTTCTGCACTAGCGAAGCAAGAGGATTTTATCTTTTGTCTAAGTTCATGTAGGAAATGAACCTTTACAGATATGAAAGGTGATGTAATGCGCGAATGTTGGTACATACGTTCACAGTGATAATGTTTTATTGCTATACCGCACCGTTTCCAAATCGTTGTTCCGCGGAACAATACCCGGACTCTTTTTCGGTAGAAAAGGTATGGTTCTTTTTAGTAGTGCTATATTGAACTGAATGTTATATCGAATGGATATATGAAAGTCAATAACAGGATAATTCTTCAACTTTGAAGAAAAAAAGTGCTCAATGAGTTAAGGCAAGATGCGATGTCGATGCGCTGGCCTACGAAACTGTGTTACCCACGAAAGTTTCACCTTTACCCTCGATTTAATTAACTCGTATTTAATAATGTTCTGTTTTCACTACTAAACCTTGTACGTTTTTATTATTATACCTTCATGATTTGACTCTTTATTCATTGAGCGTTTAGCAGTGCTTGACCGATTTAAATACTTGCAATTTTCTCAGTAGACTTAGCGAAAAAAAGCCACAGCTATTTAAATGAAGTGGTATTGAATTATATTTTTTAATGGTTCTGTAAACAGATAAAATCGTGACAAAGTTTTATTCTGTAGATTATTTTGTGCAGACGATGTGGAAAATGTATGTACTCAGTCAGCCAGGTATCAGTGCCAAAAATAGTTGTACCGGAGAGCAATTCAACTTGTTTTGCTCTTAAACATTTTTCCGAAGAAAAAGACTTCTTGGTAACTTCCACACAATTTTTTATTTTTACGACGCGTTTCGTCAATGATTTGACATCTTCTGGTGAATCAAATCATTGACGAAACGCGTCGTAAAAATAAAAAAATTGTGTGGAAGTTACCATGAAGTCTTTTTCTTCGGAAATGTTGTGTCCATTCCACGAAGTCACGCTTAAACATATCAATTTTATCTTAAACATTTGGTGGAAATGAAACCCGTAAAGTAAAGCGTTCAAAATTGCAAGGAAACCGTTTTATGCGCGAAAGTTTACAAAGCATTGTTAAGTTCTAAAATATAAAGGCTCAATAGAGATTTTATAAAATATAAGCTGAAAAATGTTTCATCCTGCTTTAATTTGGCTTTCTTATCTTCCATAGGTGAGTCCTTGTGTCTTTTGTTGCTATTCATAGAATACTCCACCCAGCTCATGCATTTCTATCATTCGTGGAAAGTTTTGGAAACGCTGGTATGTATGCACTTTCTTCTAAAATTAAGTGACTTTGCCAGTTCAGATCATGAACTGTGTGATAGATTCCACATTTATCCTTGAAATACCAATCGAAGTGCTTCAGATACTAAAAAAAAAAATCTTCCACAGGCTATTTCGAAGTGAGATGTAGATCCGCGTTCTTTATCGTTTTATCAAGTTTATACATATTGTACCTTATAATCCCTTAAAATTATCCAAATTTTCCTCCTCAAAATCTAACATTCTAAAAATATTGGTGTATTTCTTTACCTCATTTTCCATCGCGTTATAAGAATTTTTCTGCTCTAGTTACTATTGTTTTTATATTTGCACTCTTGGGCCATCGTATGACGCAGGCAGGGGGTATAAAAACACCAAACTCCCTTATTAATTAAATTGTTCACATGGGTTATGCTATCCAGAAAATTATGCCAATAGTAACTGTCGGTCCTCTGCATTATCTCGAGTAACTTCTTAACCGTCAGGATTCAAAATTAGTGTTTGAGTACAATGTCGCGTATTTCGTCATGCAAGTTACTACCGTAGGATTTATGAAAGTCTTGCGTCTGTACCGTGTCATAAATTTCATGCGCTTCCCAGAAGAGGGTTTCGATACTTTGTGATACAATGCTGTCTTTCTGTAGAAACTAATAAGAAAGGAGCCTCTAGAGATACATGCGTCTTAGTTCCGAATTGTATCCCTTCTCGTGTGGATCCTACACCACCTAGCAGTGCTTAAGCAATGCATAAGTGCTAATAATTAATCCCAAGGAAGAATGGACTTGAAAAAAAGTCTGACGGGACCGGGAATTCCCGGTCCCGTCAGACTTTTTTNACCGGCCACACAAAGTGATGGAAAGGAAAACCCCCTTCATGTTGGAAACTAGGAAAACGGGTAAGGGTGACTTTGCGCAAGATGGTGCGCACCCAGGAAAAATCCCAAGGAAGAATGGACTTGAAAAAAGTCTGACGGGACCGGGAATTCCCGGTCCCGTCAGACTTTTTTCAAGCCCATTCTTCCTTGGGATTTTTCCTGGGTCTTGCGCAAAGTCACCCTTACCCGTTTTCCTGTGCTAATAATTAACTTACGTCTTTGAAACTCTATGGGTATCCCCTAAAAACGGGAACACATAGCATCACTGTCATGTTAGCTGCCCAGACTGCATCGTGTTTTGCTATTGAACAACTACGATCAATTACTACTCTTACAGAAAGAAATATCTAAGTATTTGTGATGAGTTACAATTACCTATGTCATGCTATTTATTTTCTAGGGCAAAGATACCAATTTATTTTTGAAAATGCCTTAATGAACCCTGATGAGTAGCTAAAAATTCACTGAACTCAGAAGAAAATGTCGGTAAATAGTAGGATGCAGGATAGGAGTTAAAAAATAAAATAACTTAAATTCGCTACTGTTAATCTAATAGCTGTCCAGAAATGACCGAAATCATATACGGGTATGGATATTATGCTTTTTATCAACTGAATGTAATGCTATTTTAATCTTGAAAATAGTCAAACGTGTTATGTTAAGAGTAGTTAGTGGAAGATCGAGGTCATTAAACATACTCCATAGAGTTACGATAACACGCGAAGATAGAAATAAGGTCGCTAAAAGAAAAGTCGAAAGATCTAGATCTAGACAAAATCGCTAAGTAGGATACTATGCAGCGTTTCATGCTTATTTCCGTACATATATCAACGTTCAAGCTGCTAGTCTTTGCACCACTTAAAAGTAACTTCTAGTCAGTATTGCAAAGCCACATTTTAGCAGCATCGCGAAATGATTTAAAATAGTTATCAGAACGACGGACTCATCTGGTTGGAATTAATCATTATCTTCAAACTTTCTCTTAATTTTACTGAACGCAGTGTTCCAGCTAACTATTACTATCTGTAAATCTGAGAACCTACAGTTGCCAATTAAAGTTCGATTTCCTAGCTTCTAAAATCATCCGCTTATCCGTAGCGCAAAGGTGCAAGTTGGGTGGCCTACTTCAAGGGGCTTCAGTTTGACTTATTGTGAACGAGGCAATACTCGTGGAAGTTTATTTTTTTTAGTAGTAAGTCATGGTTTCACTTTGTGAATTCAATTTAAATTTCGTGTTTTCTGTATTTCTCCGCCTAATTTTGTTCTAAAAGTCCCTGAGTATAATAAGGAATTTGCGATCGAACTTTTTTCGGTTTAGAACTAAAAGAAATTTCCATTATAAAATGGTAACTCCTTTTGCTCTGGTGACAGAACATTTCCAAGTAAAGGTAGGCAAAATCAATAGAAATAATGAATAAAAGTTTTATGCTTAACAAAACCGTCTCTAGACGCTGACAAGATCATAGAATTCACTGCCTGGGCCGTGATGCCGTAGTTTACGAGAGGACTTTGTGTAGAGAGGAATCAGAACTTACTGCCACCTTAATTAAGTATTTTTAATGATAACGAACAATTTCAGAAGGAATGAAACTTAGTAACTTCCACGGGAATTTCTTTTATTTTCACGACCGGTTTCGTTAACGAATTAACATCTTCTGGTGTTTGTTTGCCCTCATTAACCACTATTACCACTTATTGACGTTTAATGATGTAACTGGCCTATAATTTCAATGAGTAAGATGTCCTCTTCTTAATTTATTTTCAATCCTCAAAATTGAATCAAGAAACTCCATTTACAACGTTATATTTTTCCTTCCAGTGTATCAGTCTACTCTGTCTATCCGGCTACTATTAATACTACTTAATTTTTCATTTCCCCTATATCATCATCATTATTGAAGTCAACCATGAAAAACATACCGTTCACATGTTTAATTCAGAGAAAGAGATGAAAGTGTCTACTGTATCCGGTAATCGAGCCCAGATTTCCTAATTTCCGGTCGGTTGCTGTAACCATTAAGCTATGCAAAGATGCACGGAGGACACTGTGTTCCATCATTGCGTCAGGAATTAAAGTAGAGATTGTTCTGTGGTAGCTTAACGGTTAGAGCAACCTACCGGGGATTGGGAATACCGATTTATCAGCGATACCGAGGGTTCGAGTGCCGGCTACGGCGGGCATTTTCCTTTTTATTTCTTTCTCTATATCTATATTGATTTTTTTACCACAATACTTGTATTAGTCTTTAGTATAGAATAGAGTAAATTTATGCAGAATACTGGCATTCACTTCGGTCTCTCCATATTGAATTCTATAAAAAGTCATATAAAAATAGGGTATTCATATTTTGATTCTTTGGACGTTTTCTAGTCATTCCTGGCTCAAATAATTCAGGAGTGCAAAGGTAAAGAATTTCACCCTTTATCTTGTCTAGAAATCCTCATTCCTGCCTCAGATTGTTTGTTAACTGATGGTGGAAGGATTGATGATCTAACTAGTCTTTTAGTTGATGACTTATAGGCATAATTATCGAATGAAATGGATGAAAAGGAAAACTTTAGCAAAGTATACTTTATAGAAGAGAAAAATCTTACGTAAGATATATAGAACCGTTAGTGAAGATAGGTAATGGAGAATAAGAAGGAATGAGGAATTGCAGAAAAGGGGTGAAGAGAGACTAGTTAAAAAGTTTCGAAGGAAAACCAGAGGTGAAAAGAAGTAAAGGAGGGTCCAGAGAAGAATGGGTAGATGACTTAGAGGAGGACTAAAGGAAGCTGGGGGTTTGGGGATAAAGAAGGCAGGAAAAGCAGTTATGAAGAAGGCCAGGGTCCTACATGTGCTTTAATGTCGAAGGAAATGATACTTTATGCGGTTGCCGGCAAATTTGTTTACTCCAGGAATATTTGTGAACGTTATTTTAGGGAGGAAATACCACATTAACATCAGTATTTTTATGTGTAATCAGAAGTACATCGTAAAATTTCGGCTTTTATTTGATAAGTTTGTTCACAAAAGAAAAGAAAGTTGGAGCACGGCTTTACATTAATTACACGCTTTAAAACACTCTGCTAGCCGTGTGTCGGCCAGCGGAACTCACAAAATTTCCTATTGCGGAGCCCTTGATAATGGAGGCATTGCCTCTGAAATGTGCGTAGGGATTTTCCCAGAAATCGGTAATCCGGAGCTTTCCATTTGTCTCTAAACGTTAGTTCCGCCAGCCGACATACGATTTACGGAGTGTTTAATAACCTCAATGTTTGTTCATATTTGATGCTTGGAAGTTCTCACTATTAATTTCCTCGTATGTCTTTGTAAATAACAGAAATGTGAACAAGATATCAATTGGAACTGCGTTAATAGTAATTTTATAATTTTTGTTGTGATTAGCTAGTTAATTAAGTCAATAAAATCATTTTGATCGTATAAAACTAGCATCGGGGGACCATTTTTGAATGTAGAATCAAACAAGCTCAAAATGTTATTATAGGGTCCAACTTTACAACGGCTTATAATAGATAAAAACAGACCTTTTATTGCTGAGAAAATGAAGGGAAACAAAACACATGACAAAGTGACGATTGGCTCTTGTTTAATTTTATGATAGACTATTTATCGTAAATTTTAAAATGTGACGGCAAATCGATATTCGAACTTACTTCGCTCCCGTATGGAGTTAATGTAGCAGATCGTGTTCTTCCTTCCTCTTGAAGCTCAAATACGACAAAAATCAAATTCGAAAGTAAGCTTGAAACATGAAATAAAGCGAGAATATTTTTCGGAGAAGAGTACTACTACCTCCCCCAATGCATGTAGGAAAAATCGCCCTCGCTTATTTTTTCTAAATCATTTAAATAGCGCGTAGTAAAAATTTCNTAGGATACTATGCAGCGTTTCATGCTTATTTCCGTACATATATCAACGTTCAAGCTGCTAGTCTTTGCACCACTTAAAAGTAACTTCTAGTCAGTATTGCAAAGCCACATTTTAGCAGCCTCGCGAAATGATTTAAAATAGTTATCAGAACGACGGACTCATCTGGTTGGAATTAATCATTATCTTCCAACTTTCTCTTAATTTTACTGAACGCAGTGTTCCAGCTAATTATTACTATCTTTAAATCTGAGAACCTACAGTTGCCAATTAAAGTTCGATTTCCTAGCTTCTAAAATCATCCGTTTATCCGTAGCGCAAAGGTGCAAGTTGGGTGGCCTACTTTAAGGGGCTTCAGTTTGACTTATTGTGAACGAGGCAATACTCGTGGAAGTTTATTTTTTTTAGTAGTAAGTCATGGTTTCACTTTGTGAATTCAATTTAAATTTCGTGTTTTCTGTATTTCTCCGCCTAATTTTGTTCTAAAAGTCCCTGAGTATAATAAGGAATTTGCGATCAAACTTTTTTCGGTTTAGAACTAAGAGAAATTTCCTTTATAAAATGATAACTTCTTTTGCTCTAGTGACAGAACATTTCCAAGTAAAGGTAGGCAAAATCAATAGAAATAATGAACAAAAGTTTTATGCTTAACAAAACCGTCTTTAGACGCTGACAAGATTATAGAATTCACTGCCTGGGCCGTGATGCCGTAGTTTACGATAGGACTTTGTGTAGAGAGGAATCAGAACTTACTGCCACCTTAATTAAGTATTTTTAATGATAACGAACTATGTTTCAATTTACGATGACACTGTCTGTAAAACATTGATCACTTTTACTCCCAAAATTACCCTCATTAACCACTATTACCACTTATTGACGTTTAATGATGTAACTGGCCTATAATTTCAATGAGTAAGATGTCCTCTTCTTAATTTATTTTCACACTAGCGAAGCAAGAGGATTTTATCTCTTGCCTAAGTTCATTTAGGAAATGAACCTTTACATATATGAAAGGTGATGTACTGCGCGAATGTTGGTACATACGTTCACAGTGATAATGTTTTATTGCTATACCGCAGCGTTTCCAAATCGTTGTTCCGCGGAACAATACCCGGACTCTTTTTCGGTAGAAAAGGTATGGTTCTTNTTTCCTAATTTCCGGTCGGTTGCTGTAACCATTAAGCTATGCAAAGATGCACGGAGGACACTGTGTTCCATCATTGCGTCAGGAATTAAAGTAGAGATTGTTCTGTGGTAGCTTAACGGTTAGAGCAACCTACCGGGGATTGGGAATACCGATTTATCAGCGATACCGAGGGTTCGAGTGCCGGCTACGGCGGGCATTTTCCTTTTTATTTCTTTCTCTATATCTATATTGATTTTTTTACCACAATACTTGTATTAGTCTTTAGTATAGAATAGAGTAAATTTATGCAGAATACTGGCATTCACTTCGGTCTCTCCATATTGAATTCTATAAAAAGTCATATAAAAATAGGGTATTCATATTTTGATTCTTTGGACGTTTTCTAGTCATTCCTGGCTCAAATAATTCAGGAGTGCAAAGGTAAAGAATTTCACCCTTTATCTTGTCTAGAAATCCTCATTCCTGCCTCAGATTGTTTGTTAACTGATGGTGGAAGGATTGATGATCTAACTAGTCTTTTAGTTGATGACTTATAGGCATAATTATCGAATGAAATGGATGAAAAGGAAAACTTTAGCAAAGTATACTTTATAGAAGAGAAAAATCTTACGTAAGATATATAGAACCGTTAGTGAAGATAGGTAATGGAGAATAAGAAGGAATGGGGAATTGCAGAAAAGGGGTGAAGAGAGACTAGTTAAAAAGTTTCGAAGGAAAACCAGAGGTGAAAAGAAGTAAAGGAGGGTCCAGAGAAGAATGGGTAGATGACTTAGAGGAGGACTAAAGGAAGCTGGGGGTTTGGGGATAAAGAAGGCAGGAAAAGCAGTTATGAAGAAGGCCAGGGTCCTACATGTGCTTTAATGTCGAAGGAAATGATACTTTATGCGGTTGCCGGCAAATTTGTTTACTCCAGGAATATTTGTGAACGTTATTTTAGGGAGGAAATACCACATTAACATCAGTATTTTTATGTGTAATCAGAAGTACATCGTAAAATTTCGGCTTTTATTTGATAAGTTTGTTCACAAAAGAAAAGAAAGTTGGAGCACGGCTTTACATTAATTACACGCTTTAAAACACTCTGCTAGCCGTGTGTCGGCCAGCGGAACTCACAAAATTTCCTATTGCGGAGCCCTTGATAATGGAGGCATTGCATCTGAAATGTGCGTAGGGATTTTCCCAGAAATCGGTAATCCGGAGCTTTCCATTTGTCTCTAAACGTTAGTTCCGCCAGCCGACATACGATTTACGGAGTGTTTAATAACCTCAATGTTTGTTCATATTTGATGCTTGGAAGTTCTCACTATTAATTTCCTCGTATGTCTTTGTAAATAACAGAAATGTGAACAAGATATCAATTGGAACTGCGTTAATAGTAATTTTATAATTTTTGTTGTGATTAGCTAGTTAATTAAGTCAATAAAATCATTTTGATCGTATAAAACTAGCATCGGGGGACCATTTTTGAATGTAGAATCAAACAAGCTCAAAATGTTATTATAGGGTCCAACTTTACAACGGCTTATAATAGATAAAAACAGACCTTTTATTGCTGAGAAAATGAAGGGAAACAAAACACATGACAAAGTGACGATTGGCTCTTGTTTAATTTTATGATAGACTATTTATCGTAAATTTTAAAATGTGACGGCAAATCGATATTCGAACTTACTTCGCTCCCGTATGGAGTTAATGTAGCAGATCGTGTTCTTCCTTCCTCTTGAAGCTCAAATACGACAAAAATCAAATTCGAAAGTAAGCTTGAAACATGAAATAAAGCGAGAATATTTTTCGGAGAAGAGTACTACTACCTCCCCCAATGCATGTAGGAAAAATCGCCCTCGCTTATTTTTTCTAAATCATTTAAATAGCGCGTAGTAAAAATTTCAATAGCGTAGGATCAAATTTGTAGGAGGAGATCGATTTTTAATTCAGACGCTTATCAAAGGTCGATAAATCACGATCGGATCTCAGAAACGCGGATTATTCTTCATGACTATATACCACATTTGTGCTAAAAGTTTGGTTTTTCTGTGACTCCTGGTCATTGTTCCACAAAGGTGTGAAGATGACCGATTTGGGCGAATTTACCGTGTTTTGATTTGGTTTACGTCGACTCAGATATAGCAAGAGGTCGATATTGACACTTAATGTACATCATTTTAAAGGCAAATAAATTTTCTTTCGAACGATGTACAACATGTCCCATTATAATGGCAGATCATCAAAGGGTAAGGCGTCAAAGTCCAGGTCTATACTATTTTCAATCCGACAGTAGGCATTTTCTATCCACTATGCATTCATCTTCTCCATTCCTATTTCATCTACTTTAATCCAAAAATATTATTTAAGGTGAACGAATTTCAGGAATTATTGGCGTACATACTTATTTGCTTTGTTAATAATCATTATCAATTAACATCTGCGTACTCATAACGTTTTGGAAAGGAAATATACGATTCGTATCCGAGCTTGTCTTCCCATGGGCTCACATAAGATCACTTTCAAAAGTGGAAGGTACATACAATAAGAAGGAACATAGGCAAACGAAGTAAAATGAATATACCAATATTTTGATTGAGGAGGATATTGACTCTTTACCAATTATAAACATTCTTCCACCTCCTAGCCATATTCCTTAGTCCAGTGGTGAGTGTTTTCGGAGGAAAATTATAATACGAAGTAATGTATTGTATCTTCATCAGCCTGAACCAAAAACAGAGCGAGGCTTCATTGTCGCGCAGTTTAAACGCAAGAATGCCTCTTCTGCTACTGAGTTAAATTTGTCAAAACTGTTCTTAAACGAGGGAATCCAAGGAAAAAATAAGTTTGCGACTTTACAAATATAAATTTCATATGATGTGAAAGTTTTTAGAGCGATTACTAACCCATCAATTATGTGTAGCATAATGTTTGTATCCTTTGTTGTGTGAAAATGCTTGAGAAGCCCATAACGTATCTATAGCGTACATTATCATCAAACTTCAGTGGTATAATTCTTCAAGTACTTGAAAATCCTCAGTAAAGAGTAAATTCTTAAATACGTAAAGAGGAAATCTTTTTTCAAATGAATATAAAGTGAGTATATGAAATTCGCTACATTTATGGCGATTCATATTTAAAAATATTTTAGCTGAAACCTATGACGTGCTTCGTGCCCATTGCTCACCTTTAAATTATTATATGTATTATTATACCTTTGTTATTATTATATTATATTATAAGGGACGTAAGCCACCTTGAAACGACTCATGTGAAAGTTCTGATGCATTGAAATCGAAGGAAAAGAGGTAACTGCTTGCATTCCTGGACGCTACAAGCTGTTTGCTGGAATTACCTCGCTCAAATTTATATTAATGATCACTTTTGATCGAGGTTTTGAGATAACAAAGTCGACACATAAATTCTCGAATTTATCTGTTGCTCAGTCGAATTATTTTCGAAAACTATGTTCTAATTCACAGAGCTATGATGGTTCGATAATTTCAATTGCAAGGTGGTAGGTGGGTGGAATATTTCCCAACTTTCATGTAGGTATTTAATAGAAAAGCTTCGCAGAGATTATCTGAGATCGAATTCCCTCGGCTTAAGTCGAGGGAATTCGATGAATTAATAGAATTCACTGAATCAACAGACATGAATTAATAGAATCCACTGCTTGGGTCGTGGTAGTACTCCATGAATAGACAAGGAAAGATCGGACTTCAATACGGGACTTCAATTCGTATTCTTTGCAAGAAGACAATGTTTTCGACTCATAAAATCATCATCAGCCTGAAGTGACAACTGATGGCAAATGATGAATCTATCTTCAGGAAACGGGTAAGGGTGATCTAGCGCAAGATGGGGCGCACACAGGAAAAAGATAGCTCAACGGACAGAGCACCCGACCGGCAATTGGGAGACCCGGGTTCGTTTCCCGGTCCCGTCAGGCTTTTTTCAAGTCCATTCTTCCTTGGATGACTCTATCGTCTTGCAGTAAATATTGCTGTTTATAAAAGTTTTCCTTCTTTCTGAATGAACTAGTGACTGATTTATGTATCAACTTCGTATCACGATAGTGATATAAATCGGAATCGAAACAATTTATATTGTTAAAAGTAGGGTTTTTGCTGCCGGGGATGCTTGACATTTCTGGCATTCCTGCAGAGTTAATCTTCCTTTAAAGAAGTATTTTTCGCTAATTAAACACATATCAGCCTACTATTAAAAACTGAAACTTTTTTCTCCTATATTAATTACAAAAGTTCATTCCATCAATACCTCCTCACAATCTCCTTTAACTCCTTCGGAAAGTCTTGATGACGTGTTATCTTCTTTAAGTAGTTTTACCGTCATCTGTTGATATTCATTTATGGAGTATTTAATAAATTCAATTCAATATTTTTCATACATTTGTGGATATTTTANTTTGTCTCACTATTGTTCATAGCTGTGGTGAAGCTACTGAGGTATGAGTTATGCTATACCTGATTCGCGTTAGGAAGGCGCTCACTCAGCCTACTGCGCAGATGGGCCTAGTCCAAGTCAGAAAATAGGGGAGGAAGCCCTTCCTGAGCAGGAAAAAGCACTAAGCGGGAATTCCCCTCAAAAGGCCCCCATCTTCTCCACTTTTTTCCACTCTTTCGGGACGCCGAGTGCCTTAGCGAATTAGGTATGAAAAATGAACTTCATTTTGGTCTTTCTTTATTGAATCCTGTGAGAGGTGATTCATAGGTTCAATGTGCTGTACTAAAGTGGAAGTTTTCATCTTATATCATTCTGGCTCTGTAAGGATAGTTAAGACAAACTTCCTCACTCCTCATCTTGACATATAAACCTCATACCCTCCATCACAATAGAATCAGGTTCAATCACACATCTTCAGTATCGTCAAATGTTGGGAACGATATTTTTTATTACGAGTATTATATGATTTTTGATTTAAGCCAACGAGAAGAACATCGAAAACCAATGCTGTGATGTGTAATGACAATACACAGTAAGGAAATAAAAGAGAACAAAACTTCGATGAAACTATAAATATTATATTACGACTAATAAAATTTTCTCTGCTGTTTCATTTAGTCACTAAGCAGAATTCTTCATTGGAAATAATACCCATTTTTGGGTTTATGAGTCAAGTCATAGCCAATTGAAGAATGTGGTATTAACTCAGAACGTTTATTATTTAGGAAAAGTTGCAGGTGCTTCTATTTTTAGCGACTAATAGAGGACAGTATGGAATAGCGGGTGTGAAAAATCGCGGCATGACTGGGACTCGAACCCCGGTCTCCCACCCTGAATGACGCTGTGTGGTAGTTCAGTGGTTAGAATACATACCCTAAAGTGGGAGACCTGAGTTTGAGTCCCAGTCATGTCGATATTTTTCACGCCGGTTATTCCTTGGGTTTCAGCTGCACTGTTCTTCCGTGCTATGTTACTCACCGGCCCCTAACTCTTGAGAAGACAGCATAACTGAAATATTGTGGTGACGCTTCATGTTGCAATGTCCTGGTTTTTGCGAACCGTGTTTTCATCTTATAGAATTTCAGGTTTCTTAATTAAAAAATCTGTACTATGCAAAATTCTGTTCTGCGCAAAATTCTCTACTATGGAAAATTGAGGTAGCGCAAAGACCTTCAGTCCCATTTCTCAACTCGTTATTTGAAAGAGTGGTCAAGCACATCGTATGCATTGTTAATGTCGTGTATCTGACGTAAAAAGATTTGTTAGCATCAGACAAAACGTTTGTTTAGTCTATCCTTTTTTGTCGTATGATCGTTGAAGGTTCCGTACGTAAGAACAAGTTATCTCCTAATATCTAATCGGTGTTTCTATAAATACATATTTTTTTTGATGTCGGAAAACCAATCGTTTTTGAGGGTTGTATCAGAAAACATGGGGGAAGTAAGTCCTTCTTACTAGCCAGTTGTTATACAATAACCCATAGCAGCAGTTCTTAAACGTTAGGAGGTTATCCGTTTGCTAATTTGTTGTTTAGTGAAGCCCCCCCACCCCCAAAAAAATGTGCTTTCACGTGCATATCGAGATTTTATTTAGATTTCATTTACTGTTGAGTAGATACCGTTAATTACGAATAGTTTCGCATTAAAATGCTTTAATCGATTTAGCTATCAGACTAATATAACAAAATCAGAAATATACTGCGGTTGAATCCACCATTAATTAGAATAATCATTTATACTCACGGACTTCTTTGGAATATTTCGCGGACCCTAGTTCAGGAACCGCTGGACCTGGTTCAGGAACCGCTATATATAGGTTTTACTGTCTTTGGGTTGTTTGCTATTAGTGATATTTATTGCAGAGAGTAGCATATCGCTCTCTCCTGAAGATATAAATAATGTACATATATCAACGTTCAAGCTGCTAGTCTTTGCACCACTTAAAAGTAACTTCTAGTCAGTATTGCAAAGCCACATTTTAGCAGCCTCGCGAAA
>KZ308513.1:7995-53401 GCA_000376725.2 Ladona fulva
TGAAGATGGAAATCCACCAAATATCGCTTACCAAGATTAATTTTATTCGTAACATTTTGTTACCAACCATTCCCTAAAATTTACAGACATTCGTTTAAAAGTAATAAAAATATATAAAATTATCATCAATAATTAGAAAAAATAAAAAATGATGGTTGGACTACATATCGCAGAGCATACTTTTAAATTGCTTACATGAGATTTACAAATAATCAAGTAAAGGATGAAAAAATGCATGAAACAATCATTAATACGTAGATAAATACGTATTTACTATAAGAGCATTGATAATAAGGTATATCATTCATTCACAAACTATTATTTTATGTCTTTCAAAAAAATATTTTCGCCAATTTAAAGTAAAAACCTGAAGACATGATGAAAAATAAAAAATACGATGGTCAAATCGAGCTGCGTAATCAAAATTGGCTGAATGCTTACTTTTGATACAGCTACGTAAAAAGTGAAGGAGAGAGTTTGCCGATCCGCTTAGTTAAGGAATTTTTAAGGGTTTTATTTATGTGAGCTCTCTCAGTATGCCACCACCGCAACGCCCGAAGCCGTCCGTAGATGGTGAGGAGTTGCTCACTTAAAGAAGCAAAGAGAATAACATCGTATTTCGCTTATTGCTAAAAAGTGTGTGTTACTTTCCCTCATTTGTATCAAAGAAAATAGAAACATAACCGGGGCCACCTTAACGTCCAACACGGCAATTCCTTCGGTAAGCATCGGGGCGCTGAAGCGAAAGAAAGTACGTTTCCTCTCCGTCGATTGCTCTCATTTCTTATACAACAGGAATAAACGTCACATTCCGGAGTAATGAATTCGCAAATAATTCGATCGGAAGGAGGCACTTTTCCGCCGAGGGCACTGAGAAATCCCAATGAATGACTCGGCCATTATTTTGGCGGTAATCGTAAAAAGGAGATGAAGGAGAAACAGTTGCATTCTTCTGGCAAATGACGAGAAGGGGAAGAGAGGCGCGGGAAGGAGACTGTAAATCTAACGCTGCTGAAGACACATTTTCTTCTTCGGAAACCCATTCTTCCCATATCCCGACATTCATTTTTTCCCGCAAAAAGGACAAATTTTCAACGCGTTATATACGCCTCTATCGGTCGATTCCTTTTTTCCGCCGAGAGGAAGGAAAAAAAGCCCTTCCCATGATTCTCTTCCCCATCCACTCGATGATTCCGAAAAGAGGGCCGAAATGCTCTCTTTCCCCGCTCACGTCTGCGTGTCTCACAAACACGCGCAGTCTCTCCGCCAATTCATTCCGTGGGATTTTTTTCCACGATCGAGTAGCGGAATGGATTCAATCACATTAGCTTACCTGCCTCCCGATGCCTTTCCCCTAAACGCGTCGGCCATATTACACTCAAATATAAGTAGCCATGACGATGCGGGCGAACCATAACCATCGCTCTTATTTTAGTCGAGGGCCCTTTCCCCTCTCGATCTTTCCCATTTTCGCCACTATTCCTCCTTATGACGCTCGTTTCGCGTTCTGATGGCTGTTTCGGGAAAAGGGGAGCGGCCCAAGTGAATAGAAACTCGTTATGTATTCTTTTTTGATAATTTCACGGTCGATGTGCCCTCCCGGGGAGAGATGAAATTTTTCGCCGATCCGAAAATAACTCAGAATAGTTTAAGATGGGTTTAAAATAGACCTGCAAAACGTGCGTTGGTCACGTCATACTTGCGTACTTTTCTAATAGTACCCTAATTAATTCTACTTAGAAACACTAATTGGGAGAAATTTATACAATTAAGCTATTAATTAACTGAAAGATTTTGAGCGACAATGATTAAGTGATTTTTCCTGTCATAAAAATTGACTTGTCATTCGTTACTAAGCATAAATATCAGTCGATAAATTTACTTGTGGAGCTGAATTTTTCAGTTGATTCGTGAAGGTGCCAAGAGTAGTATCGGCAATACCTCGAGCGACATTAGAGAGTTTTAGCATGGGCTTATCGGTTAACCGATATATTCTAAGTGTCTCAGTGCGCATGCGCAAAATTCCACGTTGTCCAGGTCGGTCTCACGGGCACGTTTAATTTTGGAGTTCCCACTTCGACGGAAGGTGTCCAATATGGCGAAGCAAAAAAGGTTGCGATTCTCCAAATGGGGCGATATCATTTTGCTTGGACAAATTATAAGGACTAATCCCTATGAGAATGGATGGAGGGAGGTACAATAAGAGGTGGTGAAGGCAACAGGGAAGAATTTCAACACGCTGTGCCTTGGGGTTGTTGTTGTTGGTTGACGGTATGCTGAAACTCTTGATCTACGGTGCCCGGTAGATCGTATGGTTTCAATTTAACGGCAGTTGATCCTATGGTGTACGCAGTGCTAAAACTCTCTATTATACGATGTTTGAAGAGAATTCAACCCCAAGAAATTCGTGCGCAGCGAAAGTCATACGTATCAAATACCACATACTTTTGAATGGCTAATTAACGCAATAATTGAAAATTAAAAATTCAAAAAATAGGTAATGTTTTCAAGAAAGTTATCTATATTAATGGAGCTTTCCTGAAAGTTTGACTTAAGAGTACACTTTTTTATGTCGTTCAAAGGTAAAATGTACCTATAGAGAACTTCAAACCTACAATGAAGATAACAAGTCTATTTCCTACTAGATAAAAAAGCATACTTCTCTGATTCAAGCCAAACTCTAGTCCTAAAGATGTTCTTTCAAGAAAAGACAAGCTATCAAGCATCCGTGAATTACATGATTTGTCTCCTGTCACGTTTCATTTTTACCTTTCGTGCACTATTGTTATGCGAAGTGCTTCTACTTCTGTATTACTATATAGTATTAGTTTTCTGCGCACCACATAGTTCAAAATTTAGTTGCATGTAGTTCTTGGTAAGTTAATTAGCAATAAATTTGTGAATGTTCTTCTAACATTATTTTCTTTGCACTATAAACATTAACAATCACAAAACCATTCTTTCTTTCATTTCTATTTCTGATGAGCTTGTTAAAACCAACATATTAATATCCATGTCGTGTTTTTTTTCTATTTTTACATCACTTTAACAAGGTTTAAATGGAAGATGCAATTTCTATTCCTAATTTTGCCTTATAAAGACAAATGCATGAATGTATTTTGCCTAATGAGCCCCATTCCTCGTCCAAACATTTCTGTACGTACTGGTGGCGGGGATGAATACCAAACCTGGGCTTCTAATTTTATCCATGGGCGTTTATTTAAAAACAGATTATACACGTATTTTCTTTCTTTTCCTCATTACTCGTTTAACTATCGCAAGTTTTCCTTGAAGTAAGATCTTTTTTGCACAACCAAACACCAAACTTCAGATTTTAGGCTCAATCATTAGCGCAGTGTTCATTGAATTTTGGATTATACAACAAAAGAAAGCAAGTATCAATGATACAGCACAGCTAACTTAAACACACAAATAAACATAGATTTTGTCATTTACGGTAGTTTGAACATCGTAACGGTCGGGAAGTTCGGCAAATGGATATAGGATTGAGGAGAGGACGTTTCGCTGAAGAGAATCTGGGTAAAGATTTCGGGAGGAGCGATGCTGGAGGGGAGAAATGCGGGACTCCAATTATCTTAATTAACTAATTACTACTACCTGAAATAAAAACATTTTTCAAAACGATAAAACGTTCGGCAGATTGAGGCGGAAACGAAGAAAAGAAAATTCTCCGAAGAAAACATCCATTTCGCTCTAATGGATGCAATTAAACAGTTGGGCAACGGCGTAACTCGCTGAATTATTTTTAATTAAAAAATATGCCGAGTGCAGCGTGCTGACGTGAGGACGAGAGCCTCGCACGCCACCTGGTTCTAGGAAACTTAATTAAAAATAAAGTTTCTGAAGCATCTTGCTCGAAACTTTTCCTTTGGTTCATTAGGAGGAATCTGTATAAATCAAGAATCTTCCACCGCTGATAATTTTTTTCATCAATTCCAGTAACCGACGAAAAAGGCAAGAAATAAAAGAGAAAACGTTATCGATCGCGAAAAAATAATCGCCTCGTCTTCCAGACGCCATTAATATTCCCTTCTGACGTGTCTTAATGAAAAACTTCGGATCAAATTTTTCAATGCCCCGCCCAAGTGAGCCGATCTTGTCGATCGGAGAGAGCAGATGGGCTGGGGAATAATTTGAAGCAACTCCCGGGAAATTAATAAACTACTGTACAGCATTAGATCTCAAATTTCGTCACAGAAACCGCTGTCTTAAGATTTTAAGTAATGCATAATCATCGTCCGGACATATTAATGCGCATTTCAATCGCGGAAATATGTTTTCCAGAATATCGGTTGTATATTTAGCAATTCTGCATTTTGCGACAAAGAAATTGTTCTTAACTATCTCTAATATCTTGTTATGAATGTTTTAAACTGTAGTCCTTCCATAGAATCAAAATTTTCTACAAAACTTCACATTTTTATGATAACGAACCAAAATTTGGTCATTTGATATTTATGAATACAAAAATCCTCTAAAAATGTATAAATTTGCCTATAATTATTTTAATGGAAATCTTGCAACATATTGTGTTTCATTTGAATATAAAGTTCTAATTTTTATGCAAAAATTCCGATCATTTACGTTTATAATGTGATGTATATTTTCAGCAACATTGCAATCGTCTGCAGAGGACGCTATAGTAATGTCATCAATAGACCATGCTCCTCCGTTAATGGTAAGTAAGAAAGTGATTAGATGGTCGTTGACGAACAATGATTGTACATAATCGATTACAGGGAACATTATCTTTTATAATTTATATAAATTCGACGGAGCGGCGATTTACTTTGTAGTATTCCATGACAGGTTGTTGAAAAAATCACCACTTTTCAAGAGAAACTGGTAAATTTAATCTCAAATAACTTTACAATACTACATAACTACAACAGACACACGACATGTTTCAACGCATAAGCGTCAACTTCACAACGTCACACTTGAAAATGACGCTTATGCGTTGAAACATGTCGTGTGTCTGTTGTAGTTATGTAGTATTGTGCAAAGTTATTTGAGATTAAATTTACCAGTTTCTCTTGAAAAGTGGTGATTTTTTCAACAAACCGAACATTATCTTGTATGGTTTGAAGAATATTACATTTTACAATATTTTATGTTCTTCAAAGCCAAGAATGCATACGCTGGTCAGATAAACTACGGAATGAATCGCATTGAAGTGTATATTATACAGAACACATTGGATGATTTGACCGTAATATATATAAATTATAACAAATTTATTTTCATTTTTCTTAGCTAAGAACAGTCTAACCTTGCAAAAAGACGTTAATTTTCGTTAACTATAACTAAAAACTATTTAAACTAAATTAAGTATTATAACTAATAATCTATTTAACATTATTTAGTTTTTCGTTTACTAAATAAATAAATAACTTTATTTAGTTTTCACAGATGCCTCCGGGCATAAAATGATTTTGAAAATCAGAAGGCGGAATTTGTATTCATCATAGTTAAGAAATAACTGGATTGGGCGCAGAATACGATGATAAATTAGCCAATAAACGCGGTACAGCCAAAAACATTTTACTCTTTACTATGATTTTAAAAAGAGTAAATGCGGAAGATAATGACGCGAAGAGCCTCAATCAAAATGAGACGCTGCAGAACGTTCTTTCATCATCTCTAAAATTCGGAAATGTTTGCATTGATTTTTGAATGGCATGCATTTCCTCCGGCGAACGTCTTAACTCAACATCGAGCGATTTCCCATTCAGCGTGAGTTACAGCGGTCAGCAATTCAGAGTTTGAAAAGATATGTTTGCCTCCCGTACCCTATCATGCACTTCTTGTTGTCAATTCAGTATGCACAGTAAGCTTTTGTGTTAATTTCTCGCAACACAATGCGTTACTTAAAGAACCTCTTGTTGTTGGAAGAAAGATTATAGTGATGATTTCGGATTTAATAATTCACCGTATTGAAAATTTTATTGAAAAATTAAAACTTCGGAAAATTAAAGTGCTCCTCGTAAATCGAAATTACTTTGGCGATTCCTACAATACGCCACTAACCCGTGTTGGTTCATTAAAAAGGGTATTTTCAGTTTTTTTTCGATTGATACATAAATTTGATCGGGATGTTTTAAGCTGAAAGTAAGGTAAATAATTTTTACTTTACTTACCTCATAGTTTGACTGAAGTGCCGTATTATTATGACTTCTAGTGATCATAGCCGCGCCGTCCTATGGATGCAAGGTGCGCAAGGTGGCGTCATCTAAAGGGTGGCAACGGAAGCGTAGTTAACAGTTATTATAATTACAACAACATTAACTACATCGTTGTTCTTCTTTGTGATAGATACAACTTATCTAGAAAAGGTTGTATTATTAAATTAAAGATTGTCAAACGTCTAGAGGAAAGAATTACATGTAACTCAAGACGAGTAAGAAGATTTGTGCAGTGGATTTAATCGAAGAATTGCAATCGATAAAATATTTTCTGTTACCAAGTATAGATCCTCTTCAGGTTTTTGAACATGTATTTTTTAGAAATTTGATCGGAATATTTCCTAATTTGCAAATGGCTTTGCGTGTTTTACTGACACTTCCGGAGACTGTTGCTGCTAAGATAATGATTATCAGAGGTAATGCGAACTACTAACTCATAGTGAGTATTCACTACTATGAGTATATGGAGTATTCATGACTGTTTCTGATGTTTTGTGATCAATGTAAGCTGAGGAACAAAGTCATAAAACAATGGTTTTTCAAGGTCTTACAAAATAATTCTTAACTGCAAATCAGGATAAGTATAGATTTGTTATTTAATCTTAAGGGGCGGCAAATTATGTTCACCCCCATGCGGCAGATATGTTGGGTGCGGCTCTGCTCGTGATAATTCACACCAAATCATACTTTTAACTCGGTGAAAAGCGAGGCAAAGTTAGTTTTATGTTGAATGATAGGTCTTTCATAAGACAATCATCAGAATGGGGCTATTATTTTATAATCCCACTGCCGTACGCCATATGGCTGCTTTCAGGGTATTGCGTTAGTAGAACCTGCGATGTCACGGTACTGTTTCATTCACAGAAAATGTTGCATAAACTCCATGGCACAGGTCAAAGTATGGCTAGCGACGATACGATGAACCAGGTGTTAATGCCCAAGGAAGACTTGCAAAATGAATTAATGTCATGCAACCGACAACCATTTTCATAGTAAAAATACAAAAAAATACCGAGTAAAGACATGCTTTAACGAAATGAGACAAATAAAGCTTAACAAATAGCTATAAAAAGTTATTGCCGAACAGCCAAAAAGAATACATTAAAATCGCGAATAGTACTCTTCAGTAATAATCACAATTGAAGACCACCACGAGCATGAAAATCCCTCAGAAAATGCATACAATATGCGATTATAATAAAGAAAAGTCCGTCCGAAAAGTCGTCACCGGCCCTTGGCGTGGGAGAGCCGGACGGTTGCCCAGGACGCCGAGGTTTTGGGGCGCATTAAGCTGGCCGTTAGTCGAAGCTTTAATGAGGCGCGGAAACATTCACATTAGTACCCCGCAAGCCGCCATATGGCGTATGGCAGGGGGTGTAAAAACGCCGAACTTAACAGCTTAATTAACTTAATAAGCTAGCTGATCAGTATTCCTAATAATGTCAGGAAAAAGATACCAATAACAGCTATCCGTTCTCATTATAATTTTTTGATCATTTCTGATACACTGCTATCGAAACTACCATCTCCCTTAACGAAACCAACCAGAAATGGACGAACGAGCGAGATATAAACCTTTGACACTCGGTTGACTACCCCTGATAACGCGATTACAAAGCTTTGAAGTCCTATCGACTGACCCCACTACAAAACCTCAGAATATTTAAGGGCTATTAGTTGTATGAATGAATTATAAATAAGACTTTTTTTAAGAGTATATATCTGATTGTTTACAGAAGTATTTCAGCGACCATAAAATGGTGCGCGTTAGGAAGTTAAACGTTTTCTTCGGTGAAATTGTTTCATCAATTCTAAGTGAAAAGTTAAATGAACCAATAGATCGCAGTAGAAAATAACCACCAATTGCTCCGGTGTATATTCTTAAAAATGGTTAATAGTTTGACCAACAATAATGACATCACATTAATAAATATAGTTATTATATTGATTTTAAAGAATACGAAAATAATTTCCTACTGAAAATATTAAGGAATTTATTCGACAAAGGACATATAATACATAATACTCGGGGTATCCGGAAACCGGTACCTACAGTCCATGGCACCGATGCCTCGGACCGGCCCTTACTCCACGATAGAAAAAGGAATTTCGCTGATCCGAGCGGTCGGTTCGGCTATCGCACAACCTTCGTCCTTCGTTCCAAAACGCCCGAAAGAGACAGTCCCGTGGTCTCTGAATCACTCATCACGTGACTGGTGAAAGTCCTCAACCTTCAAGTGACCAACCTTCAACCCCCGCCCCAGGGACTTTGGCGTAAGCAGGTAGTCAAGTCCAAAGTATGAAGGGTTCAAAGTGAGGGAGGTGAACATCTACTATGGAAGAATTTTTATCTCAGAACTCATAGATTATTTACTTTACTACGCCCAAAAGTCCCTAACCATGTGATTTTTCGAATGAAAACTTTGTATGATTAGGTTTCAGGAAGGCCGAAATTCCAACTTGGAGGAGAATCGAGTTAATTGAAAGACCGGACCTTCGCCTCTCCTCTTTCCCTCTTCATCCGTCCAGAGTACTGCCCGCGACTCCGTCCCCAACGAAAACTTCCTCTCGTCCCGGCAGCAATCGCCGTTTACACACTTTTGGACGTATTTACTTAAACCTCGATAAAAATGTGGTAAAAAGGCAGCGAGGGATAAAAAAGAATTAAATGAAACGCTCTCTCCTGGAGCCGTGGTTGCCGATGATGAGAAAAGTGTGTTTTCTAAGCGCTGGCAATCGCATTAGTTAAATTGGTGGTGGAGGAGAGGGAAGCAGGGAGGCCCACAATCGAATCTACATATAAATGACAATTGCTGAAGGAAGGGCGCGAGGGAGGGGAAGGGTGCCTTGAGGGGAGGCGTATTTCGAATTAAAAAACAAAAGAGTAGCAGCTTGCGGCCAGAAGTGCTTCGTTCTCCCCTTTTTTTCAAGCCGTAACGTGTTTGCTGCAGTCCGTTCGTTGAGAGAAGATAAATGTTAGAGGCAGTGCGTAACGGACTCATTGATCTTATTGGCTTCTTAAAAACTTCAAGTTCTTACAGCGGATGCGAGTCGGTGGCTGGGAAATGGCAAAGAAAGAGTCGCAATTAAGTTTTGCCATTTATCACGAGAAATGAAATTCGACTAATGATTGTGATCGATAGAAAAGTCTTGCTGTCTATATAAACTCTAATTTCTGCTAATTATCCCTCTGCATGCTACGTTTTTCTTTTTTAAGGTTTTTTCAACTGGATAGTTACCATCTTCTGAAAGGAAATGGATTATGTTCTAAAAAGGTTTCATTCAGATGCGTGATGTTTTTCCGTCATTTTCCCTCAAAATGGCATTACCTCAGATTCACACACTCTTCCAATGTTCTATTTTACTAAACTAAGCCCAACCAACTTGGCTTGAGAAAAAATTGAGCAATAGAATATCAACGGATCTAACAAAAGATTCTATAGAAAGATGAAACTATACTTAATTTTGAAGTTGGGAAACGTGAAAGAGGTTCCGGACTCGCACACTCATTCTTATATTTGGTTCAATATTTGAGTTCCGTTAGAATGAATCTATCTTTTCCTCTTCTAAATTTAATTATCCAGAAGATATGGTACGTTTTCGTATGTTTTATGACTACACATTTTTCTAAGTTTTCTTTAGTATTAAATAAGAATGAGATTAACGAAGAGAAATGAATTATAATACTGTGGAAATTAATTTGAGCAAATCACGGCTTAATTTTAATACTACGTAATCATGGCTTATTTGTTACATTTCGATAACATCAATAGTAGCGAATGTTTAGGCTAATAAACTAATTAAATTTAGAAAGACTTGATTTTTTCCCGGTGAATATGATGTATAAAGTCTTCACAGGTTGTCAGCCGGGTTAAATTGGTGATTACCACCTTTATTGGTTCAATTTCATTGGTGGTAATCACCAATTTAACCCGGCTGACAGCCCGTGAAGAATTTATAATTAAATTTAGTTTATAAAAATAGATTAAATCATGATTCTAAGTAATAGGCTTTAACTCATTACTCTAAATTCAATCTTCATTTTAATTTTAACCGCACTGAAATTTATTTAACGTCAATCTATAGGGATGATGATATTACTATATAATGACCTAAAATAAGTGAAATTTTCTCTCATTAACTGGTTGTACCTTACCAATTTTAAATTGATTCAACATACGTAGCTATAAATTTAAACAGCTAAATCATTCTTTGATTTTTCTTCTTCTTATTCTTGGATATTTCTGTTTACAAAGAAAAATTAGCGAATGTTTTGACCCTCCAATTCTAATGGGAATAAAACAGCTATACATTTTGGGAAAAGATAACTTTTAGGCGTCCAAAATGTAACAATGGATTATCTACAGCATGTGAAATACACTTTATTGAATAATTTATTAAGAATGTTGGTGTTATCATGGAAGAATATTGCATTCAAAATGGCAATATTGACATGTTACTGAAATATGTACCAAGAGTTCTTTACCATGAAATTCATGAATGCCAACCTATATTAATTATATGAATGTAATGATCTAAAAATAACAAAGATATCTCTGTGCCATTAAAACCTTGCGAAACGTATGGCAGATAATTTTTCCTTTTCTTTCAAGTACACCCTCTTTGATATATGAAATCTGTACGGCTTGTACCAACCCATTACAACCAACTAAAGCTTTCATTTTCTTCCGAATTCGTTAATACGATACTTTCCGTATACATCCAAATTAATTGGTATCCGTTTCTTCTGCTAATTACGATGTCCGTCATGGCTCTTGAATCCCGAAAGAGCTGCTTGTCTTCTCGCATTATCACTATACTTCACTCTTACCCCTTTCTCCATACAACTCTTTCATTGTTTTGAAGGGTTTGTCATGGGAAAACGTCATCCTACCGCATTGTGCGCTATCGGATGTTCCCGATGCGAGACTGCCAAGGAGCGATGCGTACACACACAAAAAGAACCTCTCGTTTTTCAACCGCGCCCTCGGGGCTTCTCCTCCAATAACTGACCGCTGCGAGTATCTCCGTGTAATAAATGGCTACGCCACACCTCTGTAGATTCCACGTGCGTCTTTCGTCTGATTTCGTCGACTCGCTTCGCATGTTAATCAGACCGAGGTTTGAAAACATCTCTTCATATATACACACGGAGAGCTTCTTTGATTTCAAGGGACGAGATTTATCAAGCCATTACTCCATATTTTCACAATAGTTTTGTCCATGAAAGCGGTGTTCTATTTTTATCTAGCCTGGTTAATAAATTGAATTCACTTCGCTCTTAGAAAAATACCATGTACCGTAATTACTTTCATTTTGACATATTGTCTGATGTTTACGTATATCTTAAGCTTAGGTAGTGGAATTCATGGTATCCTTTGATATAAGCTGAAGCATTCGTCTAATAGACATAAAATTTTAAATAGGGCGGGGTTTTACCCTCATTTTTTATTTCATTTTTCAATTGATACCATCGATGACAGTTTGGTACTTGAGACGAAGTAAAGATGGGCGGCAGAAAATATAGCCTTTTTTCGCAGCTCACTCTCACCATATTCATTTCCGAGTATCTTAAACATTTAAGAGAATAAGTCCCGGTATTATAATGTTAACTTTATATGGACTTTAACTAAATTTCCCTTTAGAGACCAGTATTACATTGTTTTTTTTAGATTAAAGTGAAGATTATTGTATTTCTCCATGCTATATCGTATATATAGGAGGTTAACAATAATCTTCACTTTAACTCAAACAAAACATTATGATACCAGGTTTTAAAGTGAACTTTAGTTAAAGTCCATTTTAAGTATACATTAAAATACCAGGCCTAAGAGTCGTATATTGATTGATCTCTTCTCCAAATGAATGTATTTTATATTTTAAAAGGTTATGGTATACCTTATCAAAAGAAGAAACAGAAAATGTCTCACTATTATTCACCCTTTATAATCGTTGACGAGGCTAATAAAATTACATATCGGTAAAATTTCATCGAGATATTTGATAGTCTATGTATGTGCTAATCGTAGATGTTATCAACGGTCGCTTTGATCATAAATTTCAATGTCTCATCCTAACGACATCTTGTATTGTCGTATCTTGGTCAACGACGGTAATATGCATATAATTAATTCACTCATATTTGAAATAAAAATACTACAATTAATATAATGTATAATCATTGAAGAAGTTGTTAATTGTCAATCTTCACCAGAGGGCGTCGTAAACCAAAGTCTGCGTCGTTACCCGAGACGTATTCTTATCACAGCCTCTCGCCGTTAACCAAGCACGTCGTTAACTAAGGCCGTCGTTAACCAAGGTACCGCTCTATTTGATTAACTAAGACAGGAATTTCCCGTTTACATTTTGTAATGGTTCCTTCTATCGCTTTCACGTAATATCTGAATTTGAATGATACACTATCCTCTTCATTTTAGCTATGTCAAAGTCCGTTCTCTTCGAGTGAAAGTTCGGGTTCTTTACATCAACAGTCGATGTACATTCCTAAATTATCCAGATAACTTTGACAATGGCGACACTAAAATTTCGAAACAAATTATGACCAATATCGTCCTAACTTCCAAACGGCGATATGGAACCTTTCAAAATAATCCACGAAAACTCAAGAATAACTTTATTTGAAAAATCACGAATAACACACCACGATATTTTCCTTCCCATAGTTTTAGCGTGTGAAATAACACCGCTGCATATTATAGAATAGCTAATTTAGATGAACAAAAATTCGGTTCGATAATCTCCCCTACCATTACACCAGCTCGAAATCGACTTCTTCCTCGTTATCGTGGAAACGTGGCTTCTTTGGCGTATGACTGCCCACCCCTTCCTCGCCGCCTTCACCAATAAGAACAGTCCACTCAGAGGCTCTTTTCTTTCTTTCCCTCTTTATTCTCTCCCTTTTCAACGCTCCTCTGCCCCATTATTTAATGGGCTGTAGGGAAATTATGGTATTCAAGATAAACAAAGTTTTGGTGTAGGGTTTCTTCGGCTGAAAACAACTGCGAGCCGCCCTCCGCTGGATCCTTTCCATTTCCATCCATTCATTTCCCTCTTTCCTCCCACTACTGCCAACTACCTAAAAACTTCCCCACGGCTCTGATTTTAGCTGGCAGGATATTTTTTCGTTTTTAAGACTCTCCACATCTATTCTCTGCCTTTTTCTTCGATTCGACTCTCCCTAATTCCCATCTTTCCCTTTATCAATTTCACCTTTCTTCTCTTCGCATACCTTTCCCACGAATTTCTATTACACTCAAATGTACATTCGATCCTTAATTCCTGGTAAAGACCGAATAACTGTCGACATTTGGATTTTCCGAAATGTTGAATTTGGGTGAAATGGAACACTAATTACTGGTATCTCCAGAGTTTCCGCTCTCCTTTGCAAGTATTTTTTAAACTAACCACTTATGTCACTTGGAATGACTAATTCATTCACATTCTGTAGCGGCTCTCAAGACAATGAACCAAAGGAATGAATGTAATTTCGCTATTTTGGCAAAGTGAAGTAAAATTTGCAGAAATTCCATATATTACCGGAGGCACACCTAAGAGGAAGTTACATATACATCCGTTTGACTCTTTCGTCATTTGAAAAGGAAAACGTACCGTTATTCGAGGGCGGAGTGCATATGGATATAATACGAGTAATTTCAAACGATTCCTGAGAACCATTTTAAATGAAAACTCCTGAGTTCACTGATATTTTGTACTATAGATCAATTTTTAACTTTTTATGAGTCTTATAGGATAAGAAAAAAGTCGTTGGAAATTATCTTTGCATCGCGCGTTGTGTACTCTTCCTGTAATTTTGTTCTGCATTTATTTTATTTTGCTTCGAATATTAATGTGTACCTTCCTTTTAATTAATTTTACTAGTTACAAAAATCATCTGTTGCGCTTTTTATTTGCAATGTATATCATTTGTAGAGTCTATTATTTATACCATGTATTTATTTCTAAGTCATACTATTCCTAGTTATCTGTTTAGATATCATTTGGTTATCGCTCTCAATATGTTTGTTTTCCGCACTCTCTTTTATTGAGGGTGTTTTCCTACCGAGGAAACCTTTATCTAAGCATCACATAGGATTTTTAAATCCACAAGCAAGTTTTTCTTGTAGTAGTAGTAGTATTGTTAAAAGTGCTTCGACAGCTTAGGTCATTTCGCATATGGTTTCCCTCCGGGAATCGAACCCGGGACCGCTTTCACCGAAGTCGAACGCGTTGCCCGCTTGGCTATCCGGAAGCTAGCAAGTTTTTCTATTCCCTCTTTAATTTAAACTACATTTTTATGGTTAACTGATTTTATTTGTTTTATATTGCCGATGGAGGAGACTGTCAATGTCCCCAAATCAAAGACGATGTTCATTTATTATTTATATTCTAAACCGACAGGAAGTCTCTAATTTATAACAACCGCTCAGCGAAATGTTACATTACGGTAGAGTAGTAGAGACTTTAGAAGACTAATTAAGAGGAAAGAACAAACATTTGGATGCGAAGATGATTCGGCGGAAAGATGCCAGGAAAGTTTTCACTCTCGTCTGCACTAATTTCTTCACTCCCATTTCTCGATCGTGCAGACCATCGTTTCATTAAACCATCTTCTCCATTCGCACTCCCTTTCCGTCGGACGAATAAAGCGTCTCAATTCCAGAGCATCGGGCTAATCCTAGTTAAGGAGAGAGCCTTTTTCAGAGAAATAGAAATAGCACCGCTGAATATATCGTTGCCATAATCTAATACGTGTGGGGAACAGCAAATGTTGTGCAAATGCATCAAAGGGTTAGAAATTCCGATGGGGAATTTTGACTCGAAATAAAAAAAACGCCGAAAATTACCGAAAACAATACAGTGAGAGTGGAACTGTAAAACTCTGTCTCCTGTGTGATGACATTTAGACCTCATCGCTGTAATCCGCGCTCATTCACTCACCCAAATCCGCCCTCAAGCATAGGGGCTTTGGCTTGCCCATCCAATTCATAAGTGCCGTAAAATTAACATAAAAGAAGCATGTTGTGGAGGGAAGAGGAAACAGGAGAATTGCGTCGGGATGAAGCAGAAGACAACGAGAGAAGAAACCGCAGAGAGTAATCGAGGAAGAAATTGCGTTTTCGAAAGCAAGGCTTTATGTGGGAGAAATAACGGGAATTAACAGCGTGAGACAGGGTTGGGAAACGTTTTTCATAGGAATGGTTCATGTACCATTGGACCACGTAAGAAACCTGAGCGGCGTATTTCCCACGTTAAAATAGTTCAACATCGCAACTATTCGAATAAAAACCGATTTATTCAATAAGTAAGCGCAAGTGGACGATTTTCTATTTCATTTTCGCATAACGTAATATACGTGGATTGGGAATCAAAATTATTTATAGGCGTACATCTGTTTCAGGAACCAACGATAAGGCCGCTAGTTCAACAACTCTGGCGTAAAAACATTTATTCGACTTTGCAAATAAATTCGCCACCAAATTACCGAGTTTTAGTCATATTATATTGGTCATTTGGTTTCACATTTTACATACTTCACAACTTAAGGAGGTATGCATCATTAAAATGGTGGAAGCTTAGTGTCAACTTTAAATTAGTCTCCCGCAAATCTAATTTAGCCTTTAGTAGCCTTCTAGCCTAATAAAATCTAATTCAGCCCTTTGCTTGCCCTCTTCTCGTAACTCACATTCGATTTTCTCCGTTCTCCGCATTAAAAGTTAACAAAAGACATAAAAATAAACCCAATAAAATGTTGCTAATCCGTCATGCTAAATGCTTCTCGATTGCCAAATACAATCATTTGCTCGTAATCGATTGCTTTCCCACTCATGTATTCTATCACTCTTCTCATTCGACCAGAAGATCGATATTATCAGCTCATTTAGTACTTTTGGAGAATTTACGTTTCTACATTAGGTAATATTCAGCGGATTTCGAGGAATAAAATGCTTAGTACTACAGTTAGAGTTTAAATGGAAGTCACTGACATTTGATCATCGTAAAAGGGACAAGCATCTGTAAATTACAGATAATTGCATGTGCTTGTTTATTCTAATGCAAGCGATAGATCCCTAAAAATGTAAGAAAACAAATGCAGCGGTATTTACACTTTTTCTGTGAATTACAAGCAATATTGCCTTTCAAGGGAAATAATTAACTGTCGAATCGAAAAATATGAAAACTTTTTCCGTCACAATAATAACTACAGCAACTGCGACGAAGATTCTTGGACAACTATCATATAAACTACAATCCACTCATTAAAATTTTTTACTTCGAAATTTTCTAAGTATTTTACCTCAAAGCACTTTACATATTCTTTAATTTTAATCAATAATAATTACGTTTCTATACATCAAAGTGTAAGGAAAACTTAAACATGAGAAAACAAACGATAAACCTCGAAAATATGGAAAATATTATTTTCCATGATTCAAACGCCGTTTTTTCCTAAGAAGAACGATTTTCCTTAGGGAAATAACCTTAAACAACACAGGTTCATTTCGCGACCTTCATTCTGACAAAACGGCTTCATGACAGAACTTTCACTAAACCACACATTAAATACACTACACCGTGTACCACGCATTAAGTTTACCGTGTGGTAATTAAATGTGATCTATCATGAAACTGCTTTTGTGGATTTACCTTATTTATCCACTCTTCATGAATGCCTACAATTCCTAAAATCAAAATGGTTCTAAGAATGGGAACAAATGAGCTTTCTAAGGTTTCATTCTTCAGTAAGTTTTAGTAAACTTTACAGAGTTATAATCTTCGTTCCAGAAACGGAGTTTTGAAAAATTACGGCGTCAACATTTGATTACACAAAATTGTAGTTCAGCGAACAGTGAACCGATGTTCTTCTGAGGGAAATGATCTCCTGCTGAAGTGTTGATATCTGGGATTAATATCTGAGTGATATTGAATAGCCCACAGCATCTGTACAACTGCTAATCGCCTGGGTTGAGCATAATCATTAAAAGCTATATCCGTCTAATGGAGAGATTATATCTTATTCGTCCTTAAAGCGGGCAAATTAAGCAATGACCTTCTTGATCCACCTACATTAAAGGAAAACTGTACGGTAAATTCCTCAGGATGCTTTGAGTAATCCGTATCCTTCGGATGTGCAATCAGCCTTTTAAACCGAAATGGCGAGATTGTGAGGCCTAGTTCGTTAAAGTTCCGGAAAAAGGATAGGAAAGGTATTCATCCGAATGAAATCTTCCACATATTGGCTTATATCTGATTAAGGACGTATCATTTTATGATGAGCTAACAGGGGTTCAAGGAAGATTTCCTTAACAGCTTCACACAACCTAATGAGAGATCTCGAACTGTAGGTACTACTCGAAGGTTCTCACAGATTTCAGAAACAAAAGAGAAATTGCCCAATTCCTTGAATTTAATCCATTTAATATAGTTTGTCTACAAGGAATGGAAGTAAACGTATCACCCCATGGACATAAAACTCAATCTTATACTAAAAAACGCCAAACGCCGTCACTATGAGGAAATGCTTATTACGACTGATGTAAGCAGAAATGATCATCAGATCTTACGCATTGCTCTTCATTGGCCGCTGAAAAGGGTAATACCCAGACAATACATCTACATATGTAGGTACCCTTAAAGCCGCCTTTCGGCGAATGGCAGGGGGTGTAAGCACCATGCCTCTATTTCCATAACCGATTACTTTCGCGAATAAAAATGAATTTTGAAACAATAAGTTCTAGCTAGTTCTCTGATTTTGCTCTCAATGGCTTAAGTAACAGAGGGGATGCATAATATCGGCTACATCTTCCAAGAATATGTTTACTTTATGTATTTATGAAGCGAATTTAGTCTTAGTTCAAATTTTCTATCTTTAATAGATTCCCGTCCTATATCCTGAAGCATTTGAGCAACGCTCACTCGCTACAATCGATAAAGCATCGCTTTGTGTCAAATTTGCTCCAAATTTACCGTAATCTGACTTCCCACCATTTGAAAAATGCACACTGAAAATGTTTCCCCTTAAATCGCTGCAAAGCTGCAACTACCGCTACAGTTTCCACGCAGAGTATGTGTTTCGCTTATATGCCCTCCATTGCATGAGTATCAGCGGTTCCCGATCTCTTTCATTTTTCTTATTTCAGCGGAATATAATGTCGAAAGCATGGTCCGGTGATTGACGAAGTTTTGAATTTGGCGCGGCATTTATCCACCCCCTACTCTCAATCACGTGATCATCGGAAGTGCTGGACGAATTGAGAGGTCGCGTCGATCGCGAAGGTCATGGACAAAACAACAAGCCGTCATCGGGGCGCGTTATCCTGAGCGAGACCGGCTACCGTGCGTTTCATCCTACGAGTCCTCTCCTACGCGGCACTTTCTTGCTCTATGGAGTATGTGGCAACTTTATCGGCGAAATTCGCAGGACGCAATTAAGTTACAATTTAGCTATATCAAATTTAACCGGAAGGTATTTTTTGGCCGAATATTCGTATTTTGACTTGCCTTATTTTGGAAACGAAAATCTCTGTTCGCAAGACGATGTCCTTTTTCTGTTCCATTGGCAATTGACAAATATAAGTGGTAATATAGAATTAATCTTGAAAACATTTTACGTGTAAAATTGCAGCTATGTAGCATAACGAGCATTTTCCCGTTCCACAACTCCGTAAAATTTTGTATCATGTCCCTTATCAAAAGCGCTGCCCAATAATCTTATTACTTTCACCATTTCAAATGGTACTGCTAAATTTCTTATTAGGTCGGTTGAGATCTCAAAGCGCTGTCATATAGTTTAATATTAACTTAACGTTATTATTTACGTATCAACTTAATAATTTCAAACAATGCTGTTAAGCATGTTGAAAAGTTGGAACTGTTATCTCTTTCTGCTTGTTAAACAAATTGAACTCCTTTTTTCAAATGTTTTGTGAATTGCTTTAAAATCGCTAACATAACGCTTCAGTGATACCTACACGCTCAATTTCAATGACTATTTAATGTGGGAGTATATAATAAACTTTGTCCCAAATTGCAAAAATGGCAGAATACAAAGATTAAGTCACTTTCTGGGGTCGTTGATCATCCGCTGAGTTTAGGCCGAAGCATCGATCGCGTCTTAGAATTTTAGGGGTTGGCTTTCGCGCTTGATAAACCTGGCGCCGACATAGTAAGTTCTGGATATTTTACAAATCATGTCCATTTGAAAGATTAATCTAATCTGTTATATTGAGAATTTAGAAACGTTTTAATGACATTCTTCTATTTTATGGCTCTATTTTAATGAGCGATTACTCACCTACTCCACACTGCTCGTCTTATTCCACGGACAAGAGTTATTTATACATCTGCTATCATTTCTCAGCTGGTCTAGTGGCTTTGGTGATAACCTATCGCCCCGAAGGGTGCCAGCAACATCCTGATGCCAGTTACTGTTTACTGAGAGTCGGGGCTCAGTCAACAGGTGCCATATTCCGGATATGTCGTTGGATCAGTCAAGATCTTTCTTTGGTATGATGGCCTTATTAAGTATGATTAATATATTTGAGTTAGAGTTGTTTTTAAACATTTGGCTACAATATTTGCTATTTAAAACCTCTTAATTTAGTAGAAAATTTTCATTGGTTTTTTCACCAAAATTATTTACCCTGAGATTTTTCATGTACACAATTTAATTAGCGTTATGACTGATTAATGTCGTGTTCGTCAACTTTTTTGAATGTTCAAATTGTATAGATATTTCACGAGCCTAGTATTAGAATAGTTTATGGAACCAAAGATAGTTATATTAAATAATAATTTTATCTATAATTTAAAAAATGCAGAGAGACGTTACCTTTTAGCAACATCTATAAGTTAGAATGCTGTGAAATGAGAAGGGTGGATTAAAAGAAGACGAGGTAGATATTTTTAGCGGCTATTCGGTATTGCAAATAATCCGTTCAAATGCTGAATATGATACTGAAAGTGTAAAAACTCTTTAATTGCAAGATATTTGATATAATTAAAGGAAAAGGCCTTTGAGTCCTCATCTCAAATTTTTTCACTGTATAACGCAATACATAATTATTGTCTGTATACTCTTTATCCCGAAGGCCGATTTCATCACTTCCACCATTAGCTACATAAGGTTTTGGAAGCGACTAAGTAAAGTGAGGAGTGAGGTAATTTGCCCATCCTTTCCTCCTTTTATCACATGTGGGTAAAGTCCGCGTTAGTGCAGCACAATTACCAAATGAATAACACTTTCTAAGTATTCAAAGGGGTGAATAAAAAGGAACACCACTACTCACCAACGCTCATACCTCAGTGACTTTCATATTATCATATTATTATGGCCATTAATAGGACTGAGGCGAAAAAATGAAACACGTTCTCCTCTAAATGTGAAATAACAAAACAAAAAGACTCCATTTACCATGATATGACACCAGAAGCAAACAATCTCACATTCACCTATAACCAAAATGATTATAAAGTTCTGCAAGATTGTTAAAAGTACAAAATTAGGATAGAAAATACGAAAATACTACCGTTATTAATTATCGTTTTAGTAAATGCCAATTTGTGTTTCTTTAATGCGACCGCGGTCACGCAATTGGTACTTTAAGTCGATCTCAGAAGGAAATGAGTTGGCCAACTGCGTTATACAGTCTTTTTATATGGTGGACGAGGAAGGAAGTTTAAACGAAGTATCCCAAATACATACTACAAATACCTTACTGACAATCACTCACAAAAGCCGTATCCAGGGTTCCTTACGCAAGAAATTCTCATGGCGGTTCTATTCTTCTCTTGCTAAGAAATAGTTCGCAATATTGTCGCCAAAATCTACTTTTGGCAATAATTGCTATTTAATACAAGTATAACTTATCTCTATTTTAGATGGAAATAAAACGGAAATGCATGCTTATGCAAGGAGATTTTGCAAGCGTCCCCCAATCATTGGGACTTCTGAGTTGTGAAACTCAAGCAGGTTGATGTCCTTTTATATAATAATCGAAAGATATAAAATGAATTACCACAAAACATCTCCTTCTACTGTCAATTTTACCATGCCGTTTCATATCGCTGGTTTAGCTTTTCATATTTCTACTATACATACAGTTGTTTAGTATAAATACTACACTACTTAATTGCAAATAAATCTTCCGAAATTTTTACTTCTATTTATCCAAAGCATCCTAAATTAAGCATTCGTAGAATATTATATTTTATCAATCGGTAAAACGAACTTTGCACCTTAATGGGACATGGTTTTCTAGACGCGAAAAGTGGACTTGAGACCATAAAGGTTGGGAAACTTTTGTTTAGAAGACATAGATTAGAGTTCCTTTGCGAAGAACTCGTCAATCACTCCTCTTGGCCGGTTTAAAAAAAGTATTCGTACAAATTATCTCCAATCCCTAGAACAGCAACGGCTTCAGGGGTCTTTTTCAGGGGACCTTTTCACAGACTCTTCGATTTTAATTAGAAGAAAGGCTTATTCAACGTTTGTTTAAATTTCATTATTTGTCTTTTATAATGGCATTGTGCTCATATTTTATATCTTAAATAGATTGTTTACATGTTTAAATGTTATCTCTCTTACTTTTTCTGTGTTATGTGTGTAGTTTATTGTAGCATATGCAATTGGGGGTTCCCGTATATGCGAAATAAATTATTATTATCTTTAGAAACAGCTTTTGATTATGCAAGAATGTAGGATTTCACTTAAGAACAATCCTTCTTAACCTTCCCGTAAATAAATAAATAAATAACGCCTTTATTTTGGACCGAAATCTAAGTGATTTTTACATTGAAACCGTTCACCATTTGTTATCGAAAACTTATAGGATATTGTTTTGTAAACTTTTTTATGAAGTTACACAATATATCACCTTAAACCATCACTTAACCTACCAGATAGGAAATCCCGACAAGGATCTTTTTATTAAAAAATCCTCATTAGAGTATGTTTTGCAATGAATTTATCAGAGATTACTGACATTGCGAGAAGACGTACTATAAGCAAATCAGGTACGTGGGAACGTATAGCTTTCAAAAATTGCTTGAGATCCACAGTAGAGTGTGCAGACCGTGTTTCTCAAAATATATCCTCTGATTCGAACTGAACTTAAAGCAAACATTACTGCTGACATTTAATTTGATATTCCAACAAAGAAAACAGTGAAGTCAGAGGCGGCGTTTCTTACCCGGTGTAAAGGCGGAACGGATTGATTAAAAGTGAATGAAAGAGGAGAGAGAGCGGAGATATCGAGAAGTGTAACGGATAACAAGTTAGTGGTGTGTTTTTGTACGAGAAAGAGAGAAGATTGAGGCCGCGATTGAAAGGGGAGGGTGTGGGAGGTGTGGGGATGGAGTGAAAGGGATTCGATGAAAGAGGGTCGAAAATGAGAAAAGGGATTTAAATGAAAAGCGAGAAATGCAAGGGAAGATAGACAGGAGATGATAGAAATTGCAAATATTCATAGGAGTAAAGCACCGACTGCAAGTGATGTCAAAAACGATGAATTTCATGTTCATTGGCTCATCTCGTGCTATGTTTACCAGTAATTACGTCAAGTTCACTTCACCTCTATACGATGCATGCACAGTGCATGAAGTAAGCACATTTGCACACAAAATCATTCACTACTGTACAAATGACGAATATCTCATATACAGGTATATGATTGTGATTTGCATTTCGATACTATATGAATTTTTCATGGAAAAGCGTAGTCTTTTATTTCCATTCAGTATTTAGTGACAAAACTTGTACAATACTTGGTCAAAATCAAAATTTGCCACTTAATACTGAATGATCATGAAATTTCACGAACTATCACTTGATACCAACCATTCTCTCTACTTTATCATTTCAATTAGAAAGTTTAAAAGTACAGGTTTACATTATCTACACCCTTGCATTAATTCAACTCCACTGTAGGTATGGTTACCATAGTTATATGACAATAAACTGGGGTCTATCACATTTCCTTGCGGGTAAACCAGGATGTAACTCATTTCTTATCTCGACCATATCTGCCCGATTCAGGGTCGTCAAAAGTTAGGGTTGGTGTTCGATTCAAAGAGAGTCCAACGTCGGTATGCTATGGAGATTTTAAGCTCGAGAGCAGTTTATCGGCCATGATTAAGTCATCCACATGGTATTCACTGCAAGACTCTGCGAAATACTGACAAAGTTTTGCAGGGAAATAATGCTCGGGAAAATATAATAATCAGGTCGTCTTCTTTTCAGTGAGAATAAGAGAAGCTCACAGATTTTTGAACCAGTTGTGCACGTAAATGTTAATACCGTTGAAGCAGCTTGGCGGTTAGTTGCTGTACATGTGAAGTTAGCAACAGGAATAAGACGCATTCAGAGATAAAACAATAACCAACTGACACCAGTAAAATCATTCTAGATGTATCAGCTATAAGCATATATAACATTGTAACTCCAATGAAATTCAATAGCACGGATTTGAGCCTTATAGGCTAAATCAATTACATTTATCATCGACTGAGTGGTTCTTTACTTGGTGGAATTTGGTGTTAAAGTAGAAAGTTAACTAAGATGCTTATTTATACAAACCACAAAGAATAACAACTGACAGCACCACTAGGATTTAAAAACGTGGCATCGTGACCCGGGTCGTGTTAGGACAGGACCTATCTGGACAGGATATGACCTAATGATGATGTCAGTTGTTTATCTTTGTGATTTGTAAAGATAAATATTTTTAGTTTAACCTATGCTTTATTTACATTTAACATTTTTGCCAGACCCTGCAAGACTCCAGAGGTGTGTGGTAGTGGAGTCTTATAAACACCGATGTCCATAATTAAGATAACTCATTTGCTATTAGCATCTCTAATGATCCGCGAAAAATACGACGAAGTAGCCATCCTTCCTGACGACTATTTTCTTAACCGACATCCAATGAGTCACACTGAACACCTTAGTACATCTCGTTCAAGTCCCTTTTTTATATTTATTATGACCGCTACTGAAGCACCCAATCTCATGAGTGCGCTAAAAAGGTAACTACATCTAAGGAATATGTTGGAATCATTAAAAGAAAGAATTTTCTGAATATACTGTCTGCAAGTGTGTTGAGAAAGTGAGCGCAATGCTACTTGGCTTTAGCCAGGTCTCGAGCAGATCATGACTGAAATCTAAGGCATCATAAGGATAAAAGCTGCATCTATAACACAATTATTACGAAAAGTCAGAAAGTATTTGAAAAATGAGATTAAGAGATGTGATTTCTATGAATTTTAAAATAAGGCCGTTTTGAAAGACAAAATAAGTATAATGTGATCCCCATGCTACCTCGGTTGACCCTGCAATGAATGTAATAATAATAACTCATCTTTACTTATGGGCGAGATTGAGACTAATTAGTCTCTTCTTACATCTAACCCTTAGCCATTACAGGAAGAAAGAAAGAGGTATTGGGAGTTGAACTAAAAAGAATGCAATAAAAGAAGGAACTATTATGTGGGTTTTTAAAAAAACCTAAGTTTGCACTTAGGAAAAAAAATAAAACAAAACCCTGCAGGAAAACACCCACGTGAAGGGGGGCGTGAAAAACCTGCGAAACCTACTGACAGTGGCGACTAAAAATTTAAGAGAAAAGGGGAAATTAAGTAAAACAAAAGTGTCAGCAACAAAGCTGAAAAAAGGCAGACAAAAAGAAATCATAAATCTTACAAAAATTCAGACAAAAACAGGACTTGAAATTATAAGAAGTAGGAAGTAATATATAATTAAAGAGAATATTAAGTTCAAGAGAATGTAAAGTAGATAGAAGAGAAAACAGAAATCTTTTTTCCATTGATGACGTGCTTCCGAATGCCTATTTTATATTCTCGCCTACGAATGTTTTGAGAGAACTAATTGAGCATTTTTGGCGGAAAAGACGAATCGAAGGCTCCCAGTAAGCCAAGTGGGCAACGCGTTCGATTAAAATGAAAGCGGTCCCGGGTTCTATTCCCGGTGTGGGCCTAAGTGCAAAATGACCTTGGCTGTCGAAGCAGTTTTAACAACACTACTACAACTAGGGCGAATCGCTTCGGAGAAATGAAAACCTCGCAGTGTGAGAATTGGCCAATGAGGCTCCAGAAGTAGGAAACTTGTTGATTTTTGAAATTCCATTAAAACCTCAATCACGCTGCTAAGCATTATTTATTCCTATACTCCCATCTTGAACTACATTCGCCATTTCAATCTAAATCTTCTCCATCCATCTACTTCAATTTTAACCATCTCTCAGAGCATCTTTTATTAGCAGACCTCTTTTAACATTCCCTTCACTTTCCATTCTACGTTGCACTTGCAGTTACTTTCAATTCTGCAGTTTCCATCGCATATCGTTTCCCATCTCTTTTATTTCCTAAGTTAAGCGTTTCATAAAGCACTGAAAGATGATGATCAATCCTTGTAAGTTTTCTCATTTAGTGGAGAAAAGCTTATACTTCCTAATGCAACTTACGTTACATTGTTACGTTAGTTACATTGTTAAACTAATAGAAATATCTGATAAGTGTTTTTTGTTGTATGCGACAATTTTCGCAATATTAGTCATTTTCCTGAATCCCATTCGCTACTTATGCCCTCATTTAAAGAGCAATCCGAATCATTTGAATAAGAAAATTGTTAACTTCTCTGCCATATAATGCAGCATGTTTCATCATTGTTTTCAGCATTATATTTAAAGGGTATTCACGCACCCAGGAAAAATCCCAAAGAAGAATGGACTTGAAAAAAGTCTGACGGGACCGGGAATCGAACCCAGGTCTCCCAATTGCCTGGAGAATTGCTATCCCGGAAGAGCATTTTTCTGAAAAATCTCCTGCCGGGATATCACGACGGACAGAGCACCCGACCGGCAATTGGGAGACCCGGGTTCGACTCTCGGTCCCGTCAGACTTTTCTCAAGTCCATTCTTCCTTGGGAAGATATAGAAATCTTAAAACTACATTTTTATTTTCACGATCGCTCTCAATTCATCAGATCCGATCTAAAGAAAAGAATATCCGTCTGAGAGATGAGTAACTTGTTTGATTTTTAAGCTTTCTATTCGCCTTCCAAAAAAAGCTACACGAAATATAAGATGGACAAAAACTTAAGTTGAATATTCAGTAAATTGGAAATTTCGAAAAGAAAACCGATTCAAGAACATCTTTGTGAAGAAGATAAAACTGTACAAAGAACAAAAATTGAGCTTTCAGATAATCAACTGTTTCAGCTTTTTGGGGGAATATTTATTGTGAATGTTTGGAAAAAAAACTCGATAAGCCTATTCCATTGGGAAGAGGAAAGGTGCAGTTAGGCGTTTATGGCAATTTGAAGGGAGGGAAACTCGTCCTTTAGCTCGGGGCAAAGTGATTCAGGGAGTGGCAACACGCTTCGCCTGATCCAAACTCTTTCCACCCTTCTGATGCTTTCTCATTCTCCATTCCTCTCGGATAAGGCCAAGGCCTTTAATTTACTTCCGAATGCCTCTTATTTATCTTTGAACTCCTAATGTATACAGCCAGAGAAATTAATTGCTCCCAGGCTCTCAATATAATCACCGAAGATACGTCAACAACTAATAATTCCCGACGGTGCTCGATAGTGAGAAGGAGGGAAATGGCAGGCGATGAGGAGGGATATGTAAGGAAAGCTGGTGATAATACAATGAGGTGAGAAAATTATAACAAAACGATAACGCACGAATGCTCAAAGAAAAATGCGAATATTCTGGTGGACTGGAACAAGACGAGTGCAGGAAAAAGGTTAGTGTATGTAAAAATCTCTATCGCACTCTTAAAACTACACTTGAGTGAATATTGAGAAAAATAAGGAATTTACTTTCTCAAAGAGCACCAATATCTAATAGAAAAATATTTCCGTCGTGGATCATCTACTATGACGTACGGCTTTAAATGATCTAAATCCTCATTAATTTCCATTCCACTATAAGTAGGATAACCATATTTGTATGGCAATATGCCGAGACCAATCACATTTAGATGCCGATAAATCGGGACTTAACGCATTTATACTCGGGTAAACCGGGAAGTAACCTAGTCGTTCCATTAAAACTTAGTCTGAGTTTATCGCATATACTTTGGGGACACCCCAGATATGTGCGGTGTCACAACTTAGTGGAAATTTGCGTTTAAATGATTTATCTCATTGAAATCTCCGTTTCTTATACAATTCTGGGAGTTATTCATCCAAAGAGGTGCAATTGAAAAACTGACCGGCACCATGCTTTTAAACCGGGAATGGTAAACCTAACTATAAGAATAACTTTTAGGCAAAATATGTTAAATGAAGCTTCTATAGCAACTCACTGATTCTCGTAATCGGCCGGTAAAGTATTGATGACGAAATAACAACATAGCAGAGAGATTTTTTAACAAGGTCAAAACTATTTAATTTGAACCAAAATAAAGGAGTTAAATTTGGTTTCTCCTTCAGCTCTAAATACAAGATTATTATTTAAAAACCCGAAAATATTTGTAGCTGAAAATTAAAATATTAAGTTTAAGAAAACGTTAATTTTAAACAAATGCAATTCTCAGACCTTTAGAAGTTAATGTGGTAGGTACGAAGAAACATCGCTACAAGTGAAAGAAATAAAGAAATGTAACAGTTCTCTGAAGGTATCCTCGTTGCGATGAAATTCTGATGACCGTTACCACTAGTGGCATCTCAGTCGGTTTAGCATTATCTTGTTCCCAAGCCAGGAACAGTATTTGGGGTGAGTATTACGTATACATCTATATAAATACCCTGCAAGCAATCTTTCGTCGTATGGCAAGGAGTATAAACACCAAACGTTCGAGTTGTCTGTATAGCTTATTGTTGTCGCGTATTAGTCACGGAAAGAATGAGTCCATAAAACGACTTGTCCTCGCTTCTGTTTCTCTTATTTTACGCTCATAGACGAATCGGCCGAGATATATTTCAACTAATATCTATTTTTCGGAAAGGCCTAAGACCAAAGCGACTTCCATCGCATTTCGAGAAACCGCAGATTTATATGAGATGACCACAGTAAGACTTTATACAAATTAACCACGAGTGAAACCATTTGTAATGGATGAATCAGAATCATTTATTCGCTTTTGATTCATCCATACTAGATTCGGCTTCAGGAAGTATTTTCTTTGCATGATTTTCTTTTGTGCAAAAAGAACGTTCCGAATGAGTAAACTTTAATTTTGAAAGGAATCTGGACAGTTTAACAAAACACAAAGTGTGTGAGCAAGCGGAGAAAGGGAAAGGGGAGGAGAGCGAAAGGGGGGGGGAGAGAGAGAGGAATACAGAGAGAGAAAATAGAGAGAGAAATAATAACTTTGGATATTGGGACTTCGTCATGCATAAGCAAAAGGAGCTGATGAACTGAAATCAACTCGGAGGGAAAATAAGAAAACGAGACTGGAGAGAGGGAGAAGGGTATTTTGGAGTGGCGGAAGATGAGAGGGGAGAATTCGGCGGAAAATGAGTTGCGTCTGGAGTGAGAAAGAGGATTTTAGGAAACATGGATTTGTGGAAAGAGGTTTCAGTCACATAACGACGGAGAAATCATCACGTAACCTGGTGACTTTTTCCTATCTTCCGTCTACGATAGAAAATTTCATTTTTTCGCTTCGACGTCAGTTCTCGGAAAATTCTTATATCGGTAGCTTACTTTCAACTCAAAGCATGGCTCTTAATAGAACGGAGTGAAACCATAGGGGATTCTAGCGAACGCCGCTCAAAAACTGCTTTCTAAATAGATCTAGACGGCTAACAATGAAAAAAAACATAATGTCACTGAAATGGCAATTAATTTATGGAACTCAGTACAATAATTAGAAATCGATAATAATAAATGAGACCCTAATTATATTATTACTAGTGAATTCCCCGTTAAAGTAACGGGATTTAATTTAATTTATTTAAAAATGTATGTAAATATTGTTTATAGCTGATCCTTGTAAGCTAGAGAGCGTGGATAGTCTATAAAAAATTACTACATTTTGTATTTAAAACGTCAATAAAATATTATTCGCTAGTAGTCACTATTCGCATACTATGATATTTATAATATTCTTTCTACCATTTATAAATCACATTTATATCTTCCACAGACACAGCGATATTGATATAACCTTATAAACTTGGTTGATAAAACAATTTTTCGTTTACATTGTTGAGTAAAACTCGTAATTTCGTCGGAAAAAATTCTCCAATTTTATTTTGTGAATGAAAATATTAATTTTTCGAAATTTGCTTCATGAACTGCAGTTTCAAACCGTATAAAACATACGAAGTTANCTTGAGATTCAATTTACAAAGTTTACAAAAACTTTCCTAACCACAAAATGTCGGCTCTCTTTCCCCATGCATTTCTTATGGCCTATCTTTCCCATATATTCGAATGAGAGTTGAGTTCAACAATCTCATTGGTTGTCAAGGGGACGGGTTGTTTATAACCGCCAAATTCTACAAAATTATCGACTTTCTCGTTCGAATTCACGCGATTTCGGATCTAAATTTATATTCTACGGCCAAAATAAGAAGTTTTGTTCAATAATACTTCTCTTAGTACTTGTCTCTATTTTGTAGAACCATTATTTCTAGTTTAATTTTGCAAAAGAAAAAAAGGCTGCAATCGATCAAAATGAAACTTGCGTGCATTTCTTACGGGAGGGTTTCGAGTCATCTGGAGTCGAACCAAGGATACTTATGGTACAACAATTTGGGTATTTAACGGTTTTTAAGATTTCCAATGAATACTTAAACTTCATCTAATCGGGAAGTTCGTGAAATTAATTAGTAAAAAATTACTCCAATGCATTTCTTATGGGAGTTACTGACATCGGATAGATAAATATATACACGACGGTGATTATTATATAAGATCATTCTATACTCTTAAATGCATTTTATTCCATTATTATTTCATTACCTTTTTTTCCTATTCGCTGCAACCGGAATGTAAATTAAATACATAGAAAAGAAGTTCATTTTCAAGTACAAACCTTTGCGGAGAAAAAAACGAAGCATTTCGTCCGAAGCTTTTATTTTTTTAAATAAACATATTGATTTAAAAATTATAGACACTTCTCAACCTTTAATGCAATGGAATGTTCGATTCCATTGACTTACCTCAGTGATTTTTCTCTCTTAGTATTTATGGGCATTGCAATTATATATTGGTATTTAAGGTGACTCTTCAAGGCAGCCTTAGAACATTTAGTGATTAGCTGTCTTAAATATCGCATTTATCGCATTAAGCTTTTTACTGTGAAAGCGAAATCTTTAAATCTTCATAAAGTTCAGTATTTAAATAGAAATACTTGTTAATTATAAAATTAGACATACACTGAAGATGAAAATCTCTTCTTATAAAGTAAGAATCTAGATTTAAATAATACGCAATTTTCGCGTTGAGATGATAATTGACGTTAAGAAAAGTTATAATGACAACTTAATGGAAATAGGAGACTTTTCGATAGTTCTAACACCTGCGTGTAGGGCAGAAATCCTTCACGTGAGACTTTATATTAGTCCGTAGCGAAGGAGGAAACTATATTTCCCCCTCCACGTTTTCCCAGTCGGAAGACTCATTTCCTATTCCGCAGCATTTCAAAGTTTCCCAAAGCGTTTTTTCTTTGGGGAATCTTGTCATTCGATTGGAGTCACGCCCTGCGCGGGGAACAGGCGAAAGATTAAAAATAAATCGCAGAAATTTCATTTTGACTAAAGCGGAGTAAGGAAAGGAATGGAAGGGAGTAGAAAATAATGGAGGGGGAGGAAAGACGAGGAAATCAGAGAGGAGTTGAGGGAGATGAAGAGAAAGATAGAGGAGAGAAGACGGGAGGAGGCAAGGTAGCTTAGGATGAAAGTGAAGAGTGAGGGAATGGAAGGGCAAGTAAAGGAAGTGGATGGATAAATATTACTCTTTATTGACCAGCCACTTTAAAATGCCAAAATCTTACCATGTCCAAGCGGAAAAGCTTTACCTTTGATTTTAATCTATACTAGTTCCGGCTTTTGGAAGCTGAAAAATGGAAATAGTTCCTTCTTCATATTATTATACTTCTATACAGTTACAATTCTAAAGATAAAAATATAAGAACAATTAAGAAATATTAAAGAAGCGGGATTCGATGTAGGGACTCCAATTTTCCAATAGAAGTATGAAATAGTTAAGTATCAAACAGTTAAATATCGAGTAAGAAAGTACGTGAACATGTCTCCTTTTCTGAGCCGCGGAAGATAGGAAAATACAGGGTGTATATAAAGTCATCATCATCCGATTTTAATACGCTGTATTTAATGAAATAATAATATACAAACATAATTCAAAATGAAGAACATTTAAGATAGATTCAAATTTTTTTGAGATTGTTATTAATATTTGATATGTCCCCCTCCGACCGCATGGCACACACCAATACGATAGTCGAATTCCAGCCACGTTGAAGTTAGCATGTTTTGTGTGAACGTGACGGTTTGAGGTGTGACTTGGTGGAACTCCATCATAATCACAGAGAAGGAAAAAGTCACTCTGTAGAGTCCACAAAATAAATTATATAATATTATTATATATATGTTGAAGTGCCACTGTTGTAACAGACTTATATAACGCTGAAAGGACTGTATCTCCTGCGCATAATAGAGGCCTCTACCGACAACAAAACAAAACTTGAGAACCTCCTTTTTCAAATGGTAGGTGGTTCATTCAAATGCTATGAACCGTTTTGCAGTACGAATTTTTGAAATCGGATGAAGACTTTGTAAACACCCTGTATATTAATAACAAACGACTTTATTTCAGAGCTAGATTGAGACTAGTTAGTCTCTTCGTACATTCAAACCCATGTCATTGAAAGATTTAAAGAAAAAGTTTTTGGGACTAAAACAAAAGAAGGAAGTATTATGATACGGGTTAAAAAAAACTAAGTCTGCACTTCGGAAAATATTTCAACCCTGCAAGAAAACACCCACAAAAAGTTGGGCCTGAAAAACCTGCGAAACCTACTGACAGTAGCAATTAAAATTTAAAAAGAAAAGGTGAAAATAAGAAAAAGGAAAGTTCCAGGAACACTACCGGAAAACAAATATATGCCGTATAAATGTAAGTACTTATAGGATAAGTATACAAATCATATAAAACATACAGATACTCCTAAGATGGGACTACCACATAATTAATATGGTTAAGCGTGACTTTGAGGCATTTCACATTCATCTTAAATGAAAGAACACTTCGCAAGTTCCACAGCAGATTTTTATTGAACAGTTTTATCAACGAGTTGACACCCGCTGGTGTCTGAGCTGACATCTTTAGGTGAAGGGATTTTAAATGAACAAAGAAACCTGAAGTTGTCATCTCTTTGACGAAACTAGTCAATAAATATCTGATGTAGAATTTACGAAGTATTCTTTCCTTTCAAGATATAGGGCTATTATATTTTGAAAAAAAGGGAACTTTTAAAATTTTAAGATAGTTAAATTAGGACATAACAGGGACGTTGCTTTTAAAACTTTCCTCTTGCCGATTTTATGAGTTACCATTTGCGCACAGTCACCAAGTCATTAAATATTAATCTTCCGATCATTCTTATTTTTCATCTGAATCGCCCTTATTTCTTAATCCAAGTCTTCATTCAAATCGGGACAAGATGAAAAATTGACCGGGACAATTCCTCCGCACCGGGATCGTCTCCGTTAAAACGGGATGAAAGGTAACCCTAGTCAGAAGAGATATGGATGGAGAAATAAATTGCAGCAAATACACAGAAAATTGATGAATATGAGAGAAGGAAAGTTAAGACTGTAGAAAAGGTGTGAGGAAAGGAAAGGAATGAAGAGTTAAGAGAATATTAATAGTAATAAATATCTTAGAAAATACTATAGTGAAGTAATACTGGAACAGAAACATCAACACCGATAAAAACTTAGCTCACGACCAACCAGATAACACACGTACAAATCAAGCAGAGCTACCTACCACATAGAAATATCAGTACCAAATTCTACAAACATACAAAAAATGCAGGAAGAAAAATTGCAGAAATATCACACCCACTGAAAGTGGAAATAAAGCAAATATTGAATCAAGAATCGGTAAAAAATAGTTACTATTATTTACCATCAACTGGTATTACAACATAAAAGTATCGCACAGCAGCATAAATGACATACAATTGCCTCCGAAAATATAAATTTCACTTCAAAAATCTGTAATTCTAGATACCTCTTCCATCGAAAGAATAAGAAGTTATTATTTGGTAGGTATAAAAAACATGACTCGTTAAAGAAAAATGTATAGGAACATGTGACTTGATTAAGACCCGTCACAAGTTTAGTACCAGTACTACGAAAAGTGAGGAAAAAGTTATCATAATAATAAAGATAATATTGATAATTAAAAGAATGCGACTTTATTCTGGCGAGATTGAGACTATCAAGTCCCCTTTCACATCCAACACTTGGAGAATAAAGAGTAACTTTGGGAATAAGTAAGGATTCAGTGAAGAGAGGAAGGGACCGATGATGCGAAATGAGAAGAAAAAGAGACACAAAGAAACTTTCTCGCCGCTGAGCAGAGTATCGCCCGCCCTCCCTTATAACATCTCCTGATTTGCGCAATATTCTATTCCACCAATCACGGGCCTTCTCTCACTCCACCTCCCTATTCTTCTTCCCCTCCGTCGAACCAATTCATGGAAAAAAACAGGGAAAAAGGTTGCGACCGATTTAATGAATGTTTGACCAAAAATATTCTCTGGTGCGAAAGAACGCGGGGAATGGGGTTTTAAGAAGCGGGAAAGGGGAATGATGATGAGGGATGGGGGCGAAGGAAGTATTCTTGGCTTCCGCATGGGGATGGGCCAAAAAAGGGAAATAAGGAATAAAAGAGGGGTCGAAAGGAAGAGGAGCCAAGTGTTGTGGAAGTGCTTCTCAATGGGGAGACAAGTGGGCAGTTTAAGGCCTTCAAAGGGATTCCTTTTCACGCGATCGCGACGGAATACCGAGAATCTCGTTTTAAGTTCTCTTCCGTAGTTAACTAAGAGTTAATGGTGAAGCTCTGGGTGGGCAATGGCTCTCGCTTGAGTATTCCTTCTGCTTCATTTTTGAGCAAATGAAATAGGCTCTTGAAATTTGAGATAACCACCTTCATAAGATCTTCGAATAGCTGTGTTCTGGAACAGATTTTTACGAATGCTAGAACACGAACACCAATGGGACTTAAGCCTGCATGGTGGGACTTACACTGATAAAGGTAAAAGCTGTTTCATTTTATTAGTTTTTCTTTTTATTTCTCTAATACTTTGCCTATTTTTTAATAAATCTTGCAAAGTTATCATGCCAATCATAAAGAAACGGCTTTCTAAAAATGTTGAATGACATCAGAAAGAATTTTTAGCACGCATAGGCTTCCTCCAGGAATTGAAACCGGAACCTCTTTCGTCAATGTCAAACGCGTTACCCACTTGGCTATCCGAGAGTCTTTAATGGCATAAATCAGTAAAACGATCTCTTAGCGCCTTGGTGAGACCTGGTTGTCTTGACGACTCGGAAAGTGGACTTGAAATCATGAAGTTTAGGAAACAATCTTCTAGAATGTTCCCGTGAATTAGTCTCTAAGGAGACGTTCCATTGATGCAAATCACGTTCCACAGAAAAGGAGTTGATCGCGCCGTTTGGTCAGGGGCCCGTGCTTCAGGGGCTCCGTAACGTAACAAATTCAACGCGAATGAATGATACATTGTGTGTGGGTGAAAATTGTGGTAAGCTTTCGTCGGTTTTTTATAAAGAACAGGTCTAAAAGCATTACGTTTCACATTCTACGGTGATTAAACACACGCACAACATTTTTAACAGCTTCCGATTTCTTTAATACAGGAAAATGTTTCTCCGTTTAGTCTTCGAATATGTCAACCAATGTTGAAGGAACCGGAATTTGTCGAGGTCCGTTATTTGTAAGAATTTGGTGCCAACGCTCGCTTCGCATTGTTTTCCTAATTCAAAACACCAAAACTGCTTCTTGAATCCAAGAGGACTTGCATTTCATTGAGTTAACAGCATTTTTCTAGGCTACGGCTCGGTATTATAATGCATACTTAAAATGTACGTAAACTAAATTTCCCTTTAGGGCCCGGCATTGTAATGTTTTGTGTAAGTGAAGATTATAGTTAGTCTCCTAAAAATGCAAGAGTTGATGAGTCAGCATGGTGATGAACTATTATCTTTTTTTTAACAGTAAAATATAATATAATGTCGACCCCGAAGTGAACTTTATTACAAGTTCATTTCAAGTATAGGTACGTTACAATACTGGGCTTTTATAAAATACAAAACACGTACGTGAATGTTGTTGGAGGCGGTGAACGTGTCACTCGAAAATACCCGAATAACATGGATTTCTTTCAAAAAAACAGCAAAGTATTCGATTGGTGAGGATAAATAACGTTTAATACATTACTGTAATTGGCTGAAGTAAACGAGACGGGGTATTTGGAATGATATATCACCAAGCAACACTTTAAGCAAAAAATGTCTCACTTAGATCAGTTTGAAATATTTTTATAACTCAGGTGATTATTTTTATAATGACGAATTTGGTTAATCATGAACGGAAGCCAATTTAGTACGCAAACAATTCCCGTAGATACTAAAGTATCGTAATGTCACTATACTACACAAAGGCTTTTAGCCCTTTGTCAAGCAAGATTTTCTATGTAGATTCGGTCTTAGATTGTTAATTAGTTTGTTTTTATTTCCTTGAAGACTACTTTATTCTCTTGAATAAGGAATAAATTTTTTCTGCGAATGAATAGATTTGATTGTTTGCATGAAAAACGATCATTATTTTTCGTTAATGAAACTGTTGAAAGAGTGTACTACGACATTTTCTAATTAACCGGTTAGCTCAGTCGTTGAAGCAGCCGAATAAAGGTTCATTTTTATATGTATAGTTTGAAGGCATTCTGTTTTACTTTATTCGTTTTTATCAACTTACATAAATAACCAGCAGCCAATAAAGGATTTTATTAATGTTTGAATCTTATTCAAGGAACTTCCATCCTAATTATACCAAAAAATACCTAATAACAAAATAAAATAACTTTTATCCTCCTCACGAGGAGGATCTAAATATTTAACCACGCCATAATTCTCACAACTTTAATTTCAAATGTGTTACTCTAATTCCTATTCAGAATAACTTAAGATTCCTGCCAGCTTAGTACACGAAAAACAAAGTTCAATATTTAAGATTTGGCGTCTTTTCGATAAATTCGAGCACTAAATTTATATTTATACCCATGTTCATGGCGTTAAAACATAAGCGGGATTTTTGCTGAAGCTCCAGTGTTTATTTTGAAAAGATTTGCTCAGTACGCTTGTTATTTCGAATTCTTATCCGCACTCACATCGCTCTGAAAATAAGCGAGTATATGAGTCCAAGTAAAAGAGCCTGGTAAATATTTGTTTTTAAAAACAGCAACGGAAAGAGTAGGCGGAAGTGGATTCCGCCGCAGGCGTCCAGAAGAGGCCAAATTTTCATCCAACGAGCTCGAGAGAATATCTCTGACCAAAATTGATTCAGATTCGGATCATTTAAAGCATGTGGCTGTGATTAACAATAAAAGGAAACTAGTTCCACCTTTAAGCTTGACGGAACTTAATTTAGCAATTTCAAATTGATGCTCATTCTTGTATTCATTTGGTCACTCTATGCACAAAGGCATTAACTGTAAATCTCTGATAATTTAAGATATTTCTTATTAATGACAATGAGAGATTATTTGCTAGATGGATTGATAGAACCCGAATAAATTTCAAATAAAACTGCTTACGCACAAAGGGAATTTGAGTAAAAAGGTACCGAAAGGACAATTTCAATATCTTATCTCTCAATACTTCAATATCAATATCTCAATGAGGATGAATATTATTCTGCTCATGGAAAATATACCGGTGTAGTGAAAATTGTATTGCCTAGTCTAGGCTGGGCCTATAGTATTGGGTGGGGCGTATTAATAAATGACAGTCATCCAAAAGTATTTTGATCACGAATAAACTTTTTCTTTTGTAGATAAAATCCCGAGCAAAAGTTCAACATATGCTTCCGAGTAATATTTATTTGTGGAATATTTTTTTAAGTTTCAATCGAGAAATATATTTTTAAAGGGGTGACTGCACTAAATAATAAGATGTAATTGCATAATTTAGTAAGTCTTCGGAACTTTGACTGAATCCAGGGAGAGAGGATCGTGTTAACTTGAAGGAAATCTCACGAATGCGATGCTTAAATTTGTGTCTATTATTGTGATAATAAACATCTATCGCTTTTTTATAGAGTTTGAATTTCCCTGTTTGAAATGGCTGTCGAGTGGACGGAAGGATAGTGTCTTCAGTAACTACGCACGCACGCCGTATTCAGACGCCAAGAAGTTTTTTGTTAATTGTTCCCACCACTTTACATACTTACTTTTTCCTCAGATATTGTCTACGAATTCATAAAAAAAAATTCTGAATAACATTAGCGCGTTCGCATTATTTTATTATCTGCGTGCATTTGTTCACTATGGAATTATTTTGACACTATTGCTATCTATACAGATTGGATTCAACAGGCGGTTCTACGCGTCCTCAGTATGAACGACTTCGAACTGTAAGTTTGAAGCGCACAACTAAAATACATATTAATAAAAAATGTAAATCCTTATTAAAGTAATAAGGATTTAATGGATTTAATGATTTTAACGAATTTAAGGAAAGGATTAGAGATTAAAAAGTTGGTCATAGACAGTACCACCTTCGTTTCCAGGGCATGGTTGTTATTGCTTAAATTCATGGTTGTTATTGAATTAAATTAGGTCCAATCTGTTGTATGTTTCGTGGTTGTAGCTGGAAGGGAGGAGGCCCTGCGGAGTAGTGGAAAAGAGAACGGTAAGCGATCTGAAGTTATGGAGTCCTCCATGGACACATCCACAACTTCCGAGGCAAGTGAAGTACCAAGGAGGGAGCGATCTTGGTAGGAGGTTCCTTTGTGGTGGATGAGGGAAGGAGAAGGTACTGGAGTCCAGATGATGCAGAGTTTCGCGAGTATTTTGAGGATCTTTCTTCCTTTTTCGTTCGCATAGGCGTCATAGAAGGCAGAGTGCCTGGCGCTGAGATCGCTAAGAAAAAAGAAGGGGTTGGAAAGGGTTGCGCGGTATTTTAGGAGTTTGGTTTGGAAGGGAGCTCTGGGAAAGGAGTAGGTTGATAACAATGTTAATTTTTTTCCAGTGAATCCGACATCGGGCGCCACAGCTCCGTTGCCTCTGCTGAGGAGTTCCTCCGGGAGATCGTGGACAGCGGCTGGTATATTCTTCCCGATAAGGCAGGCTATTCTTCGCCATTGTTCGCCCTTAGGGGAGCCAAAGAAGTTGTAACCTGTGAATCTCATGGGTCTGGTAAGGAGAGTCTCTGCTACGGCAAAGGCTGCAATGTAGCGATTGGGCAATAGGTGCAGTATGAGTGGCTTCTGGTTCTTCGAGGTACCATTACAGTTGACGAATCCTATCCGGTCGTGGCTCATTAAAAGAGAGAGGGAAAGGTAATAACAGTTTCTTGAGTAAGAGGGAGTTGATGAAAGCAGCAACGGCTTGTCGTTCCGTAGGGTGGGTGTTGGTGAAGATTTCCGACAGGAGTGATAGGTTCATTTTCGGGTCCCTTCTCAGTATTTTCCTTCACAGGCCATCTTGGTGGTTTTGTCTATCGCAATAGGTGAAGGAGGGCTTGAGCGCCGAGCAGTCGATTAAGCGATGCCCTGGATCCCCGCACCAGGGAGAAATATTGCATGTGGAAGTAGATTTTACAAAGGATTGGTCACCGATGGACCAACCGGTAACTTGACAAAATTGCGAGAATTATGATCAAATAAACGAAACTATTCTAAAATTTTGAATTTGTAAACAAATTGCCCCCCAGAATACTACTTCCATTGCTGGATCCAAACTTTGGACTATGAGTTTTCCTACATGAACTGGCCGAAAATTGAGGTCCATGTGAGTTCACCCACATAGTGGCATCTTTCACTGTCATACGTCCTTTACCCACAAAGGCTCTCGAATGGCTTGGAGAAATGTTCTGCTGGGTTAGCTCAACGAACAGAGCACCCAACCGGCAATTGGCAGACCCGAGTTCGATTCCCGATGCCGTCAGACTTTTTTCAAGTCCATCCTTCGTTGGCATTTTTCCTGCATCTTGCACTAGATCATCCTTACCCGTTTCCTATATTTATTAATTATAGACTTCAGGTATGTGAGGAAGAAGAAATTTTATGAGATTTTAGCATTTGCAGTGACGAATGATTTGCATTGACGAACCGCAGGGACGCAAGTACAACCATTTAGGAGTGCTTTATTATTCAGCTCATTTTTTTCAACGGGATTTCAGAATGATGAAACATCTAAACATTCTTTTCTTTGAGTAAATCTACTTCTACATCTACCCTTGCAAGCCGCCTTTTGGCTGATGGCTGGGAACGCAGCCGGAACTTTGGTCCGCAGAGATTTGGTCCGCTACGATTTGGTCCGCTACGATTTGGTCCCACGACAATTTGGTCCCGCTACGATTTGGTCCGCGACGATTTGGTCCACGGCGGCTGGGTGCTACAATGATTTAGTAACGAGACGCGATAAATTTTTTGTTGGGCAAGGCTGAGATTTCTCATAATTAATTGTTATTGTTGTTTCTGGATAGAATTCAATATTTTTGTTAGTATTTAACCTTTTGTTAAACAATAATTAGAAGTATGCCTTACTGGAATCGGAGCGAGCAATAGGGGAGGAAACCAGTTATCCGGACGTAATAATATGACAAAAGTATTGTTTATTTATAAATTAAAGTCTTTGATAAACAAGGAATACGCATCTCGAGATAAATGAGTGTTGTTTCAGAGATAAATATCGAAGGGAGGAAATCGGCATAGATGATTAATTTGAATGGTACTTAGGAAGAGAGACTGCAAATAACCATAGAAATTTACAATAACAAATTTATGTTGCTAAAAGGATATTGTTCATATCGAAATCATTGGGAGAAGAGGAGGGTAGACAATTTCAGGACGCTGACGTTTGCTATAAATCTCCTGGCAGTTACATAAAGATTACTCAAATGGACAAACGGAAATGGTTATTTGTAAGGCGGAGGAGGTGGGGGAGGGAGGAGTATGCTACATATGTGTGTGAATACGTAGGTAATGGGTATCGAACCACTCGTACCGTTGTACAGATTACGAATAAACAATGCGTAACGCAATAAATATATGTATAATGGAGTTGGTTGGAGGAAGTTTGGGTTTCATTACCCGCATCGCCCTTTCTTATCTGGACTTTCTGAGAAATAAACAGTAACAAATTTATGAGGCTAAAAGGCAATCGTTCATATCAAATTCCTTGGAAGGAATCTTAACTATATTTCTTCAATGAAAAGGGGAAACAGATTTTAATGTATTTATTCTGTCAAGACATGACTAAGAGCAATTGGTTAGATTGAAACAGGAAGATAATTCCAATTACGTCCATTTTAATAATTATTATAAATGAAAATTTCCTTTCAACGGAAAATATACCAACTTAATACTATAAAAATTCTTGTTGGTGGTCACTGAGATCATTACAAGCGATCAGAAAAATAGACGGATTGCTGCATTACAGTAGCTCGAGGCGTTTTCGTGCGCGCCGAGATCTGCGCTAATTCCTGAATATAAATTCGTATTTTAACGTTATCAATAAACTTAGAGGGTTTTAATTTAAACAGGAAATAGGTTATGTATTTTTTCAGAAACTTTCTTGCTTAAAGTTTTTTCCTATGGTAATATAACAAAAAGTAGCTGGCGACTACATTTCTCAATGCGTTTTGCCGAAAACTCTCGACATTCCTATAGAATTCCCCACGAAATTTCTCTCCGAAATCTTTTAGAGGAAAAATAATAACATTTGTGGGAAGTAGATGAAATGTAAAAGATTTTGATACCAAGAAAGACCGTGTTACACGGAAGGTTAGCACCAAATACTTCGGTTCAAAGACAACCGCAACTAATTCTCGATTTTTTTTTCAAAGTATCACTTTTTTCATTTTCCTGCGATTATTATAGCATTTGACCTGGATTAAATCTAAATTACTTTTACAATTCGACAATTTAACATTACCTTTGCTCATCACGGTGACTGCAGAATTGAAGATGGAAAAAGGAGCATGGCTGTATATAAAAGTTTTTCGTTGAAACGCACCTAAATCCGTGCCTCTGGCTACTGCAAGAGCATACCAAAGGGTAACGACTTCTAATTCCGCGAAATCAGTTGGACGCTAAGAATGGGACCTGAATATTTTGGTGTATGCGGGAGATCCTGGGTTTAACCCGGCGCCCTACTGTTTTCGAGGAATTGGATAACCTTCAGTACACCTTTTCAGTGACAGCTATAGAAATAACTTAAAACTAAGTTGCCATCTGTAGTATTAGAAGGAACGTCTTCAGTTCTTTTATACTCTCTTTTAAAATCTGTGTCTTTTGGAGAAGTAAGCGAGTAGAATTCCACCTGTGTGAAGTGCAATAGAAAATGCACCCAGTAAAAAGCAACCTTTTAAGGTAGAAGTTGCTGAATTCCTCTCCATCGGCATCCAATGAAAACTCGGATGGTAGGAGAGACGAAGTGAAACTGCATAATCTAAGGAAGCGCGAGAAAGAAATCATTCTCAACGTAAGAAACTTCTTTCAAGCAATTAAGTCAGGAGAGGAAGATGTAGATTTAAATCTAGTTACAACCAACACTGCATTGTGTGCCGGAGTGAGCGAAAGAACGGTGAAGAGCATTGCTTGAGAGCACCGTATGAGCTAAGTATTTATATTTTATTTCTTAAACAAAATAAGAAGAATTCGGCGAAGTAAAAGAGGTCCGAAATAGGAGCAAGAAAAGTCGAGGAGACGTATAAGCTGTGGCGAAGGCAAGTGAAGAACGTCGCTTTATTTAATTTATCTAAAATCTAAAATATACCTAAATTCAAAATTTTCGGATCATGGAAAATTTTATTAATAATATTAAGAATGTAACTGTGCAATCAACATTTTCTAACATCAAAACTCTAGGACAAGATAGATTATAAACTTTTACGCCGATTAACAACAATATAATACATATTCGAAAATTTGAAAAAGCTGAAATCCTTGTGTGTCTCTGGATGAGATTGTGATGCCGTAAGTTGTGCAGTTTCCTTGTAATTGATTTTTATACAGCATGAAAAAGCCGAGATTCGCAAAAAGTGCCGTTTTTTGGTACCTTGGTTTAAATATTTCTTCCCGATAAATTTAGTCCTTCGTTGCCGTCAACCAGAATTCCAGTAATAAAATATAAAATAACCTTTATTTCGGTGTAAATATTGTTCAACTGCGTTGCGCATTTAGCTCGCAAAAAATTAACAAAGTACAGGGGCACATATTTAAAAATTCGATAGTAGTCATATCTAAACAGGAAAAATTTATATTAAAATCTGTTTCCCCTTTACAATGAAGAAATATAGTTAAGATTCCTTCCAAGGAATTTGATATGAACGATTGCCTTTTAGCCTCATAAATTTGTTACTGTTTATTTCTCAGAAAGTCCAGATAAGAAAGCGCGATGCGGGTAATGAAACCCAAACTTCCTCCAACCAATTCCATTATACATACATTTATTGCGTTACGCATTGTTTATTCGTAATCTGTAGAACGGTACGAGTGGTTTGATACCCATTACCTACCTATTCACACACATATGTAGCATACTCCTCCCTCCCCCACCCAGCCGCCGCGGACCAAATTGTCGTGGGACCAAATCGTAGCGGACCAAATCTCCGCGGACCAAATCTCCTCGGACCAAAATTCCGGGTGCCGGCTGGGAATGCTTGAACCATGACTTTGCTTCTGTCATTGTCAGATTTTATAGAAGAATGTAGAGTAAATAATAACGAAATTTCTTGTTTCATATTCTACATTGGCTATCTAATTTATTTCCTGAGAGTCAAGTGAGTCGCTATTAGTATGTAGTTATCAAATTTTATTTCCCATAGTTTCTTAATGGGTATTTACCTATTCTGAATGTTGGTGTCTATGAGTGAATGTTCGCCTAAAACTAGAGAACCAGTAGTAATAATGCATGCAAACTTGCATTTTTAAAAACAGAGGACATACAGATTTCTTTTCGTGTACTTATTGGTCTCAGGTTCGATCCCATACGAGTCAATGCGCTCACATAAGACATCATGTACACTTCGTATTAATCTTTTTCGGGCTCTATTTCTATAGCAAAATGAAAACAGAATAACCTTACGAACTGGAGATAATTTTCATAAGAAAGAAATTTTATACACTCATATTCTTATCATCGATTAAGGATTTCGGCGCCAGATTATGAGAACTTTGATTTGAAATGTTTCGTTTTTGATAATCTTTCCCATTGACCTAAGTCAAGATGAGAGGTGTTAATTTCTCTTTTGTACATATATTCCTAATCTAATCTAATCCTATCTCTATTTTCCCTTACTCTCTATACGGCAAAATTCAACTAGCCAGGATCCGAACGCGAGACGCCAGCACGCTAACCACTCCCCCACCGCGGTCGGTGAGAAATACTCCCCTCGTAAGATCCTTACGAATCTTAGCGAAGTCATTCATTCCGGATCGATGATTTTCCCCTTAAATGGACCATCAGATTAGCAATTACACAATTCCTCCTCTTCCTTGGAACACCCATTTCGCGCAGATTGACGAGAATAGATTGCCTTCACCTTTTTCGAGTTTGTAGCCAATGGATCTTCTGCTCCCGCACTAAGATGCCCTGTCCAGTCGGAGAAAAAGAGGAAGGAAAGAAGCATAAATCTTTCGGGATGTTACTCAGCAAAAATCTTGGTGTTGCTGGAGATATCGCGTGGGGTGGAGGCGTGAGGTGGAAAGGGGCGCCTCGAATGCGCCTGCGATGAGGAGAGGATCGCAGGCAGTGAAAAATGTGCGTGGCGGGATTATCGCATCGGAGGTGGCGGAGGAAGATAAACACGGAGGAGTGCAGACAAATTACGTGGCTCAGACAGGTTGGATCCTCTGCAAACTCTCGTCTTCTTCGAACGAATCCCCTTCGAATGCGTGTCTTGCGTTCTTCATCTGTCATTTTCGACAACTAGGAAGTGCAAGAAAATCATCTCAACCTCAGGGACAGCGGTGAGTTTGCGCTTTTCAACCTGATGCTAAAGAAGAGATCTAGTTTCTCCGTGAAACCCGCCTTTAAGTGTATCGACATCCAGTTCGGCGGTGTTTTGAGCGATGCGATAAATTTCGGCGCAAATCTCTCTGTGTGATTCCAGGACGATGTAATACGCATTCACGTGTAGCTGAATTGATAGGGTATTTCTGCTACCCATAGGGAATAGAACCTAGTTCTGAGGGATTAAATTTCTGCGTAACACATTTCATGTTCTTTAATTATCCTATTTCAAATGTTTAATACAAAACTTGTTCACGTCCACAACATTTATTATTTTTATTAATGTTTAACTTTTGTAGATGTTTTGTAGATGTGTACAAGTTTTGTATCAAATATTTTAAAATATTTTAATTATTTCATTCTACCAAGTATCGCTGGATACCATTAATTGTATCCTATTTGACATCTGTAAATTCTGAGATTCGTACATCAGCGGCAATGGAATGGACCAGACTCGGTGAAAGCTCCAACTGTATTTTTTCTCCTTAGAAATATTAACTTGTAATTCCACGAAACCTGCTTTAAAGGGTAACTTTGATCAAACCGAGTTGGTTTCACAAAATAATTAAATGATTTTCTAAATAAATATTGATAAATGATTCTAAGAAATACATGAAATGTAATTATAAGTAATTATTTTAAGGAATGTATATAATACGTAAATAGAACGTAAATAACGGAACGGAACGGAATGTATATAATACGTAGTAGAATATTTATAGAACATACTGATTCGGTCTCGACTTTGTGGTAGTTATCCATTACAAAAATTAACGAAAAAAAGAACACTTTTACCTTTACCACATTAATTTTTATCATGACCCGAAGGGTCGAAACTGCAGTCGTATACTAAAAATGATTGTGGTAACGGTAGAAGTGTTATCTTCCTTATATTTTATATATATTAAGGAATTTTA
>KZ308513.1:71760-104604 GCA_000376725.2 Ladona fulva
TTTTCACACTTGTTATTCCTTTGGGGAATTTTAATACCTTTGCGAATTTTATTCGATGTTTACTTGACGAGAAAAAAATACTGAACAAAATATTATACAGTACGCAATAAATAAAGATACGAAGCGCTTAATAGTTACACAAGGCTAAGGTGAACGAAAGCATGAGGAACCACATACATTAATAAGAGAGGGCTACCAATTTCCCTTCATTAAGCTAGGGTCTCAAGGATCAACGGACGCCAGTCAATACGAGAACGGCTATTAAGAAAAGTCACAAGTGGATGAGTTCGGAGACGGCAGAAGGAATGCCACGGATCGAAAATGGCGTAAAAAACGGCGGAATAAGAACGCGATGAGGTTTAAAAAAGGTCTTATTCTTTGCCTGGAATTCTGAAGCACGATGTTCTGCTTTTGAATTATCGCGATCCACCGAAATTCTCGACAATGAATTTCGCCAACTCATCGAGACGGAGAAGTGTTTAAGAGTTAATTTTTTTCGCCTCGTAAACCTTCCGATACATGCAATCGCTGTCCGGAAAAGGTCTCCCCACGAACAATTACTTCCCCTTTTCTCCATTTGACCCTTTGCTCCTATTCTCGTCTCTCCAGATGCTGAGATAAGTACACGTAACAATGGCAAGGGAGCGCTGCTGGCTCATGTGTTTGGGAGGCTGGCCTGCAGATGGCAGAGGAGGACGAGAGTTCCCTGAAGAGGCGAGAGTATGGGGTTGGGAATAGGCAATGAAAAGGAAAGACGAAGATGAATGGAGAAAGAGAGGGAAAGAAGTTGAGGGGGATCACCATAATTATATAGTTACGTTCAAAAAGTATTATTAACAGTCTATTATATGTACCTATTTCTAACAAAGTAGACGTCTATAAGCATCATCTTTTATGCCTTTATTACCTTCGAAAAAAATAATATAAAATCGATAAAACTCCAAATTATGGGTGTGAAGCTTAATCTAGTGAATTATATTGAATTCTTTGCGTAACTTGACAATTAACTAATAGCAGTAACGACATATTTTGATGTATTTACAGCTAAGGAACAATATAAGCCTCTTCAATATTTTATAAAAGTGTTAATACACGGTTTATATTCAAAGCGCTCAAGCCGTCTGTATTTTACGGGGGGGATTGAGTTTCTACCATTTTTATTTCTAATTACCTAATTTTAAAATATCTAACAGCATTAATAATTGTAAAATTGTATGATTCACACAGAACCTGGCAGTAGATTCTGGGGTATATTAATCGCTTATCGTTCCTCAAGACTGTAAGAAATTGTTGAATAACGTATCGGAATAGGAAAAGTTTGGAAGCACAAGCAATTATTATAATGGCATTATTATCTTAGTACAATTATTGTTAACATAATAACAAATAAACGCATGGATTATAAACGGAAGAACATTTCCAATAACAGCTAAATAAATTCACCCCATCAAATAATCACCTGTTAAGAAGTAATTAAAACAACTGTACGAATGAAGGACAGCTAAACCTAACGGAGGAGTGTAAAAATGTCATGAATTAGAATAAACTAATTGATTTATGTATTCAATGTACAAGGTGTTCATAAATCGGGGATGTTTTAGGATTTTTCCCTTGATATAATCACCCCTCCCGATTTCAGAGTCCCGAGAACGTAATTTTGGGTTTTTCGGTCAATTTGGAGTACTATGATTGAAACATTTTCAGCATTAACAAACCGAATGATGCATCCTCTTACCACAGATCTATGATCATTGATGTATATCATAAGAGCTATTGTACGTAACAGATTTATCTTACGAAATCGAAATTCAAACTAAAATATGATCATCAAAACATTTTTTTTACTTCTATACTATATTTTATTTGTATCTTTCTCTTCAATATATGTAAAAACCGCAATATTGATTTGCTACCGTCATTTTCAAATGGCGATAACATGTATTTTTCATATTCACACACTTTCAACGTAAGCCTATGGTGGTGGACAGGAAGAGATGTGTTAGCATCAACACATCTATCTCACCAAAATTTTTGTCCTTGACGTGATAAATGGCCCAGTATTTCCCGTCGACCTTTGAGCACTCAACGATTAGTGTACATCATGAAAAATATGTAAGCAATTCTCATTATAAGTTATCAAAGAATGCTCCAAAGCTAGAATTTACATTGCTTAAAAGTTGGTACTTTCTAGCTGTTTAAATGTAATCAATTTTGTACATAATTTTCTAAAAAACATATCTCTAACAAATGCAACTAGTAGCAGTAGTATTGTTAAAATTGCTTTGACAACTAAGGTCATTTCGCACATAAGGACCCTTACCGGGAATCGAACCCGGGACCGTTTTCACCATAGGCGCAGCCCACTTGGCTGTAAGGAAGCCCATGAATTTAACTTTTATACTATGGAAAGTAATTTAAGTTCTAAAAACGAAATTCGGCACTTTTCCTTTGCTTGGTGAAGTTTGAAAGATTAACTACATCGATTTTATAGTGCTTGCTATTTAATATTTCAACTTTCGTTGCAGCTCATAGCGCTAAGTTTCGACATTAAACTTAATTCCTCATTCAGTGTTATTATTATTAATCGGTGTTAATATGACCATCTCAATATAAAGTCCTGCTAGTCTTAGACCTTAATTAGGAACTCGGTCTGTCGACCGATACTGTAATGACGAGAAGGGTGGAGAAGAACGCATTAAAAGGGTGGCCTTCTAGAAGAGAATAAAACCGAAATCCAGAGGCGCATTAGAAAAAAGGAGGGAGGACTGACGATTGTAAGAACGGATCCAAGAGCCCACTACTTTGACCGCTCACCGACTCCCATTATTTTCGCCCTTTAAAACTTTGGAATTCCGCTTTTGTTTTAGAGAGGCATTGCTAATGGAATTGAGAGAGTGCATTATCTTTGATCGGTTGAGTGTTTGCTGCGAATCGATTTGCTTTGGAGAAGACTAACACTGTGTCTGGTTTACGAGAATGCTTTTGAGTTTACTCTTGATCAATATGATTTGTATATGAAGACGGGTTTAACTTAGCCTTCGATAGAAATGGGACTGCCATTTGTACAGTCATTTAAAAAAGTCTGTGGGATAGTTCTGTCGCTGCTCTAGCGGCCAAACTGTGCACATAAAGATATGTTTGGTATGTACTACGTGATTTGCAGGTGAGGACGAAAATAGTGGTGGGGGAATATGTTTTGGAACTTAAGGAAAAGAAGGAATCGCTCCTGTGCCGTAAAAAGGGCGAAAGTCAAAACCTGACGATTTTTGACCGATATCGCTTTAACCTTTTTCAATTTGCTTTCACTGCGATCAGCAACATTTAAATGATAAATTTGAATTTATTCCTATAAGAAAGCATGCAAACGATGAAGAACGATACGAGATCATCGATTACAATCATCCTTCAGCAGTCACTTAGTTGGGGAAGATATTTTCAATCTGTAAGTAATGGCACTGACATGATCTGATAAGAATTATGAAATTTTTAATAAAGCGAACGTAGAAAATTATGTGCAACGAAGTGCGGTCGAAATTCAAAATATATTAGATTATTCTTAATTTCTGGTTATGAACCATTCGTGAAACGTGTGACCTCCCACTTATTAAAACGATTCTCCGTATAGCTATCTTTATTCGGTGTTTTCATGGTGAATGATATTCCGGTTAGAAAGAAAAATATAGGATTGTCTTAATCTCAACATACCATTTGACTCCACCGCAGCTCGCGAATAATTGTTTTTGTGACATGAGTGCCCGTAAATAGCCAGATACTCGTGGGGATTTTGTACAGTCACTTGCAAAACTCTCTTGGTAAGTTCTATCGCTGCTCTAGCGGCCAAACAGTGCACTTAAAAATTATGTTGGTGCAACGTGATTTGCAGGTAAGGAGGGAAACAATTGTGGGGCTATATGTTTTGGAACTAGAGGAGAGTGAGGGGAAAGAAGGAATCGCTGTTTAATTTCAGGGAACCGGAATCGAATAGAGACAGCGCCTCGCACTATTGGAATGGTTTGAAGGCTACTTTAGTCTTCGATTGAGATAAATAGTTCCTCGAAAGAAAAAGTTTTTCTGTTTCAGCTAGAGGAGCAGCTTGGAGAAGGTGAGCCGATTACAACCATTGACTATTAGGTAAACGTTAATACTGATATTTTTGATTCTTAAGAAGCTTTCAGGATCTAGATTCGTCTAGAATTTAAGGAAATTATATATTTGTATTACCTTGACTTGGACTCAGAATTGTCACATTTCAAACGTCTATATTTTCTTTCCGTTAGTTTTCCCACTCATCTACACTTCCGATACATATAAAAACACACTATATATTACGTTTCATTGACCTATTTCTTAATCCTATGTCCATCTTTTTTAACTTTTTTACATTCTTCTGAATGCCATTTTCGCTATTCTCATTCTTTCTTTAATTTCCATCTCACATCTCTTATTACTATACTTCACACTGTAAAGAAACTATAACTCTTCTAGTTCAACACTTTCTTTACCCAGAGTTAATTTTCTTCTTCACTTTCAACCTTCTTAAGCTTAGATTTTCCATTACGCGTTTGAAAGAAAAGGACTGTTGATAAAAAAATTATCAAAAAGCGGCAAAGGAGTAAGATTTTTTAACGTTTTACCAAGAGAAGGGAGATTGAATGAAAATTATTATTTTGGCCGTCGAATATTGTTTACTTTTCAAAACTGTGACAATTACGATCAATTATACGAAACCGTTCTAAAATTTTCAGGTTATAAACAAACCGTCCCCCCTTACCACTAATTCCATTGATGAATCCGACCTTATGGATTTTCCTACTAGAATAAATTGCGAATTGAAATCCATATAATTGCATGGTAAGCATTAATGATATACTAGAGGTATATGAAGTGGAAGATATTATATGTTAGCACTTGCATTGACGAATCGCAGGGACCCGTATAGGAGAGTTTTATTATTCAGCTCATTTTTTCCAACGGCATTTCCAAATGATGAAATATCTAAATAATCTTTTCGTTGAGTAAATCTACATCCACCCTTTCAAGCCGACAATCAGTGAATGGGTATATGAACCATGACTCTGTTTCGTTCACAGAAGAATGTAGAGTAAATAATGACGAACTTTCATTTTTCATTTGCTACACTGGCTATCTAATTTATTTCCCGAGAGTCAATTGAGTCGCTATTAGTATGTAGTTATTAATTTTTACCTCCCATTGTTTCTTAATCGGCAGTTATAAAGCATGCAAACTTGCACATTTTTAAAAACCGATGACAGACAGATTGCTTTTATTCGTCTAAGGTTCGATTGCATGCTACTCAGTGCGTTCCCATAAGATATTTCTGTAAATTTCATATTAATCTTTCTCGGGCTCTATTTCTATTGCAAAATGAAAACAGAATAATCCTACGAACTGGAGACAATTTTCATAAGAAAGAAATTATATACAATCATATTATTATCGTCGATTAAGGACTTTATTATTAAGAATTAAGGATTAGGCTCCATATTATGAGAACTTTGATTTGAAAATTTCCGTTTTGATAATCTGTCCCATTGAGCTAACTTAGGATGAGAGATATTAGTTTCTCTATTGTGCAAATGTGGCTTATTTAATTATATCTCTGTTTTCCCAATTCAGAATCAACGGGCACTTCAGCTAGTCAATACATAATTCAATATCAATATAATACAATACTTGATATGAAAAATGTAATGAAAGAAAAAGCAATTGCACTCAAAAACTAGTATACTAGTGTAGGTTGAAAAATGTTCCTAAATAATCATTTCTTTACATTAGAGGATTTCTTAATTTTCATAAATGTAAATTTGAACAGGAATATGGCAATAATAACGCAATATTAACGCGTAAACAATCCTCAGTACAATACATGGAAAAGGATTGTCTGTGTAATGTTCATCTATTAGGGTATTAAACATCGGCTTTAATGAAAGCTAATCATACCGTAGGTATACAATTTTATTCATTGTTCTTTACAATACAGTAATATTTCATACAGTGACATTATCTTTATTCATTTTATACTTTTTCTAATTCAAGAAGTTGCGATGCATATTTAGTGAGCGTAATTTTTGCACTCAAGACTAAGATACAAGTCTGCAACAAAATTGTTGAATATAAATACTTTACAATTAAATCGAAATTGTCAACTAATACGATCCAAGAACGGCATATTGGGGATAAAGCTAGTAATGCTTTAAATAGATCGAAGATTTGATGCTATTTTCATTTGACCGCTTTACAAAAACACAAGTTCTGAATTTAAAATGTCTCGGTTACCCGCGGCGTACTTTAGATTTTGAATTTAAAGATCAGAGTGCGGACAACTATATAAAGCTCCTATTGAGAACTACCACAGTTTAATATTTCTGCTTAGCAATCAAGGTTACCTTGCCACGCATACTAATTTTAAGGGGGCAAAAAGCAAATGAATATCTCATTAAATTCAACGGCAATTGCACGTTAGCTACCGCAAATATGTAGTATATTCGACAACTCCGTCAGATAAAATGACATTTGTTTGTAGTGTAGCTAATAATGAGCCCTTAGTCATAGATTGGAATGTCGTCACTTATCATTCAAATGTTATAAGAAATAATTGGAACAGATTCTTATGATTAAGTTTCTCCTACACCTATCCGGCATCACTAACTTGCGGAGGATTACTCTTAAAGAGAATAACATTCACTTCTGAAGATGTTCTACTGCTATCCTTCTATAAGGAAATATTGAATTAATATTGTAGGTGATCATCATTACAATAACACCATTTATTTAATATATGAAGCGAAATTTACGTCTAAAATGCGTAAGAAAACAGGTTTCAGACGAACCTAGGAGTAACGAAGCGGGCTCCCTTTAAGGATAGGACCCATTACGAAGTGAAAAATATAATTAAAACTAGGGTACGGTATAATTCAAAAATTAAATTGGTTATTTTATAAAAATGTGTACTCTATTGGTAGAGCTAAACCGTAAGTTGCATCGCGAGGGTTTCACATGGGGCGTTTCGGATTATAAAAGGATCCCCTTGCATCGAGGAGATGAGGTTCCATAATAAGTGTTAGAGCATTAGAAATACGCCTACAGCATCTAACATAAAAAGTAGAAGTTTTTCGTGTTTTCTCACGCCAAAGAAACTGAAAGCAATTCGTGTATTGAAATATTGATAAAGTCGATTTCTTGTAATTAATTCGTAGAACATCGTTTTTTAGATCGTTCTATCCCTAAATCCATTTTCAAAATATTCCCTTTCGTTCCTGAGCAGTAAGGTTTGGTGCATTGCTTCTTGACTCCAATGTACATTTTCCCCTTCGCTTTATCTCTGTTTTGCTTTAAGTCGACGTGAATATGTAATGCAACACATACAATGAGCTTTTCCAATGCCCATTGATATGTTGCTCTCCCTTTCTGTTACTCTCCATTTCCGTCACTTTCCCTCTAAACCTTTTCTGAAAGGAGCGAGACAGTCTCACGCAATAGTATCAAAAGTCATCGAACATTTATTTGGAATTACCGCAGTGATATTTCACATTTAGGAAGAAACCCTCAATAAGTGATTTCAATACGCTTCTGCGTACTGCATTGCTTTCCGATATTTAGGAAAAGTCCACCCGATATGCACGCGACAAGACACACTTTGTGTGGGAAGATGAAAGTAGAGATAATATACTAGTATTCTTAAAAGTGCTTCGATATCTTAGGTCACTTCGCATGTAGGTCTCCGCCAGAAAAGGAACCCGGGGCATTTGAAATTCATCAGGGTTGATGAATCCCTCATCCTTACGTTTCCACATTCGTATCCGTAGAGGATATATCAATTGGGAGAGATGTCTCCCAGTCACAAAGCTGAATACTTAAATTAATCCAGTATGATTACAACAACCTATTTCTAGAATTGGTTTTTTTTAATTAAACGTTTCAATGGGAATTCATTTTGATGTCAGAGCGTATGACCTCTATAAAATTAGTGCTTCGAAAAGAAGATTTTCTCGAAGTTCTCTGGTAAAGGTAATGATTTAAATAAAATAGGAAATGAAAACAAAGTTTACGTTTGTGTGATATTTCTATTTCCGATAATATTTCATAAAAATATGATTTGATAAAATGATAGAGCCTAAGTCGAGGTAACACAAAAATATGACTTCGTTAAATTCTAGACCAATGTAGATTTTAAAAGCTTCTTAAAAATCAAAAACGTCAGTGTTCACGCTCACATTCATGACCTAATAGTCAATGGTTGAAATCGGCTCAACGTCTCCAAGTTGCTCGTCTAGCTGAAACAGAAAAGCTTTTTTTTCGAGGAACTGTCTCAATCGAAGACTAAAGTAGCCTTCAAACCATTCCAATAGTGCGAGGCGCTGTCTCTATTCGATTCCGGTTCCCTGAAAGTTAACTCCCCTAAAGTTCCAAACATATACCCCACCATTCTTTTCCTTCTTGTCTGCGAATCACGCAGTACATACCAACAGAAATTTTTAGTGCAATAATTGGCCGCTAGAGCAGCGACAGAACTTGCGCACACACTTTTCTTACTCTATGCTTTTGCAAGTGACTGTACAAAAAAATGGACGAGTATCTCGTGATTTACGAGCAATCATTTCACTAAACCTATTTGCGGTGGAGTCAAATTGTATGTTGAGATCAAGAAAATCCTGTATTTTTCTTTCTAACCGGAATATCATTCACCATGAAAACGCCGAATATGACAACCAAAAATGGTTTTAGGAGAATCGTTTTAATAAGTGTGAAATATTCCGTCTCAGGAATTGTTGACAATCAGAACTAAGAATAATCTAATATATTTTGAATTTCGACCATACTTCGTTGCACATAAACTTCAACGTTCGCTTTATTTACTTAAAAATTTCATAATTCTTATAATATCATGTCAGTACCATTACCTACGGATTGAAAATATCTTCCTCAACTAAGTGCGAACTGCTGAAGGAGGCATGGATGATTGTAATCGATGATCTCGTATCGTTCTTCATCGTTTGCATGCTTTCTTATTGGAATAAATTTAAATTTATCATTTAAATGTTGTTGATCGCAGTGCAAACAAACTAAAAAAGGATAAAGAGATATCGGTCAAAAATCGTCAGGTTTAGATTTTCGCCCTTTCTTTGGCAAAGGAGTAATGCGTGCTTTCTTCCATGAGACCGGAACCGTACGTCCGTCCAAAGATTTTTTTGAAGAAAGTAAAGAGTGGAGTAAGCTCATTTGCAAGCGTAGATATAACGAGAGCAGGGATTCCCTCTTGCCCGGGAGATTTTTTGCTATCGATATGAAATAAAACGTTTCTAACACCTGTCTTTTTTTGTTCCAACTTAATCATTTTCGATCTAAAGCGGCAAGGAAAGCGTTGACGCGACCGTCTTCTGATATGAAACATTCTTGAAGGTGCCAATTAAGGATTTTTGCCTTTTCGCGTGAATCTCTTACGGAGATTGTATAGTATTAATTGTATTGTATTGAGTTTTTTTCATTGTCATCAACGAGACGCAAAATGGTCGATTTTTCGAGAGTAGTAATTCTATCCCCATCTGCATGTACTTGTTCGAGAGCAAACACATAGTATAAATCGATTAATTTCTACGATATACTTTTACCTCGACAATTACTTGTAATAGGCATGTTTATCCAGTTTACATCGGGAAAAATAAAACCCTTTAGGTTATAAGGAAATAACAGAATTTTCCTACCGTTCCCTTCCATGTCTACACCCATTCTTAAGAAATAAGAACATGATGAAATTGCTGATTGATGCGGACAAAAAGTGAAAAAGGTGTACAGAATATGAACGTTCGGGAATGCTGAAAAAATGATATCCATAACATATAAATTTAAAATTTGGTGTAGCATATGGCATTCCCATGCAGTCGTGATATCTTACATATCTAACACGCCTCTTCATTTCATTGATGACTGCTTTTGAAACAAATACGTTCCTATGATTTAATGACCAATTTAAACTTCCGTAAAGGATTGTAATCTATGTAGGGGTGGAGTAACCCTCACTAATAATTTAACTTGAGGCACCCACAACCGTGATATATACGTATACCTAAGAGCACTTAAGAAATTCAGATTCGTGAATAGAATAGTCGGAAGAAAGAGTCCGTGAGCGATGTTACGTCGCGTTGGTTAGGCCTCACCTAAAATGTGTTGTATTCGAGAATTAGAAAAAGTACAACGAAAGGATATACGTTTCGTGAAAAATTCTTACGACCAATCAATGAGTGTAACTCAAATGCTTCAGGATGTAATATGGTAATCTCTAGAAGATAGAAGATTTGAACAAAAACAAATTTTAATTACAAAGTTCAGAGAAGGCATATTCTTAGAAGATGTAGCCGATATTATGCGTCCTTACTGTTACATAGAATGAGTTACGAGAACGCTAGAACGAGCCGTTTCAAAAATTAATTTCTTTCCGAGAACGATACGCGAAAGTAATCGATTAGGGTAGTAGAGTAGAAGGTTCGTGGGTACGAGTACCCCCTGCCACACGCCGAAAGACGGCTTGCAGTAAACATGTGTAGATGTTAAGCCTCCATAAGTGCGCTGCACGTTTAGCACTAACTTAATAATCGCCGATGGATACGTCTTGCATACTTGAATTTTTAATACTCTCCATGTAAAAAACTTTCGAAGCATCTCTGCATAAAAGTAAGGTGAGCATTAAAATGCCCCAGTCTATCCTAGCGGTTCAGCATCATCACTCCAGAAAACAATCTCCCGATATTTCTTCGATGAATTACTCATTTTGTTTGCCTTAAAAGCAGGGAGGAAGGCAATCCTTCGCTCTTTTCATCACTTTAATGACGCCGAGTAAACAAAGCCTTTTTCTTTATTCCAATTTCTGCTTCCGTTTCGCCATAGCGTCCTCCTCTAGCACCTCCACCTCTTCCCCTTCATCTCCCGGCCAACATATCAATTGTCAAAGAGCGATTGAATCCTTTCTATCCCAAGGGACTTGATTCGAGCGTAAAGAAACGGATGTCCTTCGAGAAATAGTGCAAACAGGCGCTACATCTCCCTCTTTACCTCTCCGCATTCGACAGAATAGAAACAATCGTCGCCATTACACCTCTCGACTCCCACTCTATTTCGAGTCTCTACATTCAGCGCTCCAAAGCGACCAGCCTCTACATTTCCATCTCATGATTAGAAAGCAGAAATTCGCCTTCTCGACAGAGGCGGACGTGCGTAGAGGAGAGAAAGAACGAGAAAATGGTGCAGGAAGAGATTGAGGCGCTTACTTATGCGAAACTATGCAGTTATCAAAAGTTCAATTCAAAACACCGCTTGTTTTATTATAGTTACGAGGGTCGTTCAATAAGTCCTTTGAAAAAGAGTTTTATTAATCAGCTCAACTTTTCCAACAGCATTTGAAATTGATTAATGTTCAAGAAATTCTTTTTATTGAGTAAATCTACGTAACTATCCGATACGAGTACTTTATAATTTGTGTACGTAGAAGAAAACAATAATTCTAGCAATAACTAGTTTCATTAACTTTCACAATATAGTAGTAAATTTCATAGGCCAAAAAAGCATTATTCCTTATCGTTTAGAGAAACTTTTATAATCATATGAGCTGTTCCCTGCAATTCGTTGTAACAGTGACATGGGCAAGGCAGTTATTTATTAGGAAGCCAAATTTTCCTTCATGAACCTCGTTTTTCTATTACTGTCGACCGATGAGTATTCTTATTTGTTTACTAGCAGAAGCACCCGTTGATTCCTAACGGGGGAAATAAAGGTAGAATTAAGTATAGTAGTCCTATTTTTACAAAAGATAAACTAACATCTCTCATTGGGCCTCATTTGCCGATGTATTGTAAAAGGAAAATGCACGAATTCGAATTCAACAATGGAATTATTCATCAGGGGGACGATTTGTTAACGATCTCAAACTTTCAGAAAAAATTCGTTCATTTTATCAAAATTCACGCAATTTTGAACAGAAAACATGATTCGACGACCAAAATAGAATCTTTATTCATTTTCCCTTCTTTTGGTGGTTGTCTCGATTTCATGCGACTATTCTTTCTTATTTAATTTTGCAAATGAAACAAATCCTGCAAGCGATAAAAGTGAACTGAAATTCTTGAGCTCGGATTCAACAACGGAATTAGTCGTCAGGGGGACCGGTTGTTTACAACCACAAAATTTCACAAAATGTTCGCGTATTTTATGAAAATTCTTATATTATATAATATAAGGCAAGATTAGTATTCTGTACATGTATACTCAATGGGGCAGTGTGAGTGTTTATCATTATATTTTTACCTCATTTCTTTTTCTGTACACCTACAAACTCGAAACTTCAGGGAAGAGATATGGAAATTTTAAAGTAGGACGTACTTTTTCAAGTAACAATATAAAATGTTTCCACAAAACATGACCTTTCCATGGAAATTGTCCATTGCGTCGGAGTCACGAGATAAATTGCGTGGTAATTTTGCGCAGACGAGTTTCTGAACGATGCTATGGCTAAATTTTCGCGGAAGATATGATATTCTGGAGAACAGCGGAAGTAAAGTTTATTTACTATCAATTTTCCACTGAGCGAATAGCATAAATTATTATATTGGAATATTGTAAGAGATTCCATAAATGTAATGAAAATTGAGCTCAAAATTCATTCGAAGAGGACGATAGGGCTGAAAAGGTATAATTCGAAGGTGTAAAGTAAACAATAATCAAAAATGTACCTAAACAAAGCATTTTTATATACATGTGCATTCTGGGTGAAGCATTAGGGTGTACTCTGCATGGAAGTTCTCTGTCCTGTACTACAGAACGTTTGTTATTCTAATTTTTGAAGCAATTTCTTCGAAAAGTGGTAAAATGTCACCTTAAAAATTTTATATTGTGGCCCACCGTTAAGAAGTGGAATAGTAGGAATGTGTCCCTCAGCGAAAAGCGTTCCAATGCAAAAAATATTGAATACTTAGGCAATTTAAATGCATTGAAAATTGAAAGACAAAAGCGCCGCAGAAGTTTAGGAAAAACTCATTGCCTTTTTATTCGATTGTTGAGATTTTTAAAGAATCCGCATTATTAATATTGAGTCCTAATATTGACTTCCTCAAGCTTAGCCTCATCCTTTCTCAATTATAGGCGTCTCTCGTAAATTACAATATTGCAAGATAGCTGAGAGCATCGGAGTACTGTGCTAAAGAAATTTTAGCGATGTTTAGAACTTAGTCTGTTTATAGTATTTTCTTTGGATCTTTATTTACTACTCTATTTATTTTCTGTTGCAGAGTTGGGTCAAACAAATTAACCGTGATTTTAGCTTTCACGGAAAAATAATTGCGATGCAAAAATATGACTCGGTTTCAATTGCGTTTTTTTAAACGTCAGATCCGCGGGCATTAAAGATCGATTTTACAGACAACGAGAACCGTTAACTAATCCAACTTGGGAATTCATTTCCCTCAGAACAATCGAATAAGAATCTGGGAGTGTTTTCCATTCGATAATCCTATCTGTTAGCGACTGATGAACAAATTCGAATTACGCATACGTTAATTGACGATCGGCTTTCAAAAGCCTTGAGATGAATAAGAGGACGTTGACCAAAACAAAGTTGCTAACGGCAACGGAATTCATCACCACTCTTACCTCTCTCGCCACTCACATACTCACTCTTCGGGCACATACTCACCAGGGAAAATCACTTTCTCTTCACGAATATTTTAAGACATTTATGCTTTACGGAAATAGCAAACGATCCAAGCTCACAAAGCGTTTTAATGTTCAAATCCGCACGGCATTTTAGAATAATCCTCATTTTGAATGATTCTCATACACAACGAAGTAGCACTGAACTCCCTCAAACAAAAGCACCCATTTCATTAAAGTGAAGCGCTAACTTCGGATGGATTGGCGTCCAGTAATTGTAACCGAGTCTAATACGGTGCATGGGGCTGCGGAATTTCACTCAATTACGGGAAAACAGTAAGAGACGGAAGAAAATTGACGGCGCAATTTTCGTTCCGGATAGCGTTCAGATGAATACACAGAGTTATCGCAAAGCAAAATACGTCATCCACGAAAAAGTACATCAAACAATCCCCGGGCACCGATACCCGATTAATATTTCAAAGGCTCCCTCACTTCTGCCCGACTTAAGCGACAGAAAGTTCGTTAAGGCATTAAAATATCGGTCGGAAAAAGGATCCCGATATCTGCAGCACTCAGCCTCATTCAAATCCATCGAAAGGAAGGATAGAGAGGAAGGGGAAGTTTTAAAGTGGATTAAATGACTGAAAAGAAAGAAAAGGAGGGGTAGTCTTCCGTAGAAGGGGTGTTTGCTCTTTGGGGTGGTCGTCGATGTGAGAAGAATGGAGTAATAATAATTGCCCTGCCAATGAGCGTGAGAGAAAAGGAAGTTACGAGGAAAGGGGACGGAAGAGGTTTAGAAGAAAACCATGATGGCGAATTACACTCAAAATATTGCAGCAGACAATACTTGTAGCATATTTATTTATTCGAGCAATCACAGAATGTGAAAAAATTACTCTCCTATCGATGACAGATTCCACTCAGAAATCAGTGTAAAAATTCTCGCCTATTTATAGACTCTTATATGATTTTCTCTTCGTCCAAAAACGAGAATACTATTCACTTTTGAATGGGTTATGAGTCTAAGTATTTATTGCGAAATACTGAATTAATAAACATGAAATAAAGTAACTGAATATTAGCTTTCCTTTGTCAGACTTGCAGCTTTAAAACGTGTCGACTAAACATTAAATGACCTAAAACCGGTATGAATTGAAATTTTTCTACAAGTAAAATATATGTTGTATTTTTATCATGAGAAAAGTCGACCCACGTACTCTATGAAATGATGTGACATTGATTAATTGGTGATTTTTATGATTGGGTAACAAAATAATAACTCAATATCATTTTCCAAAATAATGACCCATGAAATGATTATCTACCGAAAAGCGAAAGAGCTAAATGCTAAATTGACTTTAAATTTTCTCCAGTGGATTCAGACAATTTCTGCTTTTTCTTGCGACAATTTTATCACAATTTTCCCTCTTAAAGCATCAAATTTTTACAGTAATTTCCATGTTCGTTTCTCTGTTGTCAGTATTCGAAAAAAGTTTTTTGGACGTTTTTCATAATTAATGAGATGTGCTCATATTATTCCCCAAAATAAAAAAGGAGGCTTATTTTCGGAATGTGAGCAATTAATTATAATAAGGACCATTGTGATCTAAAAAGTGAGTAAAATAAGTGTCCTCTATTGAATAGAGCATTCGATCAAGTTTTCAGGGCCTCTGAACATAGTCCAACATTACATGTAAGGTACTAGAACGCTTAAAGACTCAGGACCTGGTTCTTTTGCTGTAAAAGAATGACGCAGGTAACAAATCTTGTAAATAAAGGAGGTGCTGAGTTGTGGTTGTGAAATAAATTTTGAGAAAGCACGTTCTAGATAGAACTATATTTACAGTTACTTCTGTCGAAGAGGGTGTGAGCATGAAAAAATGAAAACTTTATTATCGCGGCTATTTCTGATATTTCATCAGAGATAACCGCGATAGTAAAGTTTTCATTTTTTCATGCTCCTTATTTCCTTGAACAACAATCGGTTATAATAAAAAAGGAAGGATAGCTAGATCGTTACCTCCCCTCGTTAGACAGTTTGCAAGAAGCGAGAGTAATCACACGGAGGTGTCATAAATTCCACAAAAAACCTGATTTTCATAACGATGAGAATAATAAGCGATTATGGTTTCGACGCGTGTATCAGTAGGAAACTTACGACGAAATCAAGGCGGAAGGAATTGACGGTACTGATTTCCTTAAGTTAAATAATACATCTCTGTTAAACATACCGGAAATATATGAAGCATGGCCAGCTTATCATTCCACTTTTCGGTAAATAAAATTGTTCCGCCAAGTCCTTATCTCTTATCTAAAATTTTGAAGTCCTCGAGTCCGATACCAGTTTATTGATCACACGGTGGTAATCGTGTAGTTTTCTCTAAAACCCGGACCCTCTTACGTACTCAACGTATCGCTTTTACACGAAAGCATTACAACTTTCTGTGCCTCCGTATGCTTTTCACACACACATTTCATCGTATGAAAAGACCCGAAAATGAAAACAAATCCATCTCGAATTCCTTACCTTTATTTCCTTTTTATAATATTATATTTTTCTACCATGCCTATTTTTGAGGGCGGAAATTCTGATATCCCCAAAAATGACAGAGAATTAGGGGGTGGCCATTATCGATGGAAGAGGATTTTCGAAAGAGCATAGCGGAGCTGATGGTTAGCAATGCAATCGTAATGGGAGCGAAGGAGAGAAAGGATTTTTGAGGCGGGGGAAGAATCGGCGGAAGAAGGAGGGGGCGCAAAAATCTGGGTGTGAAGTACAGATAAGTAAGTTAGAGCTCCCGGAGATTAATTAAACCGGGCTTATGTCCATGCTCAGAAAAGTTCGGAAAGGAGAGGTGAGATGGAGGGAGAGATTTTTGGAGGGAGTGATAGGCTAAGAAGGCTCACTGGAGCGGAACGAGAGAAGTATGGAAAATGGGTGCAAACAGAAGAATGTCGGGGAGCGGCAATCGGTGACGCGACCAGTAATTTATTTTGGCATCGACGAAGAATTTATTTCAATGAGCCGCTGAAGTATTTGGAAGAAGATATGGGCGTCTATTCAGGAGAAGGCAGGTGATTGGCTCCCTCTGGTGCAACCGGCGAATATTTGTTGCATTATACGCACAGCGGGTTAAAACAGTAAATACCTGAGTAGAAGCCCGGAAAGGTTTTACGTGATTGCGGGCCTTGAGAAAATTCGAAAATTATGACCGCATGTGGTGCTTACAGCGATTTTAGGAATTAGAAATTTAATGAAACCGAACTTGTCAAATTCTAGTGCATGAAATGTATCCCGATACCTCCCTGTAATATTCCAAGGTGATGTATTAAAACTGTTTGAAAAAAACATCAATTACTTATACCAAGGTTTCCCTAAGAATCTCATATGTATTTTACATCCACTTTTTCCTTCTCATTTTTTCTTTTCTACGATATATTTTTTAATTGTTAACCCAATGGAAAATGATGCGTTGGATGAAAGGGGAGACTGAATCTTAATTTCGCCCAAATGAATACGAAGGAATAACATGTGTGAAAAATAGCGACACGACTGGGATTCGAACCCAGGTCTTTGTGAGTTGGCTGCCTCAGTGAGGCCCTCTGGCGGCAGTTCGTGCCACTAAACGTGGAGGCTGTTCGCTTTGCTCACAAAGCATTCCCTTGACAGTGTCGAAGAGACGCGGCATGGTAGAATGACATGGCACGAATTTATTTTAACATTTTATTATTTTTACTTATATTCGTATTTAATATAAATAAGTGATGCGATTTGAACAATCAAAAACCTAAACGAAACTACAAGACTAACACGTTGTATGGTAGAGGCCTTAATGAAGTGGCAATTATATTATACAAAAAAAGAATATTAAAGTACGGTGTTTGTTTTTTAGCTTCAAGTATACATTAAAAATGCTTTTTCATATAATACCTATAACAGTTTACTCTGCCTTCATCACCAGATACTGTAGACCGTATATTCTTTTCTTCTAATTTGAATAGCTGTTGAACCTGTTTTCTTCGACATAAGAAACTGTTTTTGAAAGCAGTTTGCTAGGTATTTTGTACACGCATTTATTTAAGTGAACCGTGCATAGCGAAACTTAATCATCGTTCAAAACAACAAATCTTAGCAAATCGTTGACTGCACTACGATAAAACCATACTAATCAAGCACCGTGAAAATCGAGGGTTAGGTGTGCAGTCAGCGAGGAGAGCTACGGTTAAACCCCTCGGGGATCCCGATGCTATTACATTGCTCTGCCAAATAATGAATTAATATCAAATTGTCAGCCTTCGTCGTCATATTTACTGACTAAATTTGTCGAAGCATTATTTTATAGGAGCTTATAACATCAATAGACAGCTTTTGCTTCACTTTTAAGCGAATTTTTAAAAGAAAACTTTCTAATATTGCACCCAGAATGATGCGTTGATTACAGTAATGACGTCTTCGTTCGATAAATTTGGTCTCTTAGCAATTATCCTTACAGTAACTTTATTACTGACGGACACAAACATTTCCTAACCAGGATTCGAACCCAGGAATCGACTTCCCTGGGGTAGCAGCGCGCAAACCTCAACGCCGCCAAGAGACCGGCAATAACCGTATTATTTCATGAATATGACGCGCCTCGATTTTGGGACCCGAAAATTGGAATTTCACCCTTTCTTTCGTTCATGGTGAAAAGACTCTCGTCTTCCCACCATATTTACGTTTGCCGCGACCGTTGTGGAAACACCCAGTTTTTAAACCCGACATTTTTAAAGAATAAGTACGTCTATACGTGGGGAAATACGATACATTACGGATGGACTTGGCAAAAACAGGACAGAATTTGTAATCGTGAAGCCAGGCCAAAGAAATAGGCCCTATGTAATGTAATTACATGGAAAACGATATTTTTGAACAATGCGCGATAAATTCAAATTCATGAAGTATTTTCCAAATGCCTCACTAGAAAGTGCAGTATAAAGTTTCACATTGCAATGCAGGGAAATTGAAATGTAAGTTGCGTTTTTAACCCTTTCGCTGCGACAACCGATTAAAGTCGATTAGACGTTCGTAGTCCTAAAGCTGCATCTAATCCAAATACGCAGCGAAAGGATACGATTATACCGAAAATTGTTTCTAAACTACCTTTTCGATATGTAAAAGAAGACAAAAGTTAAAGAAAAGTCAGAAATTAATGATGTCGTGGGTAAATATCGTCCCATGAATCGATGCGGCCAACATTAACTGTATAAATCAGCGTCTATTTCGACTTCTTTTGCTCAGCAGATTCGCGAACCGAGAGCAAAATCTCCTGGGTAGGGCTAACTGAAATAAAAAAGCAGCTGGAGCGTTCCCTCCTGAGAGAAGAAAGATGATAAAAAAGTTGTAATTAAAAATGAGTCGCGGAGGAAGGAGAAGAAATATCAAAAAAGTTGTTGGCGCGAAAGGGTAGAGGGGGTTGGTAAGCAAATGCGGGGATCGGAAGCTCAATTTTTCACTTCCCTCCAAGACATGCCGAGGCAATGCAGCTGGAGCGGGGAATGGAGAACGGGATTGGCTCGGGAGAGGTTTGCGAAGGAAGGAGTAAATTGGAAATCTGTTGGGCTTATTTTTTGTCGAGTAAGTGAAATAAAAAAGATCACTTGGGTAAGACGAAAAGGATGAAAAGTGAAGAAGACGGGGAAAGGATGCTGAGAATGAGTTTGGGGAAGAAAAATGCGTTGGTAAGAGATAAAGATGGAGGGATAAGGGCAGCGATGAAGAGTTTGAGGAGGCAAATCTGGAACGAAAACAAAGCGACACGACTGTGGAGATGAGCTGAGATGCACGATTTGTAGTCTCGATAATGAACATCAACTAATTTTAGGCGAGATTATTGGCCCTGAATAAGATATCCCTCCATATTGAACGTCCGTATTCCCTGTCGTGCACTCTTACAATCGGAACTTACTTTTTCCTCACTGGAAATTATGGATTTCGCCGCTGAAAACCGTGGGCAAGTGAATGGCTGAACAGATCCATGATTGCTTTATAACCTGTATTTTTTGTTATTTGTTTTTTTTTTATTGCGTTAATTTTCGTGACATATAGAGATATTAGAAATTCGCCATACTGCCCATTAAAAATGTCGATACATTCCAGGCGATAGGCCAATTTCCAAATTTTTCAAGTTTCTATTCCAGACTACTTAGGACTTTCGACATGTATGCACGTATAATGTTTTTCTCACCAACAGAAGAGATTTCCATTTCTTGAGTGTAATGAGATCGGGACCACTCTTTCGCCTCGGTATTCCTGGACCCACTCCTAAACGTGCAGTGTTTGTATCCCTCCTATTATGTATAAGTTACTCTCAAGCTTCGCCATTATGTATTACTATCAAACGTCATCGTCTTGGTGGCAAATACTGTTTTCATGCTGAGTTTAAGCTCAATTTCTACCCAGGTATTTTAAGATAAGTTGAAAAAATTAATCCATTGAATTAATCGATTGAAAAATGTAATTTATTAACTTGGGCTGTAAATTGTTTTCTGCTTGAATACTTCCAAAAATATCACAAAAGACGACTTTTGAGCTTCGGAACTTCAATATATTCTCCTATAAGTGATGTTTTGACCTTATTCAATTTTTCGTTGCAAAATATATATCTTTGTTTCCGTTTAAAATTCTTACTTATTGGGAGTGGTGATGGAATTATACCAAAAATTTTACCGGTTCCGATTCCTGTAATGATGTACGATCAAAAAAGACGCGGAATTATTGGTTTTCTCAAAAAAATTTTTATTTATTCATTGATATCAATGTTGTCCCCTTCAAAAATTCCCCCTCAAAGTGAATTCGTACAAGAAAGACGAAAATTTTGTAGAATTTTGTGGTTATAAACAAACCGTCCCCTTGACGACCAAGGAGATTGTTGAACTCGACTCTCATACGAATATACGAGTATATTCATTATTTTCAGTTAGTTATAGTTTGGGATATAAATAATTTAACCAAAATCATATTTGTGGATAAAAACTTTCTGAATAAAGTGGAAGCTAGTGAATAATTAGAAAATAAAAATAACTCGTTCGAAGCTTGTAAATAAGTTCAATGATGAAGCGCTCCTTATCAAGAGAAAAATATTGCTGAGGATAAAAAATTACCCCCAAAGTTATGTTTAACGCTCAAATGCATATGAGCTCCTAACAAATTTAATCTCCTACCTAAAGGATATAATAGACATGGAGCAAAAAAAATTGCTCAAGGTCAAATGCGAATTATGGGATGGAGTAAATCCACCTGAATTTTCCCTGAGGCAAATAAGTGGAAATTGAAAATCGAGGTATAAATAATGCGAATATTAATTCTTTCGAAAAGCCTCCGTTATATTGTTTTCGAACATTTTATTAAGAAAGGCGTAAGATTTAACAACCTCACGCCTAAAAATTTAACTGTTTAATTTTCTTCTTTCGTCTCATCACCTGTATCTCCTGTCCTGAGTGGTATCTTTTTCTTTTAAACTCTTGTCATAACCATCGCTTCATCGTCATGTGTGAAAATGAATCTACGGAAAAATTATTTACTAAAGGGATCGCGCTTGAGAAATTAATTTTAACAAAGCACTTAAAATTTATTAAGACAAGTTAAACTAGATGAGTCATCAAAACTATCTACCATTACATTAAATATAGCGATTCACAATGACAAATATTTGGTATGTTTAATAGGAAATGGGAAATATTTTAAACAAGCTAACTGATATTTGATGGTAATTAAAGACGACGCAAATTCAAGGTGCTGGAGACTTTTGGAAGTAATTCTTTCAGCAAGAGTAAGACGACCTCGTGATTCATGAATGCTGCAAGATGCGGCGAGATCTACAGAGTAAACAAGTTGTCACCGTGTGTCTCTGTTAGCAGAGAAGCGGTTGGGTGCGAGGGGTCTCATGAGAAGGGGAGACCTGACCCCGGGATACGAGAAAATTTACTGACCGTACTGACTTGGCTTCTGGTAATTTTCCTTTCTTGTTGATGCTGTGTCAAAAACGTGGTTAAGACCGACAAGAGAAAAATTTAGAAGTCACGGGGAGCAAGGAACAGTATCACACTACGCCATCAAAGAATCCAGTCGTTAAAAATAACGACCAAGTTCACATTTTTGGGTCATCCTTATGATGACGCCTAAATGTGAACCAGCTCACGATCACTGGGCATCGAACCCAAGATTACAAAGATGAACTCACTTGGCGTTACCCACCAGATTAAATCCGGGCCAATTACACATGTTCGAGTAGGTTTTACATCAAACCATTGTCTCTTGTTTTTATTTCCGTAAAAATACTAACATCCTAGTTTATGCCATTCGATTATAAATACTTTATCCCTCATATTCTTTAATGACACACGATAAAATGCTCGATTAGAAGTTATTTCATAACTTTTTGATATTTCTTGATAATGATTATTATTATTATTACTATTATTGTTGTTGTTGTTATTATTATTATTCCTTTATTCACTGTAGGCTATACGCACATGGCATAGTTTCGTCAATAAATGCATAAACACATAAAATGTTAAAAATCATGAATATGGCCTGTTAAATATTTTGAGATGTTGTTATAGGATTTCACTAATAGAAATTCTTTTAGATTTTTTTTTTTTTAAGTGTAAGAGAGGAAATGGATTTGATGTTTCCTGGAAGTTTATCGTAGATTAGTGAGGACTTTTTTGGGTAAGCATAAGCTTCTGACCAAAAAGATGAATATCCTCCTTCCTACAGGTGTTGTAAGAATGGAAATGAGAGTTGGTGGTGAAGTAATTGCGGCATTCATAGATGCATAGGCAACATTTCATTATATAAATTGCAGGCAAGGTCAGAATTCTAAGGGCAGCACAAAAGGGTCTCCCATGTGTATGGTATGATACCTTACTTATGGCCTTGACTGCTTGCTTCTGTAAGGAAAATATATTACATGCATGACTGGAGTTGTCCCAAAAAATTACATCATAAGATAGAAAGGAGTGGATTCTTGCATAACAGATAGAGAGAAGACAGTGAAGAGGAAGTATGGGAGCCAGTTTTCTTAATAAGAATACACGAGAGGATAGTTTACTGCAGGTAGCATTAATGTGGTTGATCCAGTCTATTACCTTGTTGATTATTAGCCAAGGAATTTTGTACTAAAGTTTCTAGATATACCATTATTATTGACTTTTAACAAGGGGCTACATATTGGTGTTAATATCATACTGTGAAATAATAGGTAAGTGGTCTTTTCTACATTTAACTTAAAATTATTCAGGCAGCACCATTCAGACAATTGAGTGACTGATCTGTTGGCAAGATCAATCAAAACCAGATTCTTATATCCAATAACCAAGGAAGCTGTATCATCTACATATAAGGTTGGAACATATTTGGTTAAATTGTTAGGGAGATCATTAGTGAATATAGTGATAAATTTCATTTATTTTTTCAGCCTTTTTTGAAAAACTCAATATGAAATTAATGTTCGGGAGGTATTTTTGGTGGAATTTCATTGTAAAATACTCATCTAATCACAAAATCTTACAATTTATCTAATGGAATTTGTAAAGAGTTTGTGATCAAATAGTTATTTTACTTAAAATAACTAATAGAGATGGAATAGTTGATACAACACAATAACACCCTTAGTAGTGGACTGGATTATATCTACATAATATATTTTAATGATATAGAGAATTACAGAAGATAACATAAATTTACCAATTTATATTACCAATAGTCTAAGATTCTGTACTTAATCAAAGCTGAATTAGGAAGTGCATTCTATTTCTATACAAAGGTTCATGAGATCTTTTTTTTTTTGTCTTTAATGGCATAATTCAACTAAAATCATTTACATACAAGCAAAATCGTTGGAATCTACTGGAAGACTGCACACTATAAAACTTTGTAAAATAGATCTCTTAGAGAAGGAGCAGTTTAGATGCTCACCTGTGTTGCAGCTGTTTGGGGGTCCATATCCAGGTTCAACCATTTATATGCCACCATAGGGTTTAGGGTTTGATGTCACAGATTGAATAAGCCTGTAATGAGTAATAGAGGTAAAAATTTCAAAGATGAATGTAGGAAATTGTAGGTCTGACCATATTACCTTCAATCCATGCTGTTCATTCCTGGTATTAGAAAACTCAACCTTTTTATGCCCAGAAAATTTACTCCCACTACTACTGCTACAAATAAGAAACTATTACTTTAACTGATTCATTGGACATGAAATATGAAACTTTTTCACTGTAGCAGCTGCTTATTTCTTTCTATAGTGATGAACACCTTATTGCACCCAGTGTTTAGCAAAGATGATGTCCATTATTGTCATCAATAACAAATGTATTAAAATAGCTCTCAACTTTACACATGCTCCTTCAAACACAATAATGTTAAATTTTTCATAATAGATAGTCCGAGATGTACATATTATTGGATTATAAGTGATGCCTTATGCACAAGTCTATAAAATAACTTAGTACGTATTTACAACTTACTAAATAAATTAAAAATAGGAGAACTTGAAGAAGTTAGGAGACTTTTATTCAGCCTATAATTGTCAGAAGCTTTATAATATTTTATTTAGGTGCTTTAAATTAGAGATAATAGTCACCCACCATAAATATCAATTTTCTATGTTCAAACATCATCATCATCCACAGCTCTACAGCCCAGTGTGAGCCTTGGCTTCCTCTGCTATATGCCTCCATTGATTCTCTTTTTGCTTTCTCCCTCCATCTTCCAACTCCCATTGTCTTTAGGTCCTACTCAACATACCCTTGTCCACATGCCAGGTCACCATCTTAAGAACCCATCTGCAGCACATTTAGAGGTTTCATGGCAAAAGTAATTTTGCAGGGTAGGGTTGCTAGCCACATCCCTTACCTGCAACCTTAGAGGACCGGGATTTGTGTTCACGTTTTACTCCCCTAGAGCTTCTCCATGCATAAGAACCCCCTCTGCCCTACTGTTGTGAGGCACACTTTCCTATAGGTCAAAAGCTCATTATATTTAGCAAATATATCACTCTTGGCACTCTTGGAAAATAATTTTTAATTATACATTATTTTGGATCTTTAAAGCATTTCATTTGCTAATTGGTGACTGGTATCTTACTCAGAAAAGTATCAAAATAATGTCAGCTGACATTATTTTGATACTTTTCTGATTGCAAGTTACACATTGTTAACTTTCCAATATTCCATATTTTCTTTGTCCTTCATGAAATCCCAAATATTCTATTTTCCTTAGGGTCATCTTTCTGTGATGATGATGATAAGATGATCAGGCAAAAAGACAATTATCATTATCACAAAAAGATAGTGAATGTTATCTTTTTGTCATCTCTTCCCTTTGGAGGACTGCCTTTTCAAAGGCACCTTCAGTGCAGGGCATGGAGGAATGTGTGGGGTTACAATGTCAAGGCAATGCTGGTGGTAGTTTAACTACTGCCGGACAGGTCTTGACTGAGCCGCCAGACAAAATGTGCCTCTCAACAATTGGGCAGAGGGGGCTATTATGCATTGAGAAGCAAACCTCTCTAAAGGAGTAAACCCTGAACACAAATCATGGTCCTCCAGGTTGGGGGTTAGGCATGTGGCTAGTATCCCCTACCCTGTAAAAACTACATTTGCTATGAAACCTCTAAATATGCCTCAGATAGATGGATTATGATGGATCGTTAAGATGTCAACCTGGCAAATGGACACAGACATTGAGTACAACATGGAAATTAGGGAATATAAGAACTATGCTAAAACCAGGTAAGATGAAGGAAATTTCCAATGAAATGTTTAAATATGGTTTGGATATTTTAGCTCTCCAAGAAGTGAGATGGGTAGGATCTGGCAGAATTGATAAGAAAGATTTTATAGTGGTGTACAGTGGTCCTAGTCATCGAACGGGATTATGTGGAACTGGCCTCATGATCAACTCTAATATTAGAGTTGATAGCCTAATAAAATTTGACCCGTTAGGGGAAAGACTATGCAAATTAACATTGAAGGAAAATTTTTGAAATGTTGACATCATATCAGCACCTGCTACAAGAGAGGACAGAATAGAAGAAGAGAAGCAAGCATTCTATGATATGGAAAAGGAATACGAGAAAATACTAAAATATCTTGCCCTTCTCATTCTTGGAGACTTCAATGCAAAAATTGGAAAGAAAGATTTTTTACACAATATAGCTGGAAAGTACTCCCTGCATGATGAAACAAGTGAAAATGGAAAACTAGTCTGCCAGTTAGCTTTGTTATGCAATCTGATAATTTAAAGCAGATTTTTTTAACATAAAAATATTCATAAAAGTACCTGGAAAATGCCATGAACTGGATCTGTGAATCAAATAGATCATGTGCTTATATCTAGGAGACACTCAACCTCCATATTAAATGTAAGATCTACATGAGGACCAAACTGTGACTCAGATCACTATTTAGTGAAAGTAAATTTTAAGGAATGACTGGCTGCCAAAAAGAAAGCCTACTGACTTAGAAGACAGAAATGGAATGCAAAAATTTTAAGGAACCCTGTGCAAGCCACTAAATACAAAGAAGATTTAAGTAAAAAGTTAGCGAGAGATGTAGAGGAAGAGATAGAGCTATATCCTGTTGAAAAGCAATGGATAAGAATTAAAAAGGCTCTCTTATCGACAGCAAATGATACAATTGGTAAAGTTAAACCAGAAAGGAATGAAGAATGGTTTGATAGTGAATGTAAATCTGCAATAGACGAGTAAAATAAGAACAGATACATCATGCTAGAAAGAGAGACTAGGTTAACTAGGGAAAAGTATAGACAGAGCAGGAAAGAAGCTGATAAAATAATGAAAAGAAAGAAAAAGGAGCATTTGAGAAATATGGTAGAAACTGTAGAGGAACTCAGCAATGAGAATGAAAGCATAAACAGTAAAAGTAGACTTATCCAAGAACAAAAATGGCAAAGTCTTTAGAGAAGAGAATGAGCTAATAGAAAGATTACTTTAATTTTATATTTATTAATTATTTATTAATTAATTTAATTTATTAATTCATTAAAATGAACTGCTTAATAAGGAAGTATCCTCTGAGATAGAAGAGCACCTACAAGTTTATAGTGCAGAACAGGATGTACCCATTCCATTTATAGAGGAGGTAACTGAAAACATGGAAAGCCAAAGAAATAAGAGTGCACCAGGAGAAGATGGTATATCAGAATAGCAAAAAATATATTAAAATATTATACCTAAAGATGGTAGCAGAATTGATAAAAAATAGAGGCCCAAGTCTAATCAGAGCACTACAACAACTGGTCTGTAGTATTTGGAAATTGGAGGATCTTTCAGAGGATTGGAGAACTGGATTGATTTGCCCAATATTTAAAAAAGGCAATCAGCTGGACTGCAAAAACTATAGAGGCATTACATTACTGAATGTAGCATATAAAATCTTTACTAGTATTCTCTTGAAACAAATAAGTATCTATGTTGAAGAATTTCCATAAGAATTTCAGTCAGGCTTTAGATGCAGAAGAATCACCATTGATCAAATATTTGCAGTGAGGCAAACAATGGAGAAGTGATGCAGGATTTGATGTTTTCCCGGTGAATAATGCTGTAGAAGTCTTCACGATGAATACAACATTGTTATTGTACAACACAGACGCCCTCTGTCGCCATCCTCAGGCGACATTTGAGGCGACTCCTCCACCATCCCTGAAGATGGCGACAGAGGGCGTCGGTATTTACCGAAGAACTGACCCGGTTGTCCACCCGTGAAGACTTCTACAGCAATGGAGAAGTGCTATGAATACAACATTGATTTGCATATACTCTTCATTGACTTTCGTCAAGCGTTTGGCTGTGTGAATAGAAAAGAGATGCTCTGTGCACTGAGAGGTTATAGTATTCCAAAAAATCAAGGGGAACTATTGTTCACAAATCCAAACAAGGTTTTGCATATGCTGATGATATAGCTCTGATAGCAAGAAGGGTGAATAACCTTAAGGTAATGTTTACTAGCATCAAAAACATTGGAAAAAGAATGGGTGTCAAGGTCAATGAAGAGAAGACCAAATACATGAAAATGTCATCTTGACAGAACAAATGAGAGCTACAAAATTTTAATATTGGGAATAATATGTTTGAGGGTGTCAGGAAATTTACTTATCTGGGTGTAATGCTAAATAATGAAAATAAGATTTCTGGGGAGATCAATCAAAGGGTAATGCAAAGTAACAAGGCTTATTTTGCTGATGTACTTCTCTTCATATCAACTCTTCTGTCCAGGAAAACTTAGTTGAAAATTTATAAAACACTGATAAGACCAGTGGTTACATATGGAGCTGAGACATAGGTCCTATCCAAACAAGATGATGAAACTCTCAGAAGATTCGAAAGAAAAATAGTTAATAGAATCTATGGCCCAGTAAAAGAAGGAGAAAGGTGGAGAATCAGAATGAACTGGGAAATTAATGAAAGATTGGAAGAAGGACATAGTTAGGTTCCCCAACTCACTGTAAATATCATGGTTGGGTCATGTTGAAAGGATGGAAGAGAACAAAATACCTAAACTGTTAATTAACAGCAAGATGGAAGGGACTAGGAGGAGAGGAAGACCACACAAAAGATGGTTACAAGATGTTGAAGAGGACTTGAAGACAATGAGGGTTGGAAGATGGAAGGAGAAAGCAGAAAAGATGACCAAATGGAGGCATATAACAGAAGAAGCCAAACCAGGCTGTAGGACTGTGGATGATGATCTTTTTGTCATCTGATGAAAGAGATGTGGTTCAAAGAGTTGATTAAAGGAAAATGAGAGGATTAGAATGTATTCCAGCAGATAGATGGGCTTAAGTACAGTAGAATATTTGAGATTTCAATAGGGACAATGAAAATATGGAATAGTGGAAAGGTAACAAAGTATAAAAGGCAATCACAGAAAAGTATCAAAATAATGTCAGCCATGATACAAGATACATGTTGGCAAATGAAATGCTTTAAAATTCCAAAAGAATTTATTAATAAAAATTATTTTTCATCATTAAAATATATTAATTGATGCTCTGGATTCTTACCATCAGAATATCTAGGGCAGGTATGGCAAACTTTTTGCCTCAAGAGGCAAAGCTGATGGTAGTGAGTAATAGAACATTGTAAAATAGAACAAGTGAAACAATTTTGCTTTTTAAGTAGTATGCTTACCAAGGATAAAAGATGCTGTGTAGAGATAAAGAAAAGGGTGACATTAGCAAAACTGGCCTTTCAAAATAGAGAAACCTTCCAACAGACAAGCACATGGGTATCGAAACTCAGAAATTTTATTTGTAAAATCATTCATATAGAGTACACTGCTCTAGAGAAGAGAGAGTTGGACCCTCTGGAAAAGGAGCAATTAGTAGCAGCAGAGATATGGATTCGAAGAAAGATACTAAAGATAAGCTGGATGGAAAGGAAACGTAATGAAGAGGTTTTAAAGGAAATCAATGAAAAAAGACCTCACTCAAAAATTTTTGTATCAACAACATGAAGATGTAAACATTTTGAATATAAGGTAATTTCCTTTTCATAGAAAGTAGTTGATACTGTGCATGTAAAATCTACAAGATAGGAATTCGATCTAGTCTAGGAAAGAACCCTTTATCTCATAACAGACTTGTTTAAATAGTAAGACATTGTAAATTATAGAACCAAAAACATTAGAAAAGTTCTGGAAAATCCCTAAATTTTTCATGTGTCAGGTCTAGTAATGAGAGATTAAAATATATAATCTAATAAGTAGCAGCTGTTGCGGACTCTTTTCTAAATCCACGTTATGTTGTGGTTAAGAATGTTTAAGTTTTCAAAGTGAGAAAGGTGAGAAACCAATATTATGTAATAAAATCTTCTTAAAAAATCTTAGAGAAATTGATTTGAATAGGTATGAATCCATAATTATTGATATTCCATGTGCGACCCTTGCTTTTTAAAATGAGTGTCACGGTGGTTTCACAATGATGACTGTGTGATTAGATTCCTACATGTTTCGCCAAGAATGATTGTGTCGGACTCCTAAGGTGGCCTTTTCTAAATAATTATAAGCAACTGAAGAAAAACTCAACCACTCTAACTCCTCAATTTATGGAGAGAAAGATATAGTATCCGTTATAAATCTCTACATTCTGATGTACCTTTATCCAGAGTCCAAGGCTAAGTTGTTTTTAAGAGTACAGGAATCTCGGCTCAAATAGAATGCAATGACGTATATAAACTTTTATCCTATTAAGAGAAGGAATTTTTGGTAGCATGGGCACTTAAAACAATCTTTTGTCACGATTTCGATGTTCTAAGGTAAGAAAGGGTTTCGTGCTTTGCCGGTAGGATTTAACAGAAGTTAATTTCCAACAGAGTAACCAGAAAACTGGCAGGACAGCATCGTGTGGTACCACTGTTGCGATATTTAGCTGGGTTTCTAGCCCTGCAACCTAAGAAAAATATCAGGGGAAAAACAATTCGGCAAAAACTCTTACGATGAGATATGCGAATCGCTAGTAGTGTCCTATATTTTGTGTAAAGTTTAGCAATCCTCTTGAAGAAATAAGCTCAAAGCATCCGGTGCATTCTTCAAGTCAGATAATGGAAAGTCTTTGTTATCCAGCCCCCAATACTTTGCTGTCGTTAAGCGATGAAGTTTTCCTCATAATATTTGGTTTTCTCAGCACTGAAGAGAAAATAGTACTTTCTCAAGTATGCCGTAGGTTTAACAGAGTATTATTTGATCACAAATTGACTAGGTGAGTTCATGCTATATTTTTCGTGCATATTTTAAGATTACCAGAAGGGTTTGTTTTTGTTCACTTTCCTTGAAAGAACTGCTCATGAATTACTACTTATTCGCATTTGTTGATAGCCCTAGTGTTGCGTGAAAGGCAGAAGTATAATGTATGCTCCCTAAAATGCATTTGTACGTGATTGACATGATAACGATGTCGAAAATTTTTCATTAAGTTCTATAATTTCAACTCATTGTAAGGTAATTTTACTGTATTGTTTCACCTTTACTGAAAGTCTAATATCGAAAAATTCAACATATTCTGGGAAATTCGTTGTTGTAAAACTCGACTTAGAAGCTGTTAACTCCCAAGTTGAGGCAGTAATATTGATAATGAAGAAAAAAGAGACATTATAGACGTGTAAAATAGTATTTTCATTTTATGCCTTTTGAAAATTCTTTTAATTGAAAATCTTTCTTCTCCTATCCCTAAGATCATCAACTCATTCCATTAATATTTTCCATTCATCTCCTGAATCAGACAACATCTGAGGATGAATCTCGCCTCTTTCTTTTATGTGGTACATGTTTTGATCTCATTAAAAAAAACACTACATAGAAAAGATTTTGAAAATAATTTTTTTATAGTTCTGACAGTATTTGCCTTGTAGAATGCAAAACTATCAGCTTCCCAAATGCAGCTTCTAAAAAAAAAAGATATTTTTAGCCTCAAATTCTCAAGAAATATTTTTAAGCTGAGAAATATTTCTTTTTAGGAAGCATTGGAGTTTTTTTATATTTAGAAGTATATTTATAGTATATCTTATACTAGTATATTGTCATAGAATTACTGAAAGTCTTAGTTTAGTTATAAATCATTTTAAATTAAATTTTCTGCTAGCATGACTGTATCTGCAATGCAGAGCTGTTTAAAGTTTGTTTTTTTAAAGATGTTAAAACATACATATTATAATCACATACTGCGACAATACTGCATTAAAAATATATTCTAATATGCATCACCCAAAGATACTAGATTGTCTGCATAACTAATAACTGCAAAGAGACATCTGAGATAGTAACTAAGAAGGCTCATCAAACCAGTTTTGGTCAAAGGATACGAACGACAACTGAGATAAGTTTAAATCGACTTAAATGTGAAGTATTTGGAGTGCATTAGTTGCTATTAATAATAGTGGAAACCAATCACTTTCAGTGCAGAACTCCATATGCTTCTGTTTAATTTTTATTGAAGATTTATTAGAACATATAAAAGTTTTAGCTATGACATCAATTCTCTGCCTCGCCTTAGGGAATTATTTAACTCTGTTTGAAGTGAATAATACTTCATAAAATATCTTTTATGCTCCTGTAAGTACGGTAATTTGTTAATGGTGTGATGTAAAAGATTAGTAATATTTACACCAAAGTTATGAATTACTGAAGACACTTTTCTTATTCTCTTTCTATTTTAAATTCCAAAAGAGAGAATTGCACCACCAGTTGCGGAAGTTATGTTTTGATTAGGCAAGAGAATAGAAATTTCTGTAATTATAGTAAATTTTACTCATCAGTAACATAATTCATGATGATTCCACATGTATGGTGTTGTGATGCATTTGAGTCATTCATAATAAATATTTCTAGGATGCTGTTTGTAACTATGCCACATAATTATGAGGAAACTGAAATAATGATTTGAATTTCATATCTCCAAAAGTACACATTCCATTCGCAAGTTGTTACAGTTCTTGAAGGAATTACACATCTCAGGAAAGAGTCAATGTAATAATAAACCTAACATCAGTTTACACATTGTAAGGTCGATAAATTGAAAGCAGGTCAAAAATGGGTATTACTTAGTATGGAGGTATGACTATTTCTTCCTATACATGCTTATTTCCTGCTGTTATTGTTTTCCTTGTAGAGATTTACTTTTATGTCAATCAAAAATTAATATTTCGTCATGTGTGAATGTTCATATCTAGGTGGTATCCTTAAAAAAGTAAATGGAAGGAATTTCTCAGATCAATGGTTGGTGAAATTATTACTCTTGTGATTTCTGAATGAATAAACTAACGACCCTTAAAATTTTGCTTTTTTATCAATTTATGCAGCAAGTCATCTAGTTTTCCTAAATTGTGTTTGTGATATAGATCATCAATTACTTTCAATTTTAAACGCATCTTGCTGTGGTGTCACAATCCATATTCATGTTTGCAGGGTTTTTATTATCTCATGAATAATGGTGAAATATTCAGTTATTCTGTTCATTTCTGTATTTCCACAGGAACTTTGAAATACCACCCACCAAAAATGGTGAAATATTCAATTATTCTAAATCATTTCTGTATTTCCACAGGAACTTTGAAATATCACCCAAGCAAAATGCATCTTACTTAAAATATGTGGGTTCTTATATGCAAAACAGAAGAAAATTGATTT
>KZ308513.1:106184-180925 GCA_000376725.2 Ladona fulva
AAATATTTCATTTAAATCAACTTGATTTCCTGATCGTATATACACAGCACACTATGGAAGAGCATGAAAACAGCTGGTTCATTTCATAATTTGTATATGCAAGATGACCATTATGTATTATCTGAGTTTTCAACTATCCAAGGAGGCCACAGTTCACATTAACTCAGATAATCAAGACTCTACTTTATGCATATTTTTTCCCTGCTCAGTATGGTCTCCTGATATATGGTGAAAATCTTTTCTGTGTTTTACCATTGCTACTGTTTAATTTGGAATTTGTAATAGTTAATTATCTATAGACAGATTCAAGTGATTCAAAACTTCAATTACAGGATCTTGTTTTCTCCTGGGTGAGTAAATCAGTGAAGTTTTAGAGGTATTTCTACCAAATTACACATATTATGTCCAACATTCTTGTGGTCATTTTATGTTCATCTGCCAATTTTGGTTAGCCTTAATTGCACATTAATGTTTGGAGTTGTTTAATTATATGCTGCTTATTTTTATTTAAGCCTTTGAAGTTTTTTGTGTTGTAACAACAGTTTTTCTTCCTCAAATTCATTACAAGATTCAAATGCAGCTGCTAGGATGGTATACAAGATCTGAACTTAGTGTAGTGGATCGTTACCATTTATTGTCATTGTCCTCAAAGACAGTATTTTAATGTTAGCATTATATTTTGATAAATTAATCTCATTGTTCTTGGTTACAATTTGATGCTTGTCACTTAAGTTTTTTTCTTGTTGCTTCGTATTTGGGAAATGTTAATTTCATGTCCTATAATATAGTTCCCTTTTGTTGAAATTTTCTTTTGTAAATCATTCTCTGGAAGCTATCATGGGGTTACCAATCCAATATAATGTTAGCGAATAGTTGTACATAGTAATTAATATTTCATTTGTTTGGCATCACCAGTAAAAGTAGCCAATTTCTAAATTTATTTCTTTTGCAAGGTTGTTCCAGAAACTATTGCTTTCCTCTTCACATTCCACAAAAACAAGCTACATGTCTAGGTTATATCAGGAAGTAATTTGATTTACTACAATTAATTTATCATGAATCTGAAAAAAGCTTTCATTTTCTCAATTCAAGATTCAAGAATTGTCGTGGACCTGGAGAGGCGATGATAAGCGAGTTGATGTGACATGGGCTAATGTTCCCTTGGAAAGCAAGGAGGCCTTATCTAAATTGAGACGATTATTTATAAGCCTGCCTGATCCATGGTGCCATGCTGTTCTGGAGTTCCTAAACTATTGCAGTGGACTTGCCCACCTTACAATGCAGTTAGACCCAGCTTTAAGAAAGTTACATGTACATAAGGTTTGTAATGTATATAGATACAGGAAGTCATCAACTTACAACCTATGCAACTTATGACAGTTTGACTTACAACCATAGTTACTATGTCTCTTTTTAGGTGGACACAAGTCATTGTTCATAGAGACATAAAAAAGACATCAGTCAATTATCAGCATCGGTTGTGCCTATAAAGTCAATTCTGCTTAATTGAGACACATTGGGACTAGATCATTTTGGCCCAATTAAACAGCTGCCCCAATAAGGCGAAGTTCCATGAAAAAATAAACTTAAATAAATAACTTTTATTTTACTTTTCATAAATTATTAAATAAATCAGGGTGTGCGCTAACCTAGAAATCCTGGAATATTGAGGGAATTTTGCAGGTAACCTGGAAAAATCCATGTTTACCCTTTACGAAAGATCGTTCCATGGCTTTTGTTTTGGGCTGTTTGCTTTTGGTAGTTCAGTAAAAATTCCCTGAGAGGAAGAAACGTTTTGATGAAAGTGTTTTTGTAACCAATTTAAAGATCATAAGACAAAAATGTACTCCTTCTACATATATTGTTTTGGCAACATTGCAAATAAGCAACGTGGAATCGTATGAAGTCACAGTTTCCAGGCTATCTAATTTCTATGTGGGTGAGAGAAAGAGATGCATGATGGAATTTGTTTTCTACTTGAAGGGTTTTGGTCATTAGTTGACGTTGCAGTTGTAACTTGACTTTTTCAGTTAAACTGAAATGGTGCTCTTCATGCCAACACTTTAAGGATTGTCAAGGTGAATTATTTTAATGAAACAAAACACATTATTATTTTTTTCAGAATTTGATTTCATTTTCTAGGATAGTCATACTCCTTTAAGGGAGGATCCCCATCAATAACATGGGAATACATGCGAATCTAATCAGGTTGGTGCACATTCTTAGTAGTCTTCTCATATTCAAATATACTTGTGGCATACAGCGGTATGAGTCAGTGAACCTACCAACCTATAGTTGAATACTCATCAGGATCAACCCAAAGTGTATTGATGTTGTGGCAAGGAGGCTCTCAAGCAGCCCTGCTAGATAGGAAACGGTTTAACAAAAGTTTTATATAATATTTTTGAAAAAGACATATGTAAATGTGAAAAAGAAACAAACAATTTTTCTGATGAAATGATTCACTTTGAAAAACCTAACGTGATTTAATCTCAAATCTTCGTGTCCCAGGTCACCTGGCTTGTCCGTGTCTAGAGCCGGCTCTGATACCTAAATAATTTCATAATGAATTATTAACTGTTCATCGCTATTTATGGTACCTTAAGTAGCTAATAATCACCACATATCTAATATTTGGACAAAATTAGGCTTACTTCTGGGTGTGGAATACCTTGGACAACTGAAAATATTTCCCTGGAAAGCCTGACAAACTCATTAAATTTCTCAATAGCTGGATAGTGGACACCCTGATAAATACATAAATTATGAGATAATAAAATTAAGTATAAAGAGAAAATAATAATACATTCTTTTTTAAATCTGTAACTCTTAGTCTTATTCTGCAAAAATGTAGTAGAGAAGTAGTCTGTCTTTTGTTTTGTAACTTTTCCTGTATAAAATAATGCTATAATCTGACTATATATTTTTCTCCCGCATATTTACAGGCACAGATGTTATCATCATAATTTTCTTTATTAGATTTTTGGTTTATCAATTTAATGCCTTCTACAGTTGCGTCCTCACAGTCATAATATGGAAAATTGTCATCTATAGTAAACAAATTCAAGTTAATTATAAGCTTTTATAATGTCTATAAATGTCCTCAATGCTAACATTTTCAGGAATTTGCAAAGATTTCTCGCCACAAATAAAAAGAATCAATTCTGTATAGTGGCAGTTTTTATAGCTTGCCAACAGTAAGCAATAAACATTATTACCAGAAAAAGGAAAATTTTTGCATTTGTATCTTTAGCAATTGAGAGAAACTATTAGATCTTGGAGTCGTAGTTTTTCATTTACCAATTTGCCTCAATGTTATTAAAGTTTATATTACAAACAAAATAACAAATGATGAATAAAATTTTATTACAATAAAAGTGGTTTTAAGTATTTCTTTTTTTTTCATTTTTACATAATTTCTTACACTTATTATTCTATGGAATAGTTGTTTTGAAAGCAATCTTAATCTTGTATGGTATTTAATTAATGTACTTTAATTTTTCAGCAAGTTGAAAATTACATGGTCTTTCCCTTTAAACTGAAATCTTTCTGTGCTTATTACGTCAGTTATGGTGATTGCATTGATCGCCAGACCATTTTTTTGAATGACATCTTGTTTGAACATTTCATGGAGAAAATATGGGTTGATTCTGGTGAATTATCAAAGTGAGTTGATGCACAGCTTTATTTTACAGTATCTTTTTTAGTTTTTTCTTGTTAATTTGTTAAATTCATCTATGCTTTATTTATGACAGCCAATGGGAGAATTTTTGGCCCCATTCTACTTCACGGATGAACTGGATGCGTGATATTCAAGTCTCACCAGACTTTCCTAAATTTATTTCAAATGTCAAAAATGCCATCCTCTCTACATCAGTGTTCCCTGCATTTAATCATGAGCTTAAAGCCACTGACCTCATCATATATGTTGAAAGCTCTTCTCTTCCTGTGATACAAAAGCTTGCTCCCAAAGTAGAAAGGCTGACCATTGAAGTTTCCCCATCATCAGTGAGTATGATCTTAAGATAAAACATTGTGTAACATTTTGTTTCATTCATTAGTTATTAATGATGTATGGGAAAACTTAGGAAGATATCGCACATACATATTATGGATGAAGTTGAGGCGAAGGACCACCAATTTGCTTCCAGTTATATATAGCATTATCTGGCATTGCATTCATAGAAATACATAACGTGACTTATGCAGTGCTGGATGTAGACATTGGCAGATTAGTCAAAAGCCACAGGCAGCTGCTCTTAGGGCCTAATGTAAACAGGAAGTATTAACCACAAGTTATTTCTCTATAAACCTATTCTGATTAAAAATTCTCATAGTCTTGCTTAGACCACTTTCAGACATTTGCTTTCTTAACTCTCTAATGAATACCTATTTTTGGAATTGAAATGTTAGCATCTCATCAGGAGTGTACAAATGAAATCCTGCATTTTTCTTCAAGAGCTTCAACCAGTTCTGGTCTAATGGAAGTGGGAACAGATATGTAGATTAACAAGAAGTCAAGAAAGTGTAAACACAAAATGTTGTGTAATAATACACAATTTTTTATGAGTTACTTTGCAGGTTTAAAGTCATTCATTTTAAGGGTGCTCTAGAGTTCCTAATGGTTCCCTGCAAAGTAGACCTTCGTGTAAAACTGCTTTGGTAGGTATTTTCTAACTTAGACTGTCAATGGAAATTGAAATCCCTTACCTTAGTGTAAGAGTCAAAGTTGTTGCTTTTTGGTCCTCAGAGAGTGTCTCATATCTCATTTTGTCTAGTTTATTTAGCTATGCAGTAGCTGCTACCTAATCGTCATCCTCTTAATGAAGTTGGGGTTCCATTAATTGTAATCGTTAACTCTGATATTTGTCCCTTTATCTGACTCTTTTGTTCTACCAAAATTTACATTTTATGTTTCCATAGTATGTTTCTGTTTTTTTTCCTTGGCATTTTTGTATATATAATCCAATGATCTAAGGCTGTCTGCTAGGTTTCTGAGCAGTAAATCATTTTATGTTGTAGGCTTGTTAGACTCAACACAACCTCAAATCTGGAGCACCAGGGAATATCTCATTGTCTTGCTCTTAACCATTGACCATACTGTTTGAGTTACTTTCTGATAGCTCAGCTACCCCTTATTTGTAATTCTTACCTCAGTTGAATGCTCTCTTCAGAAATTAAAAACATATAAATGAAATTTGTCTACTACCCAGGGAGGCTGCTAGATGATAGAAAAATTTATAAATTGAATTTATTGAACTAAACCCAATTTTTATATCCTCATCAGTGCAACTAAGAGTGTGGCACAGGCATACTGTTTATAGTTGATAATTAAAGTTTTTAGGTATTTGCTATCACTTATCAAGATCCATGACTTAGAAAGTTTATGTCAAATGGTAATACATCATAACCTTTCCCATTTATTAAAAGAACAGTCAAGTTCCAGATGCAGCACAAATCACCAGAAAGTTTTGTTGCAACATTATGAGAAACGAAAATTATCATTAGTTATTGATTTTTGTTATCAATTTTTAATTGTATCAAGAACAAACTATACAACCTAATCTTTAACGAAATTATTATCTCACAATAACGTTGCATTCTACACATTTTGGTATTACATTTTCCAGCAAGTGAGGTCTGTCTATTTTATGCCAAAGTAATATGCAACACTTTCCATTATTAAATGAATTTTCTGTTTTCTAATTAAATATAAGAAAATATATATGAAGTTTGTAACTTCTGCCTAAATTCACTGATAAATGGTGCTTTGGGTTAAATCTTAAGGAAAACAGTTTTTGTTTATTTAATGTGTACAAACCGTATCATTTTTTTAATTGATTTTTCTTCACTGTTTTAGGAGATGGTGGATAATATCATTTCATCCCTTCCAGGACTGACATATCTTGTGGAATTAAATCTGGTCTCAGTTCACCTGTGTAGAAATAATGCATTTTTAAACAACTTCTGGGTTATAATCAGAAGTCTCGAAGCCCTTAAGAAACTAGCTGTTGATACCTGTGCCATTACAGGACTGAAAATGTGTAAGTTATCTAATTATAAAGTAAATATTAGTAAAGCTATCTGTCACTAAACTGGGTGGTAAATCTATTTATCTTCCATTTTGTTTAAAGTTATTTGAATTATTTATATCAATGAAAGTCTTAAGCTTTAATTGCAGTTGATTTTAGATGATTTTCTTGAAAAAATGTTAATTTAACATTAGTAACAGATAATAATTTTGTTTTAGTTGTACCGTTTATACAAGAAGACGGGAGCATCAGAATGCTTGAAGAATGGTCAGTGAGAGTGGAGTTAGATAATTTGGAAGTGTTTCAGCTTGATGGGTGAGTGCATTGGCTAAACTTTGGGTACCTTTACATAAGCCTCTTCTGTTATTGTATATGACAACCCTTTGCATACATGATGTTCATTCTCTTTTCAGATTCATCCATAATGCATGATGTATTTTCCATGATTAATTACTGTAAAAGTAATCTGCCTCTTAATAACAGCAATTAATTGACGAACCTCATGTGACGGTATATAAGATGTGTCTCTTTTCCAGAATTACAGCAAAAAATTACCATTAGATCTTACATGCAAAGGTTCAGGCATTGCAGGGCCAGCCACTATCAAAGGGGGCCTGAGTACAAATGCCTTTAGTAATGTTTTTAAAAGTGCTTCAATTGCTGAGGTAATTTGCACATATGGAACCCCACAAGAAATCAAACCTGGGACTGCTTTCACAAAGGCAAACATGCCACCTACTTGCTTATTTGGAAGCCACCCCTTATCGGCTTCTCTGACAATGTAACAAAGTTTTACAGATATATTATATGCCATCTGCAAAATGAAAAAGTTACCATAATAAATTGGAACCTCCTCAAACTTAGGACCCAGATGCTAGGCATCCATGGAAACCCCCTTTTGGATGGCCGTTAGCCATCATTATAGTTTGGCTTGTTTTTGAAAGTTCAAAGTATTGAAATGTAAAGCAACCTTGATCAGCTGAAGTATATGATTACAACAAAGGGTTTTGTGAAAACTTTATTTAAAATTAAATGGTACTGTAACTTAAGTTTTAAAAATACTTACTAAATGCTTAAAAATACTTACTACTCAAGTTTGCTCTATATGGCATCAAATATTAACTGTATGGATTTAATTTCAATTTGCCCTTCATTTTATGCAAATTACATCATAGAAAATGTAACATAATATAATGGAAAAAGTCAGGCCTCAACTTATTCATAATTGTGAATGACTTAAGGAGCAGCCAATGATATACCTTACAAAAGTGTTGTAGAAAATGTGACACACCATATTTTAAATTATTATTTGTGCTTGATATTATGTTAAATAAAAATAGAGATTATCTGTTAAGAATTGGGTTAGTAGTATTTTTTCACTACCTAATCTGATGTTGCTTTTATTTACAGAAGGTTAGACCCTGATGTAAGATGTGAATCATATAGTGTGATGCCAAATGTTGGTGCCATATCTGCATGGAAAAATTTAACTTCTCTCACCTTTAATTCCATTCCTGCAGTGAGAAAATTTGATCATTTCAGATCGGTGGGTTATATTTTATGTTATCTTGGTATATATTTAGTATGTACAATTTTTTAGTTATTTGGCTGTAGATATTGATCCAGAGATAGATTTTTAATCTTCCATCTCATTAAAATTGACTCCAAGCTGTGTATTTTCATCCAACTTAAAGTTTTGTATCAATTATTATGGCATTTTATTAAGTCAGGTAATCTTGTATCAATTACCATATTACCTATGTATAAGACACAGCAAGGTTTTTAGGACTGCATTCTAGATCTATCATAATAAGTATCATAGAAAATCTAAATCCTTCTATAAGACAAATTCTGCACATTTTTTTTTAATGTGCCTTATACATGGGTATAAATGGTACTTGGTGTTAACAACACTCATTCAGAAAATTATGAATAGAAATGGAATTTTTTAAAAAATGTTACTTTAACTGTTTTCCCTGTGTGACATTCCAAGTTATACTATTTATCTTCATAGATAATTTCTTCTCACTAAATTATCATTAAAGTAAATTAATCAGGCCAATTTTGTTTCAAATTTATTCTTCAGGCAGTACTGTTTCCTTGAGCAATTTCAATTCAGCCAATTAAGCATTATGGTTAGTGCACTGTACATAATGTTTTGGTATGCATAAATACACTTCTAATCAAACCGCTTTAGCCAGTGGTCATATTCAAAAATTCTTGGAACAGCTTCTTATCTCTACGATTTAATAATTATCTACCCAGGACAGTTAAGAGGGCTTAGAGCTGATTCAATGGAGACTATGTCATATGCAGAAGGCTATCTGAAGGCTGAAATTTTCATTGTAGTTTTTACTGCAATGAAAATGTTTAAGGACCAAGCTTTTATACTAAAAACTGGCATCAATTTCATTGAATTATTTATACAGTCATTCTGTATATGGTCACTGTAAAATTATGAATCAATTGACACGATTCACAAAACCTCTTCACAGCATCCTTGAAATCCTCTTCATGAAAATTATAGCTCCATTCTAACAGGTTTGTCACAGCATGGGAATAGTTCTCTTAGAATTTGTTCCTGAGGAGAAAACAGTGAGTGTAGGTGGTGTTACTGATCAGCTGTTGAATTTCATGGTGCTCTTGTTTCTAAACTTGCAAGTAAACAAAAAAATTCATTCTTACTATCACGGTGTGCTATTTATCTGTGCAGTTTTCTCCTCTCTTTTTGGCCAATAAACATGATGTACCTCTCCTCTTCTTGCTGTACTTAGAAAGACAGAGAACTTTTTGTTTCTATATTTACATTGAAGCTATAAGAACTGAGATTGAATCAATTCAAGGTTATCTATGATGATCAGAGCTGTGAAGGAATATATCAGAGGATTTACAGCATCATCTGGGGCCCTCCATTCAGAAAATCATTAAGATAGCATGCTCCTATCTTTCATCATTATTTATATTTTCTGCAAAATGTATTTAGCTCTTGAATAAGGGAAAATGAATTCAATACACCTGCATTTCTTAAAAACAAAAATATTCTGGGGATTCCTAGACTTAGATGCTAGATCCATTCTATTTTACACACCAAATTTTATTGCATTTAATTTTTCCAAGGGTCAACATTAACTTTACATTTTCCCCTCTCTGTATCTGTACCACAAGGGATGTATGACAAGTACCTGTGTTGGGCAAGAAAACGCATATTTTAAAACTTCTTTTAATTTTATTTCTCAATATAGTCTCCTTTCAACTCAATACATTTAGTCTAGAGATATTCTAACTTTTTCAAGCCATCCAAAAAAATATGTTTTGTCGAACTCTGCAAAATAGGCCTCTGTTGTGGCGATGACTTCCTTGTTTGACGTGAATCGCTTTCCCCCAAGCCATTTTTTCATGTTTGCCAACAAAAAGAAATCACATGGGGCCAAATCTGGAGAATAGGGTGGATGAGGTAGCAATTTGTACTGTAAGTCAATCAGTTTTGCTGTGGCGATTGCAGATGAGTGAGCTGGTGCGTTGTCATGATGGAAGAGCACTTTTTTCTTCGCCAAATGGGGCCATTTTTCCTCAATACAGCATCGAATCAGTCAAATAAATCAGCATAGTACTGCCCTGTGATTGTCCTTCCCTTCTCCAAATAGTCGGTGAAGATGATGCCTCAGGAATCCCAAAAAATGGTGGTCATGAATTTTCGGGCAGATGGAACCGTTTTCACCTTCTTTGGAACAGATTTGCCTGGGTGAAATCCACTGTTTTGACTGTTCTTTCATTTCTGGTGTGTGGTAATGGATCCATGTTTTGTCAACAGTCACGAAACACTGTAGAAACTCTTTAGGATTGCGGTTAAACATGTCCAAACAGTGCTCTGAAGTTGTCATGCGATTCCGTTTTTGCTCCACTGTGAGCAAATGTGGCACCCATTTCGCCAATAGCTTTGTCATGCCCAATTTTTCGTGTAGGATACTTTGTATGCATTCAATTGAGATGTTTGCAATGTCAGAAATCGCTCTGATCTTCACACGGCAATCTGCTAGCACAAAATCATGGACTTTGTTAACCATATCCTCTGTAGTCACCTCAGTCTGATTGCCTGGACGTTCTTCATCAAAAAGGGATGTTCGGCCATGCTTGAATTCATTAAACCAGTATCTGATGGTAGTCATCAAAGGTGCATGGTCCTTAAACAGCATGCATCTTTTCCTTGATTTCCTCACACGTCTTCCCTTCCAAAAAAAGAAATCAAATCACTGATCGATATTGCTCTTTCTCCATGGTGGCAAGCAAGCACAAACTTGACTACTTTCAACAGCTATCAAAACAAAACTACTCGATTAATCTGTCTGAAATTTTGGCAGTCATATATCTAAAGATGGCATTAAATTATGGCATACACATTTTGTGTTAGTGGTGCCATCATTCGCTAAACACGGGTACTTATCATACAGCCCTCGTATGAAATACATGGGCTACCATAAATGCTCTGTTTTGGCTGTGAGATTGTGTGTTTGTAAGAAAGCAATGAATGCTTTCTAGTTACTAATGCTTCTTTTTCCTTCTAGGTAGCACAAGCTTGTGTCCAACTTGAAGAATTACGCTTTCGAGCTATTGGTCCTCATGGTCATTGCATGTACATCAAAGATGTTGCTAATTCCCTTCAGTATTGCCAAAAATTGAAGAATTTTAGGTAAGTTCTCTGTATTATGAGGTATACTTCAAAATGCATCTCTGCCAATAGTTCACCTTTACCAAATAAAAACACATGATTCTTTCCTAATCTAAAAAGGTTAGTTCATGTTTTCTGCTCAGAAAAAATTTATTTTTATTTCAAAGTAGTTATCTGAAGCTGGCAGTTTTTCTATATAGTCTGATGGAGGTTGGCCGTGAGAAGGTTAAAACTTGTCACCTCCTACCTCTCATAACAATCACTCCATTCCACCATTCTCTTAATTTCCAATTCAATAGATAATCATACCTCATACCTGGAGAGCTTGGGGCATTCATATTGTCATGTAGGTAATACATTTGACTTTGGTGAAAGCTGTTTAAGGCTTGATTTCCAATGGAGGCTCATGTTTCACCTCATCTTCATTGCTTCTTATCTTCTCTGATTCTGTTATAGCTTCCACAGAACACTCCACCGAATGGTTCAAATGCTTATTTTTTCTCCCTGTATTTGTAAGCATAGTTTCTTCTTTTCATTTATTGCTTCTTTATTGCTCATTACTGGCAGCATCTCTGTCACACCCTTTCCTTTAATCTTCTTTCTTTAATACATTTGTGTGCAGTGATACCCTGAGGTCACCTGAAAAATCATGTATATCAAATTCAGTAAGTTGGGGAACAACATTACATTTAATAAACAAACGTTTAATTTAGTATAATTGGGTCCATTGTTCAACAAAAAACTAGGAGAAAAGTAATAAATAAATATTGTGGTTCTTTGTTGCTAGGTAATAATTTCTTTTTTCCTTGCTTTGTTGCAATTACGTGTTTTGTTATTATCTATATTTTCTGATGTTCACCTTTTTTGATTGAACATTTAATAATCAATATTATTACTCCTTTATAGTGTCTATGTAATAGTCCTTATCTTTCAAGCATCTTCATCTGTTTTTTCTGAAAAATTCATTGGGTGAATGAAATCGTAGCCTAAAATCTATTTCAGTATGGGGAATTTTTTTTAATTATGAATTTTTACTTATACTCATCAATTCTTCTATTTTATGTTTTCTCATAATGATATCTATTACTTTCCAGTATAGAGCAAGGACATATTGCTGACTTCCTTAAGGACTTGTTGCTGGGACTGAGTCATTGCCCTGTATTAGAGAGTGTTTGCGTCTATAACTCTGATTTGTTGGAAAGAAGTAGTCTAAAATGCAAGAATAACTTACAGGAAACTATTCTGAATTTGATTAAAAAATGCCATTTGCTGAATTTCATAAGAGTCCCTGTACCACATGTTGCCAAGAATGGTTGTAATAAGATGAAGAATTGGATAACAGCAAAGTAAGTTTTCAAATTAATGTGGCATCATTTTAACTTAGTGCAATTGGTATATTTCCTTTTATATCCATTTATAGTCTCCTTAATTGGGCGCCATTGAATCCAAAATATTACTAGAAAATAGAGATTTCCAAATGATAGAAATCAGCTCTAAAATATCCCTCTTGTAATTAAAGTTTTGCCAATAACTCTTCCAAACATTTGAATGCATATGTGTGTGCATGCAAATGCTTATGTTTGCCCTGGTAAGGCCCTGCTATTAAAACCATTGTTGCTGGTAAACATGAAGCTGACAATAAACCAAAATTTTATGATTCAACAGATGTAACACTTGTATTGAAAGATGAGTTTTCATGCCTTCTGAAAACCATGTGGCACTGCCCTTGTAGATATTTAATGATTTAATGATGAGAAATACAAAATAGTGAGTTCTAGGCCTTAGAGTAGTTCCTGGACCACAAAGTACTACATTGCCATTTCACTGTTCGGAAAGGTTACTTATGGGATAGTAATGCAGCAGTTTTACTATGGAAACTTTGTTCAGTAGCACTTGTTAAAAATTTTTCAGAGCCAAGAAGTATGGTTTTTAAAATTAACATTATGAAAAGTAAGCTTTCTCTGATTGTTATCAGAAACATTTTTGAATCCTAATATCTTTAATCTTCAAAATTGTCAGCAGCATCCGATTGTCATGATTTTTCAAATGAGCCATTAGATCTATTGATTATGATTGTCTATTTAATGTTATACTTTAAATTGAATCACCTGCTTACTTGAAATATGAAATTATTTAAAGTAATCAATCCATGTATGATATACAGTTGAATTTTCATGTATTAGTGGGAAAGTTATTAGTGCAAAATAATTCAGTGCCCCATTGATTTAAATTATCTTGAGAATTTTGCATCCTGTTATTTTCTTAACCCTTTGAGTGCCACCGATTTTTGGTGGGTTCTTCCAGAAGTGCCATGGGTATTTTGCTAATTTTGTAGGCCTTTATTCAAAACTTCATTATTTGTTTATTTATTACTGTTTTTACATGATTGTTTCTGTGTTTGAAAATGAATAATTCCTTCCAAATGATTATTAAAAAATATCGGCTGTTTTTTCAATGAAACGCAATTGTTATAGTTTAATTTTAAATTTATGAGATTGAATAATTTTATTTTTCATTTTTGACCAAAAAATCGAGAAATAAAACATTGATAAATATGAAATATCAATGTTTTTCTAGAAAATAATTACCTAATAACCAAGAAAATTGCACGAATTTTCAGTTAATACTTAATTAATTTTTACAATGCCAGTTGCATAAAATTCAGGGGAGATTATCAAAATAATGTGAATCTTTTCTTAGTCATGAGAACAATACATGTGAATATGTTATGACACACGGTATCTGAATAGTAATGACAAAAATTTAAGTCTGTTATAAACTAAAAAATATCAACAATCACATTACAAATTATTGAAAACCTGTACACATACATAGAAAAAAATGGCAATATTTCAAACTTTCTTCCAAATCAAAGAACTGAATATAACATTATTCACAAATATGATGAGAGAAACAAATTCCATGTAGACCATTCCACATACTGTTTTCGGTGGTTTTCAGATTTTGTGACCCCTGTTGCATTTTGCCACCAGCGGCACTCCACTTATTCTAAATAAGCATATAACATCATATCCGAAGAATCAATGCCACCCATGTACCAATTGCAGTGTTCAATGATTTCATGATGATCTGAGTCTGATAACGCCTCCCCTTCACACTTGTCTCGACAAAAATGGGCGCTGTCTTCACTTTCAACAGAGTCGTCGTCATTATCACTTACCGAATTTATATATTCAACTAATCTGTCATCGTCAACACCAGGTGCAAATTCATTTCTAGAAGTTGACGCAATTTATTAGGCCAAAGGGTTATTTCAATTTTGAAAAGGCGCCAGTTTTTGCACAAAATACAACTACAAATCCGCTCTTCGCAAAGTGATACTAGCTACGAAAAAAAAATTCTGATCTTTATATAGGTGGTGAAATTTTATTGTGTATACAACAGGAAAAGACGGCACACATATTGTATTCTTTTATGCTCAACATCTCATCATCTTTCAATTACTACTGCCCTAGCTACTATGATAACAAGGTTGGCAATCAGAGCCACATTGCCGACTCAGCACTCCAGCTGACCAACACACAAGCTGTGAGAGATAGCATGGTAGCAATTATTTAGTATCTTCTCTTCTCCCTTTTGTTGCTAAAAATCAACGACCTGATTGAAGTGGAATAGTCAGCAACAAATTATCTCCTTAGAAGCAACAGAGCAGAGATGTAAACCTAGCGTCTTCTTGTTATGATCATAAATCGTTCGCGGAACGAACAAGAATGCGACGTGCTTCCCAGCGAAGAAAATGTTTCAAATAGGTTAAAAATAAATAAGAACTTGCCAAAAATAATATCTCTGACATAAATACAAAGTACAGAATATTAGATGAAAGTCAATTGGTTTTAGGCTACCAAATAATGTGGTTTATAATGTGTCGCATCAAAGAAGCTTTTATGTAAGAACTAAAAGTGGCGCTCAGAAAATTCAATCCGACATATAGTTATTTTAATTAACAAATCTGTTGATCATTGCAATTAACAATCAAAATTACAGCACCACGTAGTAAATAAGAAAGCATTCTTGTATTATGTACAATTTAAAATATTTATTACATGAGAAAAACNTCTGTTGATCATTGCAATTAACAATCAAAATTACAGCACCACGTAGTAAATAAGAAAGCATTCTTGTATTATGTACAATTTAAAATATTTATTACATGAGAAAAACATGGTTTTAACAGGCCTCCTCATAGACGACGATATATCGTCGTTGGCACTTCTGGCTCATTCTCAAGGGGTTAAAATTAACTTGTATAAATCATGGTATTGAGGCTCATGAAGTATTTTGTGTGTTGTTGATCATTTAGGTTGGATCATCCTAGAAGTAATTTGTTTATGGAATTTTGTGAGAAGTTGGCTATAAATGAAGACCAGTTCCATGCATTCCCACCAGATGTACCTCGCTTGCGGTATATGAGATGGACATCTAGAGTTTGTGAAACTCATGAATGTGTACTATGATCTCTTTTCAGCTTGAAAGAAAATTATATATTGGTTATTCTTGTAAATCATTATTCAACATTTGTTTTTTGAATAAAAATATTTTTATATAATGTTTATTTCCTACTTGAAACCTTAAATAAACCTTTTTCTTTGTTTGATTATAGCAAAGCTATTGATGATTTTGATAACTTCACAAGCCTGTGTAAGTGAAATAATAGGTATTAGGTTCTATTTCTCTCTGGATGTTTTTATAGGCAAGTAATGCTTGATTAATCTTGCTGAGTCACTACTGAGTGTTGCATTTGTGAAAGATGGGAATTTGTATATAGTGCATGCCAGTTTCTCTGGCAAGTAATGATAGATTGCATAGGAATGAAATCCCTTATATTTTTCTCTATACTGGAAGAATAGATCATCTCTCTGTGGTGTTCCTCGATCTGATGATTAAAATTATGATTCATAGTCAATATACCACTTCCAATGCAGTTTTCAGCTATTAAACTGGCTGGATTAATTATAATTATGAATTTGGCTGGATAATTTGATGAGTTTACTTATGCATTGAACAGGTTTCTGGATGATCAGCATAAAAATATAAGTAGCCTCATTCAATGAAACATCTCTTTTTGAATATAATGGGTTAGATAGCAGGTAGTGAGGTTATATTCTTGTTGAAAGCTATTTTATTCATTCCCACTGTTTATTTATCCTATTTAAGCAATTCACCCTAAATTAATTCTGATTTTTTAAACATTAACAAAGTTATCCTCTAAAATGAAGAATTTATAAAAAAAATTGTATGGATCTATCCTATTACTATACTAAGTGTATTATTAATCAGTTCTGTTTTGGCTCTTTGTCACAAATGTTTTCTTTTTTTTTTTCTCGATTGTGAAATCATATTTGACGAAAGACTTGATTGCTAAAAAGGTAGAATAATTTGTATGTGTAATTATTTTTTTAGTTTAACGGGTGATACAAACTGGAATTGCATAAATAGAAGTAAATTTTTTAAAGTAATTTAACAGTCAAGACGTATAGTACATGTAGTGAGTAGTAGTAGTAATTATAAGTGCTTCAATAGCTAAGATCGTTTCATATGCTAGCCCCCACCAGAAATTGAACCCAGGACCCATATGGCTATCCAGAGGATCTTTTGTATGTGAGCCCCCACCAGGAATCAAATCCAAACAGCCTTCTCTGAAGTCAAATGCATTACCCACATGGATTTCCAAAGGTCCTTGGTGCAGGCAATTTAGCATCCTTATCTAATTGGCACCAAAATTTGATAAAGGTAAGCACAATCATGGATTCCAGAACCTCATATGGTCAAAAAAGCATGAGCAAAAAATTGTACTTTATTATATATACGAGTTGTATGTATTTTTTCTCTCAGATTCAAAATGAAATTATTTATGCAAATTTAAAAAATGCACCAATAGTGTCACAGATAACAAATAAAGAAACCACACCCTATGAACATGGTATCCATTATCCAATGACCTGATCCAGGTCATATGAAATGTAAAAAAAAAATCCTAGCTGTCGCTAGCCTAGAGTTGAAGCAACTGGTTAGCAGTTATTTGATTGCCGGTAGCGTTGATTTACTGTAATTAAATATCGGAATTCTTCCAGATTTGGATGCCTTGTATTACAACTAAGAGATATTAAAAAATGCACATTCCGAGGTAGCGCAAAACGCATCGTAGCTCATAAAAATAGGCTAGAATAATTTGATGAATCAACATGAAGTAATTATTTCATCGCCGAATTTCCTATATGAGAGGCGCTAGGTAAATATATTCTACAACGAATATGGGAATTAGAGGTTCAAAAAACTCTTTTGAAGTTTCTTAGGAAATTTTTTGTTCAATGGATCTTAGTATATTTACGATCTCTCCGTAAGGAGCTACTCGAAGCTGCATGCAAAATAAGCGCCAACGAAATTTTGAAACGTCATCGGTCGCTACTAGCGCCGTGGAGCGATTCTTGCAGTAATCAATCCATTCCACAGGGCAAATGCGTTTTAAGAGTTTGCGCATGTGATAAGCAAGTGAGCCACGTTATTGTTGTCGTAACTTCATTCCGGTGGTGAAACAAGCAATAAAATGTAAAGTATTTCGATATAAGTTGTTAGAACTTCCAATGTTTAATCTATAGTGGCTTTTAAAAACTAAAATTTATTTTCAGAATGATTACGGACGTTCAATTAGCCGTGTTTGCGAATGTACTTGGAGTGACGCTATTTCTGTTGGTAGTTTTGTATCATTATATTGCTGCCAATTATACTAAGAGTAGTTAATTAACTGGTAAGTATACTGTAAGAAGCTTTTTTATGATTTACTTTCAATGGAAGCTTTAGGTGTTAATACTTCAATTAATTTACTTTCAGGTTCCGGTTTCCTCTCCGCCTTATATATCATTATGCATTTGTTGAAGGGAGATCGTTATTTTTCGCAATAAAATGAATTTATGAGTAACTGTTGAGGTTATTTGGCAATTTCCCCTCTTGTCAAAGGTATTTGCGGCGAGTCCAAATGTACTTGAAATCGTTGTGTACCTCGGAAAGTTTTGCGAAAAGCTAATTTTGAATTTTTGTATCATCTGAAAATCATACTGATATCAATGGGTTAATCTCGAAAGTACAAAAGTTCTTTTTTGTAGTAAACCATATCTTGATGCGTGAAATATTTCACATTCATCTTCTGATAGAGATTAAAACTTCAATTTTTGCATCAATATTGATCATGGCTACGAAAATTTGAAAGCTGTTGATGACTTGGCGCGGAAGGATTTAATTTTTCTTTTTTGAATTTCATGGAAAGTGTTACTCATAAGGTCTTCATCGAAGAGATTTTTGGTCATAATACTACCCTTGGGTGGGCGTTTTCCCCTCATAGCATTCTGGCTGTCGTGGAAAAAAAGGCAAACTCATTATCTTGCCTTGTATGCCTCATTCCATTTTCAAAGCTTTCAGTTGCTAATTATACAGGGTCAGGAATGAATACTGTTCTGACGGTACTCAAAGTTAATAAAAAATACAATGGACTTTTCTTTAAAAAATATCAAAAATCTATGGACTCATAATTTACTATATTTAGAAATTAATTACATGGCACAATTCAACAGAACTGTAGAAAAACCAGAGGATTATTCACACGAGAATACTGACACTTCCTTAGCTAACATTAAGTACATGTTTAATTAAAAGCAGTCTTCATATCAGACTAAGTCACACCAGGAAAAAATCTACCACACGCAACTTTTGGCGTTATTTATCACAAAAAATGGTAACACTACAGTTCTCCTGAGCTAGATGTATCATATTTTAAATCCATGTTTTCTCATGCACTCCTTATGGGCTTCAATCAAGTCCTTGCAATTTTCTTCTCCTTTTTCAATTATGCATGCATCTCTCAGCTTTTTTGTTTCAGGACATGCACAGCAGGGCTTCAATTTCTTTTCATTTGAGGGCACTTCAGGTTTGACGTTTTTGGCTCCCATTTTGGTACAAAGAGAAGTTTCCTGGATATTAAAGTCTTAGGTACCTGTAATAAACATACTTATGTTATTAGACGATTGATGCATAAATAAAGATATCTACACACAAACACGTTTACGAACCTTAATTTGGTTACGTAATTTAATTCATTTGTTTACGTACACATACATACTTAGGAAGGAGAGGTGTTTATTAAGTTCGGTTAACACAAAGATTGAAAGAAAAAGGCGACAACAAATACCACTTTCGAATATGTGATGGTCATGGAATGCTACAATCCCAATGTTCACAAAGTGGAAATTATTTTAATCATAGCTGCTGTAATCGAAAGAAGTGGAAAACTACCTTGGGATAAATTTATGCAGAATATGTGAATTACACCGAGATGTATGCTTACTGAAATACCATAGGAATGATAATTTAGCAGAAAATTTCCATTAAAGACAATCTGAATAGGTACCAAAGGACAACGACTACATAAATTTGATTATAAAACTGTAAGACAGCAGATTGCAACATAAAAAACAGGAGAAAATGGAAGAACTTAATGGAGAAGTAATAAATAGTAATGATAAGTAATATTTTTTTATTTCTGAAAACATCTTTGCAACTAAATAGGTGGTTCAAATTACGGTATCATTGATTTACGGAATACGGATCAAAATAACACGATGTAAACTTATTTACCAAGCTAACTTGATAAATAAGTTGTGAGGTAAAAATCATAATTTTAAGAATTAAAATGCCACTCAGGTAGTTCATTCGAATGAAATTTAATTTTTAAAATCAGAACATTCTTTATTAATAAATTAGATTCAGACGTGAATAAAAAACCCTTCAGAGAGACGTGGTGACATTGTTTCCAATTGTTTGATGTTTTCTAAGAGTTAACAATTTTCTTGAACCTCGCCTAGTTCGAGACAGAATTAAAGGAACACATTGATTTTCCCAAATAAAAAAGTCTATATTTAATGAGTAAAGCATGATCCCGCAACCAGATGGGATGGGATAAAAGCCCTTGAATTAGATATTCAGGGTCACTCAAAACTAACAACCTTCCTTCGTTGAGACTTGTCGCTATCATGACATTTAAAAAGCAGCAATTAAAACGGTAAATATTGAAAGACTGAATGAAATTGAAGTATGCTACTTACGCGAATAATGCAGCACTATCGTAATAATTGCAGAACTATCAACTACAATATTTTCTTCAACTTCGTCGAATTCGTCTATTTCGATCTGAAACCAGTTACTTGCGTTATTCAACTTTCATGAGAAACAGAAGAAATACTTTGCTCGTAGGTGCTCAAGCAAAATGTTGTAATCAAGTGACAATTGGAAGTAATAATGTTTCCCGGGTATTCTGTGTGTGGATCGTTTGATAACGGATTCGTTTAGTTATAATTTACTATTCAAAAGGAAAACAGAGAGGACAGTTTTTCATTGGATTGTTGGTTCTACATTTCACGATCCTTCTCTCCCATGTGTCAAATTCTGTTTATAATGTGCACCATTCTGACACTTTTTGCTGAAGGAGATCGATCGCTAATATAATTCACTCGTGTGAGAAAGGGATGGAAGAAAGCGAAAATGTGAATTGTTATTGCTGAAAGATAGGTATAGAAAATGAAGCTAAAAGTGCGTTTGCGCCAACGACATCCAAGAACGATACTAACTCTCCTGTTACTGCTTACCCATTTTGCTCGAACAGAAGACGATACCGTAGGCAGTTTATGTAGTGATACCTCAGGACCATTACACCATCTTAAAGTTGGATTTTCATCTAAAATAATTCAAGATGAGTATATTGTAACTTATCGTGGCTATTATAGGTCTGAAGCTCGACAGAAATTTGTTCGAGCTGCTCTGGGTAAGAAATCGTCCTCATCGTGGAAGGTCTTACCTCGCGTAAATCCAGCAAGTGATTATCCCAGTGATTTTGATGTGTTGGCTTTGGATCGAAATGGAGATGAAGACATTACTTGGGAAAATCGAGTAAAAGATGACCTCGCAGCTTTGAGTGATCATCCATGTGTGAAAAGAGTTACTCCTCAACGCGTAGTCAAAAGATCTTTGCAATTTTTCAATGTTTCTGAATTGCATGATGATGGAACGAGCGAAGAAAACTCAGTCAAGTACGAACGTTGGGTGTCGTCGAGATCTCTTCGAGAAAATTCACTTGGCTATGAGGTTAGTACTTAAAGTAGGAGATCCAATAATTCAATCCTTCTCTTCAGAAAATCTAGCTTCATTTACAATCAAACTACTCTGCAATTAATGTCATTGGTAAGAATTAAGAAAGTATTTCAGGGCAGCAAAAGTTTTTTTGTGATTTCAATATTTTTAAAACTCTAATAAGGCTATGAGTTCGATTGAGATTTCTCGGCCAGATTTTTATAACATCTGAGGATAAAAGATTATATATTCTCTTGTAACAATTTTTTATTGGTCTAATATTCCTCAATCGATTAACAAATATCAATAATTAACTTATTTTTTGAAGTAATTTGCTTATTGCAACCTCTCTTGTTACTATTCTTTTCCAAGGAAGTTATCTCTTATGTGAATTGAATCACAATTACCTTAGCGTAGGATTTAATGTAATTAGTTTCTGGTTGTAAAGCTCACCTAATATTCGCTGTTTTGATTTTGGCTCATTTTTTGCTATCATAATTTTGGAGTGAAACCATATGATAGGCCAATAGAGCTAGGTAGTAACTCCAGTAGCGTAGGAGTTCAGAGGTGCTATGAGAGATGAAACATTATTCTACTCTGGGTGTTATGGATGGAATCGTATCGTAGTGGCTCGTAAATATTTAACGATAATTATCGAATGTGACATATAGTCTAGAAACAATTTCGTATGTTCCCCTTTTGCAAAAAAATTATGTAAAGTCCCAATTACATATACATTTTAAGTATATAAAATATTATGGTTATTATGCATTATTTTTTATTGATAGTGTTCTTGCCTGTGTGATACATTTAATGATTAGAAGTTGTAGTGTATTCTTTTTGAAGTGTCTTACATGTTTGTGTTATTATTAAAATTTTTTTATGGCGGAATATTTTCTAGGTTAATGAGGGAATTCTCTAGTGAGGATCATAAGTAATTTAGTTTATTCATTTGTAAAAGAATACCATTTTGAAAATTCTCAAAGTAAATCTTTGCTTTAAAATTATGCACAGATAAGATCAATATTGAATTCAGTTACAATCTGTAAAAATTATTCAAATACATTTTTTAATGGTCTTTTCTCCAACTTTAAGTTACACAAAAGAAAGATACATCTAAATAGATTAATACCAATTATGAATGAAGAACTTCTAAATAACACAATATTTGTTCTTAAAGTAATGTCACTTTGATTGAATAGATCTTATGTTCGCAGTGAAAGTTGTTGCAATGATTACAATGAAAGAATAAATTGGAAAGTCTTGGCCATCACTTAGCAGTATTTCATCATAAATAAAAACCCAACCATCCAAAGAACAATATATTTATATAATTTTAAATATACTAAAACACAGGATTAGATAAAATATTAGAAAATAATCATGATCGGTTTCAAGACTTTGTCTTATCTTCAGCTAAAGGGAACCATTCAATAACACAATATATATAGGTAAGAAGGGAGGGGAAACCAAGGGAGTGAAATGGAATTACAGAGAGAGGGGGGATGGGAACTCATCTCAGGGTGAAGGAGGAGAGAGAGACAGTAAAATTGTTGTTTTACATGAAAGAGACTAAATTTTCAAAGCACATTTTTTTCAACATATTTGTTGTTGATACAGTCAGGAAAGTTAGAAAAATTCAAGATTCTTCAATGAAGAAGAATAAAGAAGATGTGATAGATTTAAGCAAAATAAGATGGGAGGGATTGGGTGGATTTGAAAGTTAAAATAATTTATTCTGGAATGTATGCTGCAGAATAACTAGGGTTGACTATAATGCAGTTGTGGAAGAGATTAAAGAAGGAAGAGTAGTGAGAAAATTCAGATTGGGAAAAAGAAATGAAAGTGGTGATAAATTGGTTGAATTTTGTGAAGACAAAAAACAACACAGTTTAAAAAGCACAAAAGGAGAAATAGATGGATATTCTTTGGAGATAGAGCTAGTTATCAAATAGACCACATTCTAGTATAGGACAAGTACAAGAGGAGGATAGCCTGACTACCAGGGGCAGATATTGCCAGCAATTATGTATTTTTTATTATTGAGAGGAAAATAATGTTGCAGGAAATTGAAAGACAAAACTAGTGCAGAAATATAATTTTGACAATATGGAGAAACAGGGAAAAGAAAAGTTTGGAGAATAGCTAAGAAAGGAATAACTAAAGACAAGGAATAAAGTGGAAAGCCAGCTGACACTTGGAAAAGAATAAAGGAATAATTGTCTGGAATAGAAGAAAAAAATAGTTACTATGAAGGTATTAGAAGGTAGAGCAGAGAAACTGTGGGCAAAAACAGAGATGCTGTAGAGAATGGAAGAAAGTTGGCGATATAAAAATAGGGAGATGTTAGAGCAATATATTGTAAACCAAACAATGAGCTAAGAAGAGAAACTTCTATTACTAAAGAAAAATAGTTGCAGAAAATTAAATAATTGCAGATAAAATGTGAAAGTGTTTTATGAGGAAAGAGAAGCATATAACAGATGAAAGAGAACTTACTTTTTACTTTGTATGAATTAAAGTAAGAAGCTGTAAGTTATTGTCATAGAAGAAGAGATTCAGATAGTCGAGGAGGAGAAAGTTCCTAATTTATTACAATCTAAAAAAAAAATAATGAGCAATTAAAGATCTGTTAATGAACAGAAAGAGATGAAATGCCCATAGAAGTCTTCAGGTATTCAAATAAAAGAAGTATCATTAAGCTTTGGACATACAAAAGTAAGAGATAGCAGCAACACATTCACAATAATCCTGCAGAAGTACTAGAAACTATTTTTATACAGTAACAATATTATCACCAACCTTCACATTGTGAGCTGAAACACCTGCCTACTGCCTATTCAGGGTGATTCCATTAATTTCAGAATTGGAACACTGAATAAGTGTCTTGTATTGTATTGCTTTGGACCACCTATTAGAGAAATACATGAAAGGGAAAGAAATGAATTTTTCTTTATGCGGTTTTCATCCAGAAAAAAACCTCAATGATTATATGAGTAAAAAGAAGTTTGACAATGCTGATGCTTGTAGTTAGTTCTTCCTAAAACTTCTTAAAAACAGTAAGACTGTTCAGTAAGATAGTTCAAACATTGGATCAGCCATGTAGAAAGTGGAGCATCTGATTTGAAGTTGGATTTTTTTTATTCAATCAATTTTTTGTGGGTTTAGTGAAACCTTAAACTAAAAAATGTCTTATTACATGTGAAGAATTTGATCTCATTACAGTGGTATTATCAGGTTTCATTCTTGAAGTAACGATAGAAGTAATTGACAGAATTGATGTATCCTGTCAGTACTTTGTTACTTGCCAGAATTTGGTTGCCTAAAATAGAGGAATTTCCCAGTATAGGTGATTTATGGTATTTTTGGTTTTATTCTCTAGTTTAGTTAAGATTTGTGGCTTCACACAATCTCATTATAATTCATTGTTGTTGTTGATTTTTAGCCTTGAATTAACGAATTTATAAATTTTTGTTTTGACATTCATCAACCAATATCAAGAAAAATTCTGCTTTTATTACTGATGGAAAATTTGGATGTATATTGTGATTGTTTTTTAGGAAAATGAAAGTACTGGGGGTGGTGGAGGTAGTTTCGGAGAAGGAAGTGCTTTTTGGCACTCAACCGGAAGACTCTCAAGTAGGCGTCTACTTCGGGCTATACCTCGACAGATAACAAGTGTTCTGCAAGCTGATGCACTATGGTCTATGGGGATTACTGGTTTGTATTCTCACACACTTCCTCTATTTTTAGCTTTACGAATGATTTTGTCTTGAGTTTATAAGTTTTCATAAAATTTCTTGGGTTTTCAACATTGGTGTCCCTACATCTCAATAGCTATAGATCATTCTTTAGTGGTGGTGCTGTGACTGCTGTTCCCCTTGCTTAGTATAGTGATTTAAGGTAGGAAGACCAATTTTTAGTTACTCTCTTGCTTAGCTTTTGGGAATCAATGAAATAATAGTTGATGGGAGACAGGCAGTGGAAATTCAGTCCTATTGCAGCAAAAGTATTTAATTATCCATGTGATACCCTCATAATCTTAGTAATGTTATGTATTATAACAAAATTTAATAAATTAATTTCAATGTAAGTTATCAGTAAATTTAGTTTTGGTAATTAATTATTCTTTGGCTTGAATATGTTACATGTAGCATAACAAGATAACGAAAAGCAAAATAGTTTTGAGCTAACATAATAAAAGAGGTTAATGAACAATTCCAAAAGGCTGAAACAGTAGATGCTGTAAAATCTTAAAACATAATTTTTTTAAATTTGTTTTTTCTTTTAATTTAATTTGTGATGGGTTACTATTCTTCCTGTGGCATGTATTTTTCCTGTAGTTTGGACTAAATTTTATTATTATATTCATTCTTCTTTCTCCTCTTGCATAGTTATTTATGGAGTGGTTCATTTAAACGTATACTGTTATTAAATAAAAATTATTGAAAGAAAACATGCTGGAACCAGTCACTTTAAAGATTATTTTTTTCTGAGGCAGATACACGACATTAACATATTAGCAACATATGTTGTGTTGCAAGTGGCTCTCAGGGTATTGCATGAGTAGATTTTACTAAAGTTGTTGTGATGATGTTAAAAGTTTGTATGACATTCTCCAAAGGTTGTATGTAAAGACAAATATCAATCCCATTTGGAATAATTTATATTTGGATTTTTTTTGTATGAGTTACTTTTGGTGTTTTCATAATGTGTTGCAAGGCTCATAAATTCTATGATCGGGTTTGCGCAGTATTTAACTATACATAAAACAGTATATCTTGTTTAATGCAAGGAAATTCTTTATTATCATATTCAGTGTACCCCTTAATTTGTATTTTTGATCCACAAAAACATTGTTATCATTTCATAGGAAATTAAAAACATTTACTATGCACATATGAGTGGAAAATGTTTTTGCATCAAATTCTAAATGATAAAGAAGCTCAGAAGTAGTCATAAAATTATTCATTTGTTTAAAATATATATTTTATTGTAAAATAATAGAAAAAGGCAATTTTATTGCATCAGAAAACAGTGATAAACTAAAGAAGTTTTTGATTGTAATAAAAAATATAGCCATTAGATTCTTTTTTCTGCACTAATTATTATAGGTCTTACTCTGTTGTCTTGAATGAAAACTGAGAGAGTGATTTCTATATACTTGAGCTACCTCTGCAGATCACCACTGCCTTAAAATCCATACCTCAGTCTTTATTTATTATTATTTATATTATGGAAACAGGAAGACCCCAATTACATCCATTTTAAGAATTTACAAACACAAACAACCATTCCCTAATGAGAAAAATACAAATAGCCAGGACTCAAACCTTGGGCCTTAGTGTTGTACCACTAGCATGCTAACCTCTCCACCTCTTTATCTTCTTCTTTATCTATCTTTTTTTTTGCCCCAAAAATTAAGTTGAAACTGAAATTCTCTTAAATTTCATTGATCTGCAGGTGCTGGTGTTCGTGTAGCCGTCTTTGATACAGGATTGCCCAAAGGCCACCCTCACTTTCGTCGTGTTCAAGAGCGAACGGACTGGACTCATGAACGCACTCTAGAGGATGGCCTTGGGCATGGAACATTTGTTGCTGGACTAGTTGCAGCTGCCAAAGGACACTGTTTAGGAATGGCACCTGATGCTGAACTTCATGTTTATCGTGTTTTTACTAATGCTCAGGTAGAATATGTCTGTTATTATTATTGTCATTTCTTTATTTATAACTGAACTTGAAAGCAGGGAATAAAATTTTACAGGAAATTATATCTGAACTTTTCCAGATGTAAAGTTCTCATATTTCAGTTAAAGCACCTAAACAAACAAACAAAATATGCAGACTATACGTATGTCATTTCAGCGAGGACTATAAGATGTATACAATGGGCTATGTGTAAAAAATGATTGCTCTTGTTATATTTCCAAAAGGTTATTCTTAAGTTCACAAATATAGGACGATTCACATTTTTCTGAGGATGGATTTGGAAAAAATCCTTGTTTTATATTTGAGTAAATACAGTAATAGATTTTATTATTTTCAGTCCAGTTTGAATCGATAAATGTCACTGATTGAAAAATACCTAGAATTGCTTTGAATATTTATTGACTAAAAATGACTCTAACTTTCTTTTGGGCAATTTTATTTTATTTCTAATATTGAAATTGGCTTTCCAGGTGTCCTATACTTCATGGTTTTTGGATGCATTCAACTATGCAATCCTTAAGCGAATTGGTGTGCTTAACCTAAGTATTGGAGGTCCAGATTTCATGGATCGTCCTTTTGTTGATAAAGTTTGGGAATTAACTGCAAATCGTGTGATAATGGTCTCAGCTATTGGTAATGATGGACCTCTTTATGGGTGAGTTTATACTCATATTTCCTTTGTTATCTAATTTTAAGCAAAAAGTATGAATTAGCACATTATTTGAAATTTGGCTAATGAATACCAATGAATTTTTAATTTTCTATCTTTTTGAAAAAAGATTTTATTTTTGCATAGTATCTTGAATACATTACGCTTTTGTGAAAATCCATTGCCAAGTTTTAGACCTTGTGCGCATCTCAGTTCCTAACAGTTAACCATTAGTTAAATAAATTATAATAAATTAAATTATAATTTTAGTTTGATATTTTAATTCTACATTTAACTGTTAATTTATTTAATTTTCGGTATGAAATTTAGGGCATTTTTGTCTTAGATTTTCAACTACCAAATAAAACAAGGTTTATGTATTGTTCTTAATATCATGTTTATATAGAAAACACTGTTGTTAGATTAGTATTCAATAGAAATACTTATTCTCTAACATGTTCATTTTGTCATGTTTGTTGGACTTTATAATTTATTTGTTTCAGTACTTTAAACAATCCTGCTGATCAAATGGATGTCATTGGTGTAGGAGGAATCAATTTTGAGGATCAAATTGCTAAATTTTCATCACGAGGAATGACTACTTGGGAATTGCCACAAGGGTAAACTTTCACATTTCTTTTCAAGTAAATGAAACAAAAAGAACTTAAATTATTAGATTTCCATCCATCCATCCTTTTAATAACAAATGAATAAGGAAACATACATTTCTTACCTAAGGCATTACAGGCAATTCATTGTCTTTTCAATGTCACTATCCTTAATATTTCACACTCTGTAATATGTGTTATTATTTCATCATTTTATCTTTGTTTATCAATTTATATTTTCTGCATAGATAACTTTGTAACATCCAAGTTATTCTTTGTTAGTGAGGTCTACTAGACTCATTCAGTTTTGGTTTTGAAAGCATGCATAAAATACCTTTGTAAGAATGGTCTATATTTTCAATAAGAATATATCTATTCTAATATCATCCAATTAGGTATGGAAGAGTTAAACCAGATATAGTCACTTATGGATCTGCAGTGAGAGGGTCAAGTATCAAAGGAGGCTGCCGCACATTATCAGGAACAAGTGTAGCCTCACCTGTTGTAGCTGGCGCTGTTACTCTTCTGGCCAGGTATGATAATCTGTTTTAATCATTGATTCATATTTTTAAAGGCTTAGTGGTATGCTTTGGTTCATGTCATAACCTGTTTGGTATTTCTGGAACAAAAAAATGGTTGAAAATTGAACAAATTCAGTGTTCCGAGAATTTCTTCAATTCAGTGTTCCGAGTTGCATTTCTTGAAGTATAGGAAGCTTTTAATTTTAAAAATTTATGTCACAAAGTTTTCTTGTTTAAATAGTGGAGTTCTTCACCGAGGAAATGTTATAAACCCTGCAAGCATGAAACAGGCTCTGATGGCCTCAGCAAGACGTCTCCCTGGAGTAGGAATGTTTGAGCAAGGCCATGGCAAACTTGACCTTTTGAGAGCTTACAGACTACTTACTACTTACAAACCTCAAGCTAGTTTAAGCCCGAGGTAAGTTATGTAAAAGAAAGATGGAAAATTGATGCTGGGAGTTAAATCTATAATTTAACTTTTCATTGAATATTTTTCTTGGCTGCTATAGATTTTTCTCTTTGCAGTAATATATTTTAATTTTGTAAAGCAATTAAGCTAAATTTTTCAGCTTTAAGAACCTTTCTGCAGTATCTGTCTATTTATCATATTTCAATGAGAGTTAACTTGCTATCCTTAGCTTAGGTTAGTTTTCAATGGTTACCTCCAGATCTTGGTTTCCTGAAACTTTTCCAAGGTGAAGGAAGTACTAAAATATAACATTCTCAACTTGATGAATTTTTATAATCTTTTCTGTTTTATTTCCTTCTTCAGTTATGTAGATCTCACTGAATGCCAGTATATGTGGCCGTATTGCACCCAGCCACTATACCACGGTGCAATGCCTACTTGGGTGAACGTTACCATATTGAATGGATTGGGAGTATCAGGGAAAATTGCTGCAAATAGCCCTCAGTGGCATCCATATGCCCCTCAGAATGGAGGACGCCTGGAAGTTGCCCTTCAACACTCTGATGTCTTGTGGCCATGGGCAGGATATTTGGCTGTTGCCTTAGGAGTTCCTAAAAGTGCAGCTGGATGGGAAGGCATAGCACAAGGCCATGTGTCTCTTACTGTTGAGTCACCTGCTGAGGAGGATGGTGCTGGCACCACCTCTACTCAAGATGGTGAGAGGGTGAAACGTTCCACTGTCCGCCTGCCAATCAAAGCCAAAATCATCCCAACTCCCCCAAGGCAGTGAGTAAGATTTTGTCTTTTGCATTCTCTATTAGATTGGAGCTGGATCTCAATGCCAAGTTTCTTGTTGTTAGCAAAATTCTTTTCCAAGTTATTTATGTATTTCTTGCTGGTCATCAATGGAGAGACTTCAATTCATCAGGTGTTACATAAACCTAATAGGAAGAGGGGAATCATTTCATTGAGCTTTTACATTGGGAAATTGAAAAAAAAAATACTGAAATCATCTTACATTTGGGTCGGATAGATTCTCAGTGTTGTCAGTTTGAATGAATTTTCCTTCCAATATTTTTTCTTCTAACCAAAAGAACCAGAGAGAAACCAGATACGAAGAATACATTAATGATGTTTCTCATAAAAGATCAATTTTAATCTTTGTCTTTTAAATAATTTTAAACAATTTATAATAATAGTTTTAATAATTTGTCACTCATTTAGAAGTGACTAAATTTATATATCAAGAAAATATCTAAGCTAAAGCACTTGCATTAATATACAAAATCCAGCGTCAAAATTCATGATTGACCCACAAGCTATTTAACAAATTAAATGCTTTCATTTCATTGGATCGTTTTCATTAATCTTGCTTGATTAAGAGTGAATGAACATGCTTTTGATCACATCAAAATTTAAATCATTTCAAATCTGTATCTTCCAATGCTTTGGCTTAAATTTTCCAAAAAGAATGTGCTCATGCAAATTTTCACAAATGACTTTAAGTCGACAAGGAGTGAGAGATAAAACCGGTATTTTCCTGGATATTAAGTATACATTCAGCTAAATACCTTACTCAGAATTCATTCCTGTTAATCAGATCAAATTAGTTGTACTTTTAAGTAATCTTACATCGATTACAAGGCTCTCTGCTTTAATTTTGATTTGCACAAAAATAATGAAGTAAATGATTATGTTTACTACATTTTTTCAGTGTCATGTTTTATCTGAATGTAAGATGCCTTGAGTTTCAAACAGTCCTATATTCTGAGCCCTTCAGATTAGGAATTGTTTTTTATCAGTTTTCGTGAAAATTCAAAATATTACAAAACAACATTATAATATTAAAAAAGCAAAATAAACATTTCAATTATTAAATGAATGTATTAGTAATTACAATGCTCTCATAGTTCAATAAAAATTCTTAAGTAAATTAAACATGCAGGCTATGTGAACCATTGTCTGCTGAGCAATTTTTTCAAGTTTGGAAATAAAAACAAGTCTCTGGTGGCCAAATCCAGTAAATACTGTGCATGTGAAAATTTGAACTTTAATTCCATAATTTTGGCCATCAAAACTGGGCAGGTGTTCACCTGTGCATAGTCTTGATGGAAGAGGATCTTTTTCAAATGAGGATATTTTTTCTTGATTTCTTCGCTCAACTGGTGCAGTAATAGCGAATAATACTCTCCAGTTATCGTTTGACCTTTTTCCAAGTAATCAGTGTAGATGATTCCATGTGCATCCCAAAAAACTGCGACCGCCGGTTGATTTCACCATCTTTGCATTCTTTGAAGCCCATTTGCATTCAAAAACCCACTGTTTTGACTGTTCCCTTGTCTCTGGAGTGTAATGTTGTATCCATGTTTCATCCACAGTTATTTATCGATACAGAAACTCATCAGAATTGTGACAGAAATAGCCTCAGAGTCGACCACACGATTGCGTCTGTTCTCCTCTGAGAGCCATCTTGCCGAGATTTTTTTCACACTCAATATTATGTACAATATTGAAAACACTGTACCTTGCAATATGCCTGTGGCCTCAACTATTTTGTGCACTTTGATTCGTGGATCACTCAAAACCATATCATGGATTTTGTCAATCACCTTGGGGGTAGTCACTTCCACTGGACATCCTGAACGATGTTCATCTTTTGTGGATGTATGGCCACGTTTAAACTCATTCACTCAATTGTAAACAATTGAAAACACAGGAGCAGATGTGCCATGAACTTCATCCTACTCTGCTTTGATCTCTTTTGGTGCTAAGCCTTTGTAATATAAGTGTTTAATCATTGCTCGAAACTCACTTTTTTCCATTTTTATAAATAAACAAAAGTTTTTCGACAAATCGACAATAAAAATGAAACCAAGTGATGGATATAACTAAGACTTTAACAGCTATCTAGTGAGTAATGATGCTTACTANATATTCTGGAAAATTAAAAATGAATGTGTTAGTAATTACAGTGCTCTCATAGTTCAATAAAAATTCTTAAGTAAATTAAACATACAGGCTATGTGAACCATTGTCTGCTGAGCATTTTTTTTCATGTTTGGAAATAAAAACAAGTCTCTGGCAGCCAAATCCAGTAAATACTGTGCATGTGAAAATTTGAACTTTAATTCCATAATTGTGGCCATCAAAACTGCGCAGGTGTTCACCTGTGCATAGTCTTGATGGAAGAGGATCTTTTGCAAATGAGGACGTTTTTTCTTGATTTTTTCCCTCAACTGGTGCAGTAATAGCAAATAATACTCTCCAGTTATCGTTTGACCTTTTTCCAAGTAATCTGTGTAAATGATTCCGTGTGCATCCCAAAAAACCGCGACCATCACCTTGCCGGTTGATTTCACCATCTTTGTCTTCTTTGAAGCCCATTTGCATTCAAAAACCCACTGTTTTGACTGTTCCCTTGTCTCTAGAGTGTAATGTTGTATCCATTTTTCATATACAGTTATTTATCGATGCAGAAACTCATCAGAATTGTGACAGAAATAACCTCAGAGTCGACCACACAATTGCGTCTGTTCTCCTCTGAGAGCCAAGCCAAGGCTCTTGCTGAAATTTTTTTCACACTCAATGTTATGTACAATATTGAAAACACTGTACCTTGCAATATGCCTGTGGCCTCAACTATTTTGTGCACTTTGATTCGTCAATCACTTAAAACCATATCGTGGATTTTGTCAATCACCTTGGGGGTAGTCACTTCCAGTGGACATCCTGGACGATGTTCATCTTTTGTTGATGTATGGCCACGTTTAAACTCATTCACTCAATTGTAAACAGTTGCAAACACAGGAGCAGATGTACCATGAACTTCATCCTATTCAGCTTTGATCTCTTTTGGTGCTAAGCCTTTGTAATATAAGTGTTTAATCATTGCTCGAAACACACTTTTTTCCATTTTTATAAATAAACAAAAGTTTTTCGACAAATCGACAATAAAAATGAAACAAAGTGATGGATATAACTAAGACTTTAACAGCTATCTAGTGAGTAATGATGCTTACTAAACCATTTATGATACTACATCTCTTGGATTTTCTAAGGACTTATAGAATGACCCTCTTATATTCCCACCCATCTGGATGAAAATTTCCTCAGTTCCAGGTTTATTCACAGTTATCACCATTAGTGATCCAACCAATAGTTCCTGTTCATTACATTGCCAGCCATCATAAGTCATTTGATTACTACAATGAAGCATATTTTTCTTGCTGACTTTTGTCACTCTCTTCACCTCTCATTTGGCAAGGATTTGCCTCTTCTAAACTCTTAGGAAAGAGCATGATTCCTGAATCCTATGAAACCACATTAAATGTCAACATTCTTTTGCTCTGCAAAAGAATCTTGGTGTTTAATTTGGTTTCAAATATTTTCCCAGTGGCACAGCTTTGGTAGACTGAGTGGTGCATGGACTCATTTTCTGAAACCCTACAAATATCAGCAGTTGGCCTAAAAAAATTTTAATTTGATCTGATAAATCAGATAGGATGTATCTATTGATCATAATTTTGGAAGTGAAATAATTCAGTGTAACATACTTCATCTTAAAACTTCTGTTGTGATTCACATTAAATTAAATTTTTTTATACTGTACCATGCTTTCTTAATATTAATCGATTTGTTTTTCTTTTCAGCAAACGAGTTTTATGGGATCAGTACCACAATTTAAGATATCCACCTGGGTATTTTCCTCGAGATAATTTGAGAATGAAAAATGCTCCTCTTGATTGGAATGGAGATCATATCCACACTAATTTCAAGGTATTTATGTATTGTATTTCTTTATCTTAGAGTGTAACTTTTCTCCATTTACTAAAAATCTATTCTAAGTATAATCTGTGAAGCAGATTCCTTTTATTTTTATGCAGCTAGGGTTATAACTAATGGAAGGGTTATGAATGTATTCTATCAACAGTATTTTTGTGATGATTCATTATATTGACTGTCCCCAAGAGCTAATGAAGAAGTGTCACTTCCAACCCTTCTGGTGTGTGTGGCACTCTGTATGTGTCCTGATCCAAGCATGGTGTTTGTTATGTACCCCGTGCATATAAATTTTATGTTTACTGCTTGTGCTCCTGTTAATGAATCTTATGCAAGTGAGTGTCTAATACAGTCTTTGTTTGTGCTGTTGCCCATCGTTGTCTTCTCTATTAAGATGTGATCTAATTTCTATTTTAATGTGGATGCTGTTAAAAGAATGCTCATATCTCATGTCTTATCCAAGTGCAGTCCTTTCTCATACAATCCTATTTACTGCCTTAAAGAAATGTTATTGTAAGAAGACTTTTTGGTTGGTTTGGAGATTATTAATTTTATACGTTTATTTTTCAAATAAGACATTCTTTCCCCCAACTCACCATCAATTTGTATACAAGGATTGTAATTAATTCCTGTTTGATTTAAGCAGTTTCTTATAGGCCCTCATCATTGCTTGGAAAAGAGTTCTTTTACTCAGTATTTCCTACTCTTTTAGTACCTCTGATTCAAAACCATTTATCCATGATTCATTACAAGCTTTTTGTTTTATGACTTTTGAAATCGTCAAACGAAGACCAACAACCAAATTGTGTCCTATTGCAGGCTATTTGCCTTTCGATTGAAAGTTTATTGATTGTATTAAAATAGAAGTGTAAAATTCACTTGATAACTCTGAAGTTATATTCCACCTTTTGTTATTGTTTTGTCTTGTTTTGATAAAGGTTTGTTTTTTCAATACAGGACATGTATCGGCATCTTAGGTCCGGAGGGAGGTATGTGGAGGTTCTCGGATCTCCATTCACTTGTTTTGATGCACGGTCTTATGGTGCTCTTTTGTTAGTTGATCCTGAAGAAGAGTTCTTCCCAGAAGAAGTTGACAAACTGCGAGATGATGTACTCAATCGTGGTCTCTCTCTAATTGTTTTTGCTGATTGGTACAATTCATCTGTCATGAGAAGAGTTAAGTTCTATGATGAAAACACAAGGTAAGAATGTGGGAATACAAGTTATTTTATATTCATATGGAACTTTCTGAACATTCAGAGTAAACTGGACTATAATAGGTTTTGAAGTAATTAATTATTGATATAAAACTCCAAAAATTCAGCTCCTTTGTAATTTTACAGAACTCTTAATGATGCTGTTTTTTCTAAACTGTATCATCCTCATTCTGAGACAACATTTCAGATAGGCAACTTTATTCTGACAACTTAATGGTATCTAAAGGGTTTCAGTTAAAGAGAGGAAAAGGTTTTGGAGAAATTACTCTTAGAGGGAAACATCTGGCAAGTGGCCAGTGTTTGCTCTCTTCTCCTAGTTACTTCTTCTCTAGTTAAAGCAACCTTTTTAATTCAAGGTATAATTTCAAATATCTGTTGATCATAATATTGTCTACCATCTTTAACCATTGGTCTTTTATTACTATAGGCAGTGGTGGATGCCTGACACAGGAGGTGCCAATGTTCCGGCATTAAATGATTTGCTTTCATCATGGGGCATAGCTCTTGGTGATGGTGTCTATGAAGGGGACTTCATGCTTGGACAGCACCCAATGCATTATGCTTCTGGAACAAGCCTAGCTAAGTTTCCTGAGGAAGGCATAGTAATATCTGCTTCATTGAATGACCAAGGTATGCTAATTTAATGTGTTACAGTCATGCAAGGAAAAGTAAACACGTCCATTGAGTTAATATCAAATTTAGTTGACCTCAAAATTTTAGATTTATTGACTTAAGTGCCAGTTTTTGGCACTAAGCCAGTTAAGCAAAGTGTCTGGGTACTCAGAAGCTTGGAGGTATCTCTTCCTTAGTCATTTGCATGGAAATATGGACAATATTCAAGAACTTCACTCTAAAGAATGTGAACTTCATTTTATCCCCCTTTCAGGATGACTTCCCAAAATGTCTCATTACTTTTGCAACAGACTGTATATTTACTGAAACAGGTACTTGTTGAAATATCACCTGTTAGAATTTTTAAGATTGCTGATGAATTGTAACACAAATTCTGAGCATAAATAAATATTTATCGAATCTTCTTTAGATTGCAATAAATGATTGTAGAGCTGTTTTATTTGAGGAAAGGGGTAACTTCTTCAATGTCCCAGTAGCCCTTTATAATTCATGGCATGTTTCCTCTGGTGAGCACTGAAATAATTATTTGCTTTTTGTATTGTTCGATTAGGAAGAGAAGTCCTTGGTGAAGATTCCCATAGAGTGGAGAATGTGCCACTACTGGGTCTGCTACAACCCAAAAGCACCTCTGGCCATAATGCGGGAAGGATTGTCGTCTATGGAGACTCAAATTGTCTAGATAATAGTCATTTGCAGAAAGGTCTGTCACAGTGTTTTGTCATGCTCTTATTGTATCCTACACTCATACTTATGAATGATAACTGATTGTGCCTCAGCCATGATAAAATTTCCATTTATTTAACAACTATGTTGTAACTACAGCCTGCCTTCCTTTATGGCATAGCATGAACAGCAAGGTTTGCTGGGCTAAACTAGAAACAAATCACCATTTTTTGAGATCAGTTGTGAATTGATTGATGGAAATTCTGTTGAAACTGTAATTTTCTTTTTCATCATACCAGAAAATGTAAAAAAATACTCATTCTGTCTTCAAAACTTTCCATGAGATTATAAGAACCAAGATAAGCCATCTGTCAGTGTTGACAACTAGTTTCCTTATGCCTTGACACTAGAAAATTTTTGTCCCATTTGAAAATATAAAGTTTTCTCTTTCGTTTGAATATTATCATAGGACAGTGGCACTTTGTGACTTTTAAAATAAAACAGTGTTCCATTCTGGAAAAATCATTACATTTGTACTTATATTTTGTAAATAAACGTTAGAAATACCTAAAACCTCTAAGTGAGATTTTTGTCCCATATAGGATCATGGTGCTTTTTTTCATTAGAAATCAATAGTTTTTACACCATTTAACTTTGTGCTTGACGTTATAAGCCTGTGTGCAAGAAATGTCACAGGTATTTTTTACTGTTTATGCCTTGTTATCCATAGTCTAATAATGAAGATGATGTATACGTACCTGAAAGTAATTTACTTACCTACCTATCTATCTATCTAACATTGCAACTATGTAGGATTGTTTCAATTTGAAAGCATAAATCTTTGCTTTTTGATGATGACCTTCACTTAGCACTTGTTCAATTCTGAACTGGTAGTGAATGCATTACATTGATCATCTGCTAATAATAATAATAACTTCTCTAATGGAAACAGGAAAACCCCAATTACATCCATTTTAATAGTTATTACTATTCACAAACACACACAACCACTCCCTAATTGGAAAAATCTGTTTAGCCAGGATTCAAACCCAGGACCTTAGTGTTGGAACGCTAGCACGCTAACCACTCTGCCACCGCGGCCGGTATAATTTAATTTGAAAATTTTTATACGATGAGGCAGTTTCAAGGTAGTGTTAAATATTTTCTCATCTTTACTCCTTGCTTCAAAGAGGACAACATGTTTTCACATCCTACAAGGCATGACTATGATTTCCAGTTATGTATAGGCAGCAATGTTGAACTTTTGCTGTTTTGTAAATGAATGTAAACTGTATTGGTTTCATGTTTTTCACCAATGTTTATAGGTGTTTCTTAGGTATTTTATCATGGCTTACTGGGAATCAGTCTCTTTATTTGTTTGCTTTGTACATGTGAATGCAAATTACTGATTCCTACTGTCTTTTACTGATGATGGCTCTTGAATGAAAATGCCTACTTGCGTTTTTTGAAAATCAATTTGATTGCTTAGGCTATACGATAAACTCGTAAAACCATCTTCCACTGTTAAAGTAGATTGATGAATCAAATAGGTTGATAAGTGATACAGTTTCAACTTTTTACTCTGTAGATTGCTTTTGGATGCTGGATGCATTCCTGGAATTCACATCTACCGGAAGGATACCATCTGTATTTGCTGAGCATCAGTCGAAGCCGATTCTTTCTGATGGTGAACTACCAGTTCGAATGGAAGGAAATCATTTGTACAGGTGTGCAAAATCGTGATAATTTATCTTCTGTTCAGAATGTTCTTTAAAATTTATCGCAAATACCTCATTTTTTACTGTTTGGCATCTTCATATGTGCTTGAAAGATTCCTTGTAGAATATTAGTTATTTACCTAGGATATATTGCACTTATTAAAATTTATTGGCCTGACAACAATTGGTTATGGTGTCATATATTCAACCTTCAACCTAATATAGGTTATATTAGGTTGAAGCGTTCCGGATGCTATGGAAGTCTATATTGCAAGGATGAACCTCTGGGTTTCACCCACGCAATTCGTTTGTATCTCCGTGTTGTAAGAATTCCATCCTGCATTCTTTCCGATGTTTCTTGATGTTGTCAGAAAACTTTTTCTATGAATTCAGCCTTTTTCTTTTCTGGACCTTGTCGGTAATTTGACAAGATATATGGTGTCACTAGTAATCGGCTGTAGGAATATTTGAACTGACGATGATGATTGGCCATGAGAAATTTTTGGAGTATTTTAGTTGCCTTGCTCCTGTCTATCTTTTCAGGAAATACACATATATAGCTCAGTTAGTAGTTATATTCACTTTTTAATTTTATAGAGAAATTTACATAATTAGAAGTTGATTACTATAAATTTTAGTTAATACCTATTAAGTTATTATTATTCTTGAACCCTCATGAAGATTTGTGCAGATTTCATTTCTGATTTTCACTAAATGGAAATAATTTGTCTGATTTGTGAGTGAAATACTGATTATGTATACACGTTGTAATACAGGGCTATCATTAAAATTTCAGGAATGAAAGAGGTTATCTACTTAAGAATTTTTAAATGTGTTTTTTATTACGTTAATGTGGCTTCTCTAATTTATTGTAAATTTCAAGGTATTCAAAAGTGTTGGAGAACAAAATAGGACCACCTCAAGCTAGACCTTTGCCGCCATGCCCTCATCTTTCCTGGGCAATACCGCTTCCTCTCAACAAATCTGCACCCACGTAAGCAATTTATTTTGACTTGATTTAAAGAAATACTTTTCTGAATAAAATCATCTTGGGTTGTTTGCCTTGTCAGTTTGCAGAATACCTACTTTTCAGCTGCTTATGATCATCGTTTTCCATTCTTCATATCATTCTGTCGACTATTTTGTCATCAGTCACAATTTGAATAGAAATCTTTAATGATGATGGTTTTCCTGCATCTCCCCCTTTCACCAATGCAGATGGGGGCTCAGATGTAGGCAACTAAACATACTAACTTTATGCTTAGGATTGACCTGCCTTTTAGGATATGCTGCTAAAGTATCAAAGTAGGATTTAGGTACAGGATGTCTTGTGATGTTTTCTTGAGGCCCTTAAAAATGTTCACTACGAGTCTTTCAATTATGGGGTATCTCACATCCTGAACGAAAAAGTGGCTTGGACATAGAAAACATTTTTGTTTTTATCAGAAAAACTTTCTTATGACATTTTGCCCTTATTCAGTATGTTTTGATAAACTCTTCTGATAACTCTTGTTGTTTGTTTTCTCTTAGTAACCTGTACAAGTCTCAGAAGTTGCTCTCTGTTGGTGGAATGGAGGGACAGCATTTACCTCACTGGAGGCCCTCGGATTTAGGTCTTGGACCTACTCCAGCTATTGCTGGTGCTGGAGGGAGTCCAGATTACGTGAGTAATTTGAATGCAGATTCTTACTTGATGGATGGGGGCATCCATAGTGATGGCCCTTTCCCTCTCTTGGCTGTGGTCCTCCTCTCAGCAGCTGTTGGATTATGGGCTTGTGGTTATATCTGCCGTGGTCGGACAGTGGTAGGCTTTAGGGGGCGCAAAAGGAAACGCATACGCACTGGTAGAGTGGGAACATCAAGACTTCTCAGTGGAAATGGTGTGACAGGGTTGGTTAGCAGTATCAGAGGAACAACTCCATCGGTATGAAAAGAATTTTAACTGATTGCTGTTTTTCATTTTGTATGGTGTTTGTAATGTTCAGTTTATCGGTGGGTGCATTATACTGGTGATTTATAGTGAACGTTTTTCAATTGCATTGACTGATATCTTTGAAGAATGTTAAGTTGATATGTTTTTATATTTGTTGAAAGTTTACAAAGTTTTGTGTGAATGTCTAGGTAGGCAGTTATTGTTTCATATCATATCTACCCCTAAAACTACATCACTAAATAAAATTTTAAAATATCTATCTTGTACTTCCAATCATCAGAATTGTTAAATTTATATGAAGCTGTGTATCAGAACTCAATATGCATTATGCAACAACTGTAATTGATGAATGTAATACAGCCTGAAATGTAGCTCACTTGTCTTAAGGTTTGCTAGAAATGAGAAATTTATAAAAATTGTATTTTTTGTAAAATGTAAAGTATGTAACATGCTGGCTTTAGGATCACTAAGCACATGCCATCGGTTATGTTTCAGTATTTGATTCTGATTTTTACTTTTAAAATGGGTGGCATTGTTTCACAATATTAACAGTTTCCAGAATGTAACGTTAGAAACATTGCATTCAATAAATACAGCTGTTTACTTAAAAAGGAATGTTCTAAACAGATTGTGGCAAGAATGCTACCTTTATTGTGCCATTTCAGTGAAACTGTGTTATATTTAAATCGATATGGTAGTAATTATTAATCCTAGAAGTGGCAATGTGATTGCTCTTGTACAAGAGTATTTCATTATTAAATTTCATTGAGCATTTAATATTTCATCCCATTTAAAATCATCAATTACAGACTATAAGTAAAGAATGAGATGTCCTTGTTAATGAGTTAAATTTACCAGAAAATACAGAAAAAATGTCGCACAAATTATGTGAACACAAAACATTCTTATTTTTGAATCATTAATTATTTTTATATTTAAGAAAATGTGAATTTATAAAATGAAAGGAAATAGCCATGGTTTGATCAGTCTGAAAAATGCCAAGTGGTGATTGTTCTTTCAATAATGATTGCAGTGTATCTTTAATATACATTTATTTCTTTAGGAAAAATTAAAAACAGTAAACATTGAACTGAGTATTGCTGCTTCTAGGATTACATAATTTAGTTGTATTGAAAGTATTATCACACTCAGCAATATTGGGCACTCTTAGAGCATATGAATTTTGTCTGTTAATTTTGTTTCACTCTCCACCCACCAGGAGTAGAATTTTACCTCTAACCAAAACAAGAAGTTGTAAATTTAAGTATCACATTTTCAAACATGTTTTTACAAAACCTAATATCCTTTCCATCATTAACCATGCCCTTGATTTCAAACCATTCTTTACCTTAAGTATTTATTGAGTGCAGCAGTATTGATATTACCAAAGCTTTTTATCGTTTGGTGAAAGACTGTATTTTTTTAATATTTCTTTATTTATACAATTGATAATGGAGGAAATTAATTGTAATTATGTTGAATTTTTTATGATATTCTATGACCTATGGTCCTTCCATTGTTTCAACTTATATGAAATTTGTTGCATTAATTTTCTCCATGAAGGTTTTAATGAGTTATAAGAATTTTATCAGTGATCCTTTGTAACCTATCTCCATAAAATTTTGTTGAGTTATAAGTGACTTATTAATAAGTGTTATTTATTTTTCATGCTATCATGTTTTGAATAATAAAGGGAAAATTATCTTTCCAAAATATTTTATTTATAAATAGTATAAATTTTANTTTTATATACAGGTAGCTGGTTCCTTATTTCTTTTCTTTTATATATTAGCAGTGCTATATTGTTAAACCCTGTCATGAAAATAGGATCTTAAGCTTATAGGTGTATGCTATGTAAAAACTATTCTCGTGATTCCACCCAGGTAAGATCACATGACATTGCTGTCACCTACAGGCGTGAAGTGAACCCTGAATCATCATTGATTTTTACTTTCTTGGGGTAAACATGGTCTGTGCTTGGGAAATGGCTGATGACAATATCTTGATCATGGGCACCACGGATTTCAAAGCGATGAAGCCTTGAACTATTGGCTCTCAGTTCTTTCATGCTCTGGGCACCAGCTGTCTCATTTGTATCATTGTTAACTTTTGAACCTTCGTAATCAGGAACTTTGGGATACACTTCATCTCCTGTAAATAATTGAAGCCAAAGATGAATCACCTTCAAATGTTACCGGTAAAGGTTTTGTCTTTTACCCTTGGTTGAAAAAAATAAGTAATGAAACGATGATCAAATAATAATACAGCCATTACCAATTAATCCAAGGATGGATAAGTAGGAATACTAAATTTCCTACAAGAATTAACATGATTTGGGGTCACAAATTTGTTTACAATTATATATTAGAAAAACCTTTAAAACCACAAAAATGCATTGCAATTAGTAAAAATGAAAAGCAAGCAGTTTTGTTGAATTTTTGTCAGCTGTATTGATAGGCAAAAATAAAAAAAAATTTGCTCTTGAACTTTGAGAGACTTATCCTTGGGGAAACTGGATGATTGCCAAAAATGAATTCCATTACTGTGCACATTATATTATAGACTTTGGTCTCAAATCCAAACCAAAGTATGAGATCAATGTCTACAAGAATAAAAGGAAACTTGGTAGAGCGAAAAACTGATGGAATGAGGATTGCTATGCAAGTTATACAGATGAAATTTGAAACAGTATCATCTGAAATGAATTTTTCCTTTTTTTGTCAGACCATACTGTTTATTATTTTGAAGAGAATCTCAGTAAAAGTTCCTTTCTATTAGTATGCAGATTTTTATGAACCTTCATTCCATATATATCAAGCCCATGGAAAAGTATGGCATTTTCTGGATAATAATTTCTTGAAATTTATTTTACTTGTAGAAATTTACATCACTTGTGTCATTACATTTATAAAAGTCTCATAGATAGCAAAGTAAGGTCCCTTCCTCTATGTAAAATTACTGGTTCTAACATGCTGTAAGCTGATCGAGAACACCTTATAAAGTGAAGGTAATTTTCAACAATCCTATTGATTAATAATTGATATTAATTGTTAAACATTGACTTACAAAATTTATGAAACTTAGCGTTCTATGTATGAAACATAATCAAGAAAAGAATGGTTTCCCAAAATGAAGCATTTTAACACCAAATACATATCTTTTGTTGAAATATTTTTTAATAATTACCTGGGAGTAAGTATACCCGTCCATCATTTGCTTTTATTTCTACTGGCATCCATCGGTCACATCCAACCCAACTAGATGAGTGTTCCATAGCCTTTTGAATTTTTGTGAAGTTGTCTCTTATCCTTGACAATTCATAAAACTGAGGTGGTGGTAACCACAATTTCTGCAGACTATGATTTTCTAATAGTTCTGTAGGAGTTGACCACTAATAGATTCAAATTGATATGACAGTTATTTTGCTAGCATTATTTAGGAGCATAGATATACTTGGGTTAAATTAATTGAAGTGCAGACCATTAAATAATAAATTATACATTCAAATTAAGCATTAATTGTAAAGTTGTTTGGTCAATGTAATTAAGTTTGATTTGCCAAAGTTTAAGAGCGTAATCATCGAAGATTTTCTTACATCTCCTTCGTAGTTTTAAAGAGACTTTTATCATGAAACGCTATGTACCTTCAAATCGGACACCTCCTTCTCGTCTGGCCGTGTAGGAGGTATGTGGCTTAAAGCAGTAATAAAAAATGCAGTATCAAACCTCTTTGAAGAAACATGTAAAGGTGTCAACCAAAAACTCCAGTCTTTTAAGCTCCACACATCAGGTACGCAGTTGAAGTGGTGGCAAAAATTTATGAATTCTTTTGGATCTTGTTGGATTCGTGATTGCCATTCGATTATTTCATCGCTATATAAATACGATGCCCGAGTAGAGCTGAAATAATCAGTCTTTTCGTCTATTCTTTTACTTCTAACAAGAAGTATCCCACTTTCTTCAAACAGTTCTCTTATAGCCGTTATCCTTAGTGACAATGGCTTCGGCAAATCTCCATTGCCGTTAAATGACAAGCAATTATTACTTCGTATTTTATTGACATCTTTTTCTGGGGAAAAGGGATATGTAGTTCTTGAAGGTCCCACATTTATTGTGTTATAGAGTTCCAGCCACTCCTTACTAGCATCGGCTTCATGGCACAGTCCTCCAGGAAACACATACCCATTTGGCATAAATGAACTTTTAGCGGCTCGTTTCACAACGAGTATTTTGTAATCAGCAGGACACTTAACGGCTGTTCTCGCATTATTTCCTTTCGAGAGTGAATTATGCAGCAATGACCTAACCAAGACTAAAACGCTAGCAGCATCCTTCCAATATTTTGACATGCTGAATAAAGTGATCAGATATCTTTCTGTAACTAGTTCAAATTTTACGTAGCTCTTGCAGATACCTTAGGTTTCCGTCGTAATTTCGTGTAAATCCTGTCCGCTACCATAACTGCTTTCTGCGAACTTCGCTCTTCACTTCATATTAGATATGACGACATTTCGACCTGATTACTGCCAATGATTTGGACCAATCACAATTCGAATAGAAGGTATCTTTAACCAATCCTGTTTTGCCAAATACCCTGTACTGTGATGGGTTCGTCAGTTCTATAGTAAATAAGGTAAGTTTAGTGATGTTATTTTCATTCTTATTCCATATATTTTACCCAGTTTTAGTTATGTGACCATTTTATGTGATTCCTATTTGAGTAATACTTGTCATTTGCGCGAAGGAGTGAATTGACATCAAGGTCTCGCTGTAGAAGGCCTTTAAATAGATTAGCAACTTTAATCAGAATACTTAAGCGAATTTAATTTCGCGAATAGTGTAAGTTCTCCCGAACTTCTTTAATTGCATGCTTTGGTACGTCAAGGTTTGTGACGTTTTAGATTATTTTTAACCCTATATTTGAAAACTTCTTCGGGCTGTGTTTACAAAACACTGCGTAGCATGTTATTTTGTTATCTGTTTAATCTGAGGGAGGGCCGTATCAGAGGAAGATCCTCATCTTTATTGAATTCCGTTTACGTTGCAGATTCATTCCATTTAAACAGAGTTATCTTATCAACACAAAATGGAAAACGTTGAAATGCCAGTAACACTGATTGTCAAAGCTCCAAATCAGCAAATCGGTGATCAGACAATTCAGTGCCAGCTAAATTGGACAGTTAAGCGATTGAAGACGTATCTTTCGGAAGTTTACCCCAGCAAACCGGTAAAATCATTTCTTTTCATTTGATATATTATGCTTCTGTTCTTCTGATAAATCATAAATGAATGTTTACGGAACATCATCTGATATAAATTCTTTCCATCACTTTTTAAAGCGAGCCGAAGACCAGAAGCTTATTTACTCTGGACATTTATTGCACGATTCTTCTACATTGAAAGAAATTCTTCGACGTTACGAAGGCCAAGAAGAGGGTCCTTCTACACACACGCTTCATCTAGTCTGTACAGCTTCAGTGCCTATGCAGCGTGTACAGCCAGTACCATCGACAAATTCAACGTCATCTGCAAGAACACCATCGCCTCCTGTGGAAAACTCGCCAAGGGTTCCAGCTGTGGGGGAGCAAGTGCAGGATAACTCAATTGATCGTCAAGCCAACGATGAAAATTCTGGTAATGGAAGTTCTAACGAAGGGTTGAGGCATAGGCACCCGCAAGTGCGTACCGGTGCTGAAATGGGCGTTAGCGTTGGCGGTGGTGTTTTCGTCAATCCATGGGCAGCATGGGCAATGCAAGCCACCGACGGAATTGAACCTCCTGTTGGAATTGCTTCACAACAGCATTGGCAGATGCAATGGATGCAGCAAGCGTATGCTCAGTATCTTGCGCAGTACATGCAATTGTAAGTATATGTAGCTTTTTTCAGTTCTTGATAAGAGGTTGTTTGGTGTTAGAATTTTGGTTTGATTTGTTTAAATCACTGCTACATCTCAGTGCTACCTTTCCACCTCGTTGATTCTTACGTCGTTTTTTCTCTCCTTTATTGTTGAAGCATGATACTGTTTCAAACATGATACGGTGTAATTCCTTCATTATATTATGAAATACAATTTATGGGAAATTCCACATAATCTTTTCTCTATGACTGGCTTCACTGCTATGTGACATCGTCCGTCACACGGTGTATGGCATAGCTGATGATGTAACACGGCGATGAAACCAGTCATTGAGTAAAGTTAATGTGGAATTTGCCATAGAATTTTATTTCAATAATGAATGAATGAAGCATATATCATGTGATTGTGCTCAAAACTTGTTTGTCATTTACTCTGTAGAATGGAAGACTTGCTCTCAACTACGACTAATGTTATGTTCCTTGGTTGTATAAGTTATTGATCTGATTAGCATTTTAGCTTTTATTCCTAGAGAATATTTTTGGTACTCCTATAAAGTTCCTTTCCCAAGTGTTATGACTTTCTTATTTGGTAGTAATTTCATCAATAGAGTGAAGTAACCAAATTCGTTTTAATTTATTTAGAAATACATTTGAGAAGCAATTGTGAATATTATACAGTAAGAACTGGTAACTCAGTTGGAAATTTAACAGTCTATAAAATGCTTTTCTTACTGCAGTTGGCAGATATTGTATACATACTTCTCTTGATGATTTTGCTTTATGATACTCCTTTGTAAATATGCACACTCTAAATCTTAAGCATTCTGCTGTAGCACCAATTTTCCAAGGCTTCTGCTATCCTTTTTGTTTACATCTAACACTTAAAAATCACTTCACAGACTATGTCCATCAGAAATGTCTTCAGAAAATTACCAATCATAACTTGTTATTATTTGGATTCCATTGTTCTATTCAGTTACTACTTGGATTGTGTTAAGTTCAATTATTCTGAATTCATTCTTATCATTATTGATTTCTGATTGTATTTTTGTTAACTATTAGTTGTAGTATGATAGTAAAATCATTGCTTAGAAATGAAAAAGTTTGTGGTGATTTTCATATTAAATGTAGAAATCAATTAAGGCTGATATAGGCTGCTCTTTACCTCCAGCTAAGTTCACAATGAGATTTGGGTTCTGTTAGTTCCAGCTATGGCTGTTTTCAAGGCCAAAAGATTTCCCATTGCAAAAGTCATGTCGATAGGCCTTTGGTAGGAAGGAGGGCAAAGTTGGGGTGGGAAAGTTTATCCTAATCGCTATATTAATTTGAGACGGAGAGGCAGCCAAAACAATACTATGGTTCATTACAATGTCAGCAGTTTTACCGCAATCCCTAGGAGAGCCACAAATGGCAATCGTAGATACTATTTATACTTTATTGGGCAGTCTGCAGAGCCAGGAGCATAGATGCAGGTTGGAAGGCATATCAGTCCTCTTACAAACATTTGCATCGGAATCGAGACATGGAAACAGTTTTGTATTTTGGAAATAGTTTTTCTTAATTTTTCAGTTTAAATAATGACATTACATGATAGGTTTTTAGGTTTATCAAAGCCTTCCAGAAAGAAAATGTCTCAGTGATCAATAGCAACAGATTAATTCTGAAATTGAGTGGTGAAAACAAATCCTTTTATCTTTTGATATGCTTGTCATGGTAAGGAAAATGCCAACTGGTGCTGGCTAGTAAGAATTTAATTATTCAAACTTGGTTAAGTTAAATTTGCTGAAGTACAAATAAAGAATGAAGGGTGATTAGACTGGGCACTGGTGATTACCATGGACACAGGATAGGCAATATCTTTACATGTACAGAGTACCTGACAGGAAATTTGGCAACCTGGGTTTTAGTTATGGTCATCTTAATGTTTTCCACTCTTATTTCTCCTTGGGGAAAACTATGGAATTATGTATTTCATAGTACTTTACATTAAGTATATAGCTACACCCTTTTGTAAACTCCATGAACTTTTTTTAGGTATTTATGCTAATACAGTTGTACCTTAGTTAATGATGGTAATCTATTTCAAGATTGTCATCATTAACCAAAACCGTCTTTATCCAAGGCATGATTTTCCAGAACAACACCATAGTGTTCCATCTCCCGTGTATTTCTTTCGTAATCAAATGCTGGTTACGTCACCGGGGTCGGGGTAGAAAACTGTCGATGTCAATATGGCAGATCAGTTTGAACGAACAATGAACTTTCAAAAGATTTTTCATTTATTTATTGAGAAAATAGATGCACAGTATGTATGATAACATCACAACTTCACGAAATTAACCCATAAACATAGCAGCATTTCCTTTGGAACAGTAATGGAATCAACCAACTGCTATCAAATGTTGGCAAAGGAAAGAGCTCTTAAATAACGTCCCCAAGGGCTGGTTCAGGAGCTTTGGGTTTTGTGCAAATTCACCCATTCCTAACACCTAAAATTAAAGAAGACAATAAGAACATTACATCGGGAGAGGCACCTAAAATTCTAGAAGTTGTTCTAAATGCTACCTTGTGCAGATAGGGTAGCCAGTAGAAAGCATTTATCAATCACAACATATTATGTTCCATTTAGAGAATCAGTATACACATGGGTAAAATTGTAGAAAAAAGATGGCCTCTCCAAAAAACGAACAAATTCAGCTATGTTGATCTTTACATTCAACTACATTAAGAGACTTCAAGAGAACTTTCTCATAATGAAGCAATTTTAGATAATGAACATTTTATAAGTCACTATAATGATACCTTGGAAACATTAAATAGGAGTAATATGAATTGAATCAGGAATGTTTCATCAATTTTCCAAAATTATTTGATATCTTAATGAAAATCTCCATTGTCTGATAATGCCTAAATAATAATGAAAATACAGAAAACTTTTGCTATACACAATGTTTGATAACAATGATTACATTACACAGATGTAATTGCTTATGTTTCAGGGTTCCTGGGGAATCTATGCAAGGTCAAGGTTGCACTTCTTAACCTTCAAGTGCCTTGCATAACAGGGGATCTCATAAAACTTTTTCTAAAAAAAATAAACAATTCATTGGATTCGTGTCAACCTTACTGAAATGATGTGTAATCACAAGAGATATAATGGTCACATAGCTTGTAAAACAACTGTTTTATAAAACACTGTATTCGCTAAATTTGAACAATTTATGATAAATTAGTACAAATGTGAGAGCCAAACACAGTTAACAAACATCGTATACTTCATTAACAACACTCTGTTAACTTACGTTGCAAACTAATTACTTCATTCAATCTTACACGTTAGGAATAAACATCGATAACTGTAAAGAAGGCATACTTACTTGCTTTTAGGCAAAAATTTGGCAAAATTTTTTTCACGGGATAGCGCCAGTTTTTTGCTCAACAAATGACGAAGGCAAATGGTTCATGGTATCGGAGGAAGGGGGAGAAGGGTAAATGTGCAGGTAAAACTAAATAAAAGTTATTAATATAAAGAACATATGATTTATTCAATTATATTTGCATCAAAAAATCATCATTGATACAATGAATAGTCATTGAGGAAGTTCTTAATCGTCAATCTTCAGCAGAAGGCATCGTAAACCAAAGCCTGAGTTGTTAACAGAGACATTTTTTTATTACAGCTATTCGTCGTTAATCAAGTATGTCATTAACTAAGGCCATCGTTGACCAAGGCACCACTGTAGTTGAAAAACTTAGGGCCATGCAAGGTTACTACTAAAATTTACATTGTGCAATATATACCACTGAAATCATAAAAATTTGGAATAAAAACTTTTGAGCTTTGCAAATCTTAAAATAGCTACTTATGGAATTTTCTCGCATGCTCAGGTGCTGATTAACATTTAACAAAAACTTTATATGGATTCAGAAAATCTGCTATAGTGCTAAAGTTTGTAGAACATTCGCTTGGAAAAGGTTTTTGTTTATGGATGGATAATTAATGACTCACCTGATATAGCAAAATTTTTATTCAATAATAATACAAATGTAGCTGGAAATTTGAGATTATCTAAGAGTCCAATGTCCCAAATGAAGTAAAAACAGTTAAGGAAAGGAGGTCACGCATTGAAATTTAGTGAAAATGTTATGGTTATGAAGTGGAATGATAAAAATAGTTTATATCAACTTTCCATTACAACAGCTATTGTGAGAGGGATGGAAGATGTTAAAATGTTGAAATAGATGATGGCTATATGCAAAAGATGACCATTAGATAATATACTGAATATTGAATGCTTCAAAGAATTTAAGGATATCTCAGTGAGTTATATAACTACCAATTTCTGACCTTTCAGCTTTATTGCCTGGAAATTTGAAAATAACCTGATTGTTAGTCAGGGAGCAGCTGAATAAATGCAAGAAACTATTTATTAAAGCTCCAAATCAGTTATCAAAGTCATGAAACCTATTAATAGATGACCAAAAGTTTATGTTGTACTTTTTTGTCAAATTGGTTTTGATACTACTGATGCTGCAGAAGTAGACTTTCGGTGTCTGCAGGAATGTTTGCATTTCCTTTTTTTCTATAATTCCTCAAGATATCAATATAATATGTTTTTTGAAGTTAAAATCTCCAAAATATCAAATATTAACCACTCGCATGTGAGTGATGATAGCATTTCAAAGGGTTTGAATTACCAAATAGGTTGTGGAGAATAAGATTTTTCATCTGTACCTTGCTTTAAATATTGGATTTGTGAGAGATGAAAATTATTGTATTGGTTAATATATTTGCTTCTTACACAAAAATGTTTAATTGTTATCCATGTACTAAATAGGATTCAGTCTGGTGCAGCTCCCCAAGGCTTCTTTGTTCCTACTCCTTTTGGACCTGGGCTGTCTCCTGATGCCAGTGGATTCAATAATGGTGATACAACTCCTGTTGGCACTCCTGTATTTCCACCTGCTGCAAACAACAATAATGAGCCTGTTTTGCAAGGTACTTTAATGTTTATTGCTCAAAATTGTTGCTAATATTTTAATAATTATGTACAAGAACAAAGGTTGTTTTAAAAAAGTCGTGATTGTAATATTTCTTCCTTGAATTTCTTTTATTTATACAATGATATTATCAAAAGTTTACATTAATTCACAATTATTCTAGTACTTTCTAGTACTAGATATAAATTTCACTACATGACTTGAATGGGTCACTTATTTCTATCAATGTTGCCCTGTAGGCAGTTGCTTTTGGGCATCTTGCATCAATTCCAGTTGTTTGGATAAATGTACAGACTCCCCTGATTATTGATCTTCATTTCCTATGTTAGAGGGTGGTGTTGGTGGAGCCGAAGAAGTGGATGGATTGGTTGGGGATCCTCTTCAGGGGGGACAGGGTCAGAACAGGGATTGGATTGACTGGATCTACTATGGCAGCAGGCTGATGGTGTTTCTTAGCATTGTCTACTTTTATTCGACTCTTGCTCGATTTCTCCTCGTCACTGGAATTGGCATGGCAATGTACTTGTAAGTACTGATTTCAGCTCACTGTTCTTTTGTGTTTTGAATGAAAGTTTTATTGTTCACGTTCAGTGTAAGCTGTTGATTAGTTTCCATGGCAGTAGCGGTGTTGAAATACTTATATTTTGATGATTCCTTATTTCTTTATCGATGTGATATAGATTCATACTTCCATGTATATTACTAAAACATTGATAATACTGTTTCTTTCTCCAACAGAAGGCTACAAAATTGACTGGTATTACTCTTTGTCTCATTGTAAGCCTTCAGACTATCTTAGGTATTATTCAGGTTAATAAGGGTATTTCATATTTTTAATCTTAAGAGCTGAACCCACCAGAGTAGCAAACTTTATGCTAGCAGCAAGGTTTACGATACCCTTAGAAAACTTAGTTTGATGACGTAGAAATGCTTAGAGACTGCGTAGTAGGCCCCACCAATACAGCTCTTGGAGCCATATTGGTGGGGCCTACGGAACCAAGAGCAAAACTCACACTTGAGGAAGGTGTCTGTCTGAATGATTAGGAGAGAGATGGAGTTTTGTTTAGTTCATTATTGTACTAATAAGCTTGTGCATTGTATCCATAGAATTGTGCATCTCCATTACCTACTACTACGAATGTTTTGAGACTAATAACCCAGAAATTAGGGCGGTAGGAAGGGCTGGGTTGAAGCAGGGAAAAACCCGATTATGTTGAGGACCTAAAATATGTCTCTGAAACAATGTGTTTGTTAAGTCTTGACGCTTTCCCGGTGGAATGTATGTTGAAGATAGTCTTCTCGGGCTGCTAACCGGGTGGCTTCTCGGTGGAATACTGACGTTTCGGCTGCAGTGATAGCGGCCGAAACATCGGTATTCCACCGAGAAGCCACCCGGTTAGCAGCCTGAGAAGATTATCTTCAACAATGTGTTTGTTAATTCCAAGAGAACAGAATATGCTATCATTTTTGGTCATGGTTTCTTCTCTTTGAATATCATGCAGCTGATCTTCACTATAGACCTATGCCATTTAAAGCATTGACCTTTTCTCTTCGTAACTCATGTGCAAGATAGTCATATCTTTGCACACTTATGCAGAGTAGTTCCCTAAGCTATTCATTTCCTGTATCCCTTGCTTTCTTTTCATTTTGTTCACTAATTTCCCTTGACCACTTATTGTTTCCCAAACCTTCCTTCCACTGCCAATGCAAATATTTTATATTACACTGAAAAATAACTCTCAGTATTTGAATGTTTGTGAAGAACTGAATTTCCCTCGCTCCATGGATAGTTCATCTGCTTAGTAATCGAAAGATTTTTAGAAGAACTATCGCATCATGGCATCTTTTGCATGTTTTTAGTGATTTCTATTATTGTCACCGTCCCTTCCAGTTGTCTTTAACATAAGTTAACTGAATTCACTTCAATTCACAAACAACAGTTTATTGAATCAGCTGAATTATGGAATAGGTAATTAATAAATTATATATTGCAGCAGTTTTTCAAACAAGATTTCAGTTTGGGGTTCAGATGTCTTTAGAGAGACTTCCCTTTCAGATCTTATTTCTGAATTGTAAACCATTGTACACACAACTCATAACAGATAACTCATAAAAGATACCTCATATGATAATAATATTGCATTTCTTTATGATACACCCACATAATTTGGGATTGTTTCACTAGCCATTCGTCACACTGAATGACTCTTAACGAGAAATAATCCTATGAAAGGAATAACAGCAAATAAAATTTTATATTTGATTAATATATCAATTTGCAAGTTGCATGAGCATTTCTGAGAATCTTCTTTGTAAGAAGGACTAGAAAATTATCGAACATGAATAATGATTGACTAATTTACCTCTATAACAAAGGAAGAAAATCATGCAGTACAAAATTATCCAACAAAAATTAAAGTAGATATTTAATTAATCTTATTTTACAAGACAATATTTTACAATAATCAATTTCTGTTGAAACTGATGAAATATGCACGATGTTAGCTTAAATATTTTCTACTTTCCATTCATTGGAGGAAGGTGGAATTCGATTATGTAAAACATGATTTGTTATTGTAACATTTAATTTGAAATGTACAATGAAAGAACTTTATTTATATTCTTTATTATGCAGAAATTAAAAATTCTCTAAATAATGTCATTAGTCATGCCCCCAATAAATTGTTAATGCAATTTTCCACTAATTTCGTCCAAATATGATAATAATTAGGTCATGATTGGTATTAGCATAACTGTCACACACATAGTAAAATATCTTTGTAAAGATAATTTTTGCAATACTTTACTGGAATGACATTCTTCAGAGTACCGTTGCTTCAATTGCTTTCAAAACGTCGCAAAGAATAGAAATAATGTTGAGGTATTGTAAAAGTGCATTTTTGCTAGAAAATTAATCAAAATAACGTCAATCATTGATTGAAAACAGAGCGCGGAAATACCAAATATGCTGCATGCAGGATTCTTGCACCAAGTGTGCAAATGCTGCATAGTCCTAATCCTCTGGGCGAAGAATGATCTTTGGTGCATTTGAGACCATTGCATTTCAAATGCCACTAAAAGTCCAGGTAGTGCCATAAAACTTTACACTGCTGTTGGCATGCATTTGCCTCTCCAGTGGGTTCAGACCTTTAAGCCTGCCTAAGATGTTGGACATGATGAAAAAGTTGATTTTCTGCTAATTTATCAAATTAATCTAAATATTTTCATTTATTTTCTAACAAACTGTTTCTTCTGTTTTATATATTCATTAGTATCCTGGGAAGGAATTTGTTAGCTTTTCTGTGATAACCTAAAATTTGCATATATCCTTTTTCTCATGAAATAGATTTTTAAATCAGCCCTGTTGTTCTTTGTCTTATCTTAATCCTCACGAGTTTCTTTGGATAAAAAATGTTGAAAAATGTTTGCCTACTATGTAGATAACCAAAATATTGATTTCTTTTGAAACATGTCACAGACATGTTGAATTATTAAGTTAATTGGACCTATTGAAAAATTATATGTAAATATAAATTATATTGTGGAAAGGATGCTTGGGTTTCCACCCAGGTAAGTTGCAGTGACATTAATGCTAACATTTCAGTGACTAACTCCATCATCTTCTTCAGGGCTGAGGTGTTGTGAAAAATTGGTTGGTCGGACTTTTCCTTGGAATATCGCAATATATCCCTTGCAGATATTTTATGCATGTTGCAATATGCCTTGTATTTTCTTTTGTGAAGCTTGGGAGAATTATTCCGTGGGATGAGGTGATGAAAACAAGGAATAAAAGGGATGATTGAGGATTTTGCACCAGAATACTGAAATATCAGTAAGAACAACTACCAAGTATTTGTATTGAAGGACCTTGGCATAATTACATCATGCCTGGAGATTTGCTTATCCTCATGCTTGTTCTAATTAGAGCCACTTCATCAATCAGCAGGTTTACTACACCAGACTTCAAGACTCATCAGTTATCAAAGACACCAACATCAAGAAGACCTCGGCATAGTTTTACATTGTATAGATCCTCGATCATCCCTTCCATTTCTTGTCTTCATCACCTCATCCCACGGGATAATTCTCCCAAGCTTCACAAAAGAAAATACAAGGCATATTGCAACGTGCATAAAATATCTGCAAGGGATATATTGCGATATTCCAAGGAAAAGTCTGACTGACCAATTTTTCACAACACCTCAGCCCTGAAGAAGATGATGGAGTTAGTCACTGAAATGTTAGCGATAATGTCACTGCAACTTATCTGGGTGGAAACTCAAGAATCATTTCTACGGTTAATACACCAGGAAAGCTTAAAATCCTCATGTGAATGATATTGTTGACATTGGTGCTATAAATAAATCATAATCATAAGAGTACTTGCTGACATTGAGTAAATGTAAATTAAAAATTAGACCCTCTGAAAATAAGAAAAAGGATTATTCAGGAATGAAAATTAATACTTGTGCTATCTTCAGGATGAAGTGTGCTGTGATGAACACCAGAATATTCTTAATTGGGCCATTGATTTGAAAATTAGAATATTTCCCATAATTTATTTGTGTATCTGGTAATTTTATATTAGAGATTCATTATAAAAAATAAGGAAATGATATGTATGTAATTGGTGTTAAATTTCTAAGTTTCTGTTAATTTGATACCTGCATTTTAAGAATCAATCACTAATATTGTATTTTATTTTTACTTAAGAAACAGATCAAGGATTAAGAATGACAAAGAGTTCTGCTTTTTAATCGTTTTGTCTTGTCTGTGTACTAAGTAGTGTACAATTATTGGAAAACTTTGACTTCTTTTTTCAGTGACGTTGTTCTGAAGAAAATGACCACCTCTATGTGTAAGATATACTGACAGTTAAAATACATATATATTCTACTATGTGTAATCTATATTAGCTTAGACTCTTGCCTGGAAATCTCTCTGGTTGTGAGAGATAAATGTGTGTATCTTGAAGTTCCTGATTTTCGTCTTTCATTTTCAGGTGGCAAGTTGGCTTCTTCCGTCTGCAGCAGCCTAATCCAATGCCCAATCCGCGAAGGGACCGAGAGGAGGAAGAGGTGAGAAACGAAGCTGCAGAGCAGCCAAATAGGGTGATACCTGAAAGGGAAACAGCAGAAGATGAGACAAATGAAGAAGCGAATTCACAGAGGGATCAACAACAACAAAGAACAGCAGGGCCAGTGACGGAGGGCATAGAGAGGCCAACAGTTTTTGCTCTCACATGGACATTTTTCACATCTTTCTTTGCCTCTCTCATTCCTGACACTCCAAATGCCATATGAAAAGAACCAGTGCATGCAGTTAGGGGAAAACGCACAAGTTGAGCTGAGAAAATTGCCAGTTATATGGAATTTGAGGTAAACCTCTTAAAATAAATTAATTTCCTTGGATTTTAGAATTGGTTTCCACCTTCTAAAATAATAAACATCATTTCCCATTAACTGTTTATTTAGGCCACAAAGCCTTTACCGACCTCGACTAAATAATTTCAGAAGTCTTAATTTTTCTTTTCAAAGTCTTCATCTCAAGATATCCTTACGAAAACCATTGACAGATTTCATATTGGTGATAGATAATTAGTGATTGTTGTGAATGACTGATTTTTGGGGAGATTTGTCTGATATTTCATATTTTCTTGCAGTTCTAAGTGTATTTGATGGAATTTTTATGTGCCCATCTAAAAAATCCAAACATGAAATGTATGCTTTTCCTTTATTCTGCTGTGCTGACCTTAAATTAACACTTTCTTAGTATATCATTCAATTAAACAACTCCTATCGTTGAACCAAAGATTAAGATTATTTCCCTGCTTAGATACCGAATTAAGGGAGATGAATAAATTTCTGCCCAAGTTGGGTGTATTCTACAATGAGGTATAGCTAATTGTTGGTATAGCTATGAATATTTGCAATTCTATTTTCTGTATCATTATTGTTAATTTAGTTATTCTCTGTACATATTTATGTATGTATTGTAATATATACATTTATAAGTGTGTGTGTATATTCTTGCATACACATACCCGCTACATAATAACAGCAAGCCAATTCTGTGACATATGTGGTGTTTTGAAGATGCTGCTTTATTTTGTAAATCAAAGTTTTCCTCATAGTGTCGTTATTTGGAGATACTTGATTGATGGAGGTAACGTGTCACCAAAAACATAAGTATACTCAGAATGTTATTCCCTCATTTAACCTATTTCAAGATCATCGAATTTGCTGGCCGCAAATTAAGTGGTTCGTTTTTATAATCTTCATTTTGTGACATTTCCGGTAGCTTTCCGTGGGAGAAATTCTCGTTGTGGAATTAAAGCAGAAGTTTTCCTCAAAGGATATAATTATTTCTGCTACCATTTAGAAACTGGTGACATAGGAATATGATCTGTGTGTATGTATATATATATATTCACTGGATGATTCCAAATGTGGGTCACTAATTCATTCATAGGTTGGGTTAAATTAATGGAACCAAGAAGCTGCTGTAAACAATGGTCAAGGTCTAGAAAAATAAAATTATCTGGAAAAATCTGGGACTAAGTTTAGTATGTCTTACTACTGTATTCATGCATGCTTCCACTGGTGATAAAACTTATGGGACATGGGGTAATTAATGACTGTTTGTGAAGGCATTTGTTCTGTCATGTGATGATATTCATCTGCCTCCTGAGGCATATTTACATCCAAATGGTCAAGATTTTGAACATATATTGATGTCCTTAATATAACCAGGCAAACCTGTATCTCCTACACATTATGATCTCTGTTTACCACTTAATCACACTCCATTTATTTATCCAACATACAGGTGAATTTGTGACCCACATATATTCAATCACCCTGTATATATATTTCTGGAAGAAAAATATAAATATTGTTTGCGCATATTAAAGATTCCATACTTTGTTCAATCAAGAAAATATATCTATGTGGAAAAGAAGTTTATGTATACAAATTTAATTTTGATTTTTTCAAATATAATAACAGTAAATGTCTTCGATATGTGTTTGTTCATTTTTATGCATAAAATTATCCCCACATAATGTAGGTCATTAGATGTCATATTTGAAATACATCTAACATGATCTAGATTAGTAGAATCTTTTCCTAAAATTTTGTAAATAACTGGTATTAACCACATGAAAGTTTGAGAATTGGAACTCTAAGATTCCATTTTTTTAACACAAGTTGAATAAATTTACATTAATTTAATGTAATATTAATATCTATAGATATTAGTTTCATGTATGATTAATAAGTATCTATTTATCATTAGCGCTAGAAGTAAAAGCTTGAGTTTAAAAAAATTTCCTAGAATCATTTTTGGAATTGTAAATTAGATTTAAAATTCTCTATTACCAATATCAATACCCAAAAAAAGTTTCATTATATCCAATTCAGATGAATCATCCCATCACTAAAATATAAATGCATGTTGATACAGTAATATCCCCGAAGTTACATGTTAGGTGATACCAATGAAAATTAGTTATGTGGAATTTGCATATAAGTACATTAAATTTAGTTTACTTAGGGCAAAGTACATACTAAAACACTAATGTACATAAATATTAAATATGAATTATGGTTCTTCAAGCATGTGCATGAAGTTAAAACTTTATGAGAAAGGAAGTTTTTGGTAAGATCTGGTACACAAGAAGCTCAGTCGATATCTCTGAAAGTCTAAAAACGAATTAGAAGAGGGACTGCGTAAGACAAAATATTAGGAGGACCTGTCTGTTGGAATTATTGACAAAAAAATGCTCAATTGAATCTTATGAAAGTAAAATATTTGTCCTGGGAAGACCACATGGCAAGAACCATAAAATTAAGTAAACTCTTAAGCTTACAATTCTTGATTCCAAATTTTGCAATGATTAAAAGCCATTACTTTCATTGACTGTTGCTTCAGGAAACAAATATGAGGTATATTTATTATAGCATTTGAAAATTAATATCAAAACCACTGTAAAATATCATACAGATCACCATGATATATTAATAATAATAAGTTAACAGACTGTTAAAAGTATTTAATTACCGTATTTTCTGGTAAATAACCCACATGTTATCTATAGAAAAATGATAAAAATAATAGTGCGTGATATACAATGGAAAATCTCATTTCATTGAATATCTTGAATATTGAACTTGGAAACAAATGACTAAACAACACACGTCATACATCGCGGAAGTTATGGAGTGTATACGTAATAGGGCAATTTTATTTCAACCAACATATTGTAAACGTGAACGTAATTAAATAATTCCATACAAAATACAAGGGTAATTATCATAAATATTACAGTAGTGAAAAAACATTCTCGTCAACATAATAACAATATTGAAATGCACATTATCGATGCATTTATCACAGAAGAAATTTTTGAAATGCATGTTATCTATACATTATCACAGAGAAGAGATTTTTAAAATGCGTGTTATTCAGTAGGTGCGTGTTATTTACCAGAAAATACGGTATTTGAGGTATATTCTGAAGTAATTTTGATTTCAAAGTGTAACATTTACTTATCGCTCGGTTTCAGCTAATAATTCTTCAATGTTGAAATATTGATTTGAGGAATTTCATAAATTAGACAATTTTCATAAACAATAACTTTCAAAAACGTTTCAATTCATGGGGAATTAGCAAATATCACTTTAGTTGATGTTTCACACATACTAATTACTTTTACTAAATTGAAANCCAAAATCCTCGCTCTACCTTCTCCCCACCCCTCCAAATGTGGCAGCCACGCTGTTGTCACATATCTCTAGCTCTTGCTCAGACCAAAAGCTTTGGCTTTTGGACACATACATCGCTGCACAAGTGTTGCATTCCTTTTGTCCAGCAGTGACCAGTGTACTGGGCAAAGTTCTAAAGAACTGTGTATGAATTAAGATTCTATATTTACATAATAATAAGTCAAACAAATTTACATTAAATGATATATCTAGACATTATTAGAATCTATAGAGTCAAATTTTACAAATAGCTCAATTAATAAATATTTATCTCTTCTTCTTGCAGAATGATAAAAATTATCAGAAAAGGAAGATTGAGTTTCTTAAGAATCATGTTTGGAGATAGAAATTAGGATATGAATTCTCCAACTATCAATTCCGATATGCAAAACAGTTCATATATGTCCCATTTTTCTGATTCCAATTAATTGTCCCATCATTAGTAACAAAATTCTTTTTCCATGAAATTGTCCAAGTTATCTGTAAAGATGCTAACTACATATACCCACTTAACATCAAGGTTTCTGTAACTGTATTATGGATCCTTCTCAATAAATACCATGTAAAGACTGAATTTTAAGACACATCCTGCTTTTTACCTTAACTTTTTTTATGTTATGGTGCTTAAGTGCTATGGTATGAATGTTTACCAAGAATCGTAAGGTCTGATCATAGAATCCTTTGGTATACACCCTGAACACTTTAAACATAACTGAACAAAAACCAGCCTGTATCATATACATGCTGTGTTCTTTTTCAGAGAGGAAGTCCTTCATCCTGTTTATTTCATCATTATTCATACTGTCAGTTTTCAATGAATGCATCATCTATTAGGTACATGTACCTAATGATTCTTTAAGATTCAAAAATGCTGCATTTTCCTTTCTTTCGTATTTGGCTGATTTTTTAACATCATGAATACAAAATCCTCACTTTAACTCTGAAATCACCACTTCTGATGGCAGATCTGAGAAATTTCGAAAAATCGTGTCAGGTTGAATACTTTTAACTATTTCTCCATAGGGCATAATCGTCCAATAATAACCCTTTCCAACTTTTTCGAGGTGGTTTTCCCTAATTATTCTGTCAGAAAATATCCTCTCCTTCGTAAGCCTACACAAGTCAGGAAGGTAGTGAAAGTTTTAGTGCTTCATCAACCACATTAAGAGCTTATTTTAAATTATAGAAATGAGCAAGCTGAAGAATTATTCATCCCTCCAAAGTGAAATCGCTCTCCCATAGACCATACAAATGGAAGAAAGAACTACTGGTGATGTAGATGCTATTCGGAAAGAAAAAAACCATATAGAGAATATCATGGGCAAAGCTAGTAAAACATTGAATTTTGTAATACGTTCTCTTACAACGTATAGGTTCTGGTAGGGAGATTTCCGGATAACCAAGTGCGCAGCGCATTCGTGAAAGCAGTCCAGGGTTTGATCCCCGTTGGGGGCCCTCATGCGAAATTACCTAAGCTGTCGAAGCACTTTTAAAATCACTTATACTTTACGGCCATCGTCGGATCGGCCTTTGAACAGTAGTAGTATTGTTAAAAGTGCTTCGACAGCTAAGGTCATTTCGCACATGAGCCCCCACCGGGAATCGAACCCGGGACCGCTTTCACCAAAGTCGAACGCGTTGCCCACTTGGCAATCTGGGAGCCTCGGCCTTTGAAGTAGGGATAATTAATTAATCTGTCCGGGGAACGCATTTCACAATCTTCAAAGTTGGAAAGTTGTGCGACATCTGGTTCTCGAGGTTTAGGAGAACGTACACACACATACAAACATCTTACTTTATATATACTGAAGTGCCCGTTTACTCTCAACGGGGAAATCAGAGTGCAATCATATTTGTGCAAAAGATAAACTAACATCTCTCATCCTAACTTAGCTCAATGGGACAGATTGTAAAATAACAGTTTTCATAATCTGAAGCCGAAATCCTTAATCGACGATAAGAATATGATTGCATAAAATTGTCTCCCGTTCGTACGATGATTCTTTTTTTCATTTTGCTATAGAAATAGAGCCCGCAAAAGATTAACATGAAGTTTTCATAAATATCTCAAGGGAAAGCATTGCCTTTATGGTATCTATATCCTGAGACCAATAAATACACGAAAAGGAACCTGTATGTCGAAGGTTTTTAAAAAAATTGCAAGTTTGCATGCTTGATAACAACTGGTTCTCTAGTATTCTTCTTTACACACCCACACTCAGAAGAGCTCTACTGCCCATAAAGAAAAAATGGGAAGTAAAAATTGATAACTAAAAATAACTTCGTAATAGTGATTCGACTCTCAGGGTCGAATGGGTAAATCGCAGGGGCAACAAACATACTTGCAATGAATGAGTGAATGGTTAAATTTTTGTTTATCTATTCGTACTCTTGACAAATTAAATTTCCCTTCAAAATGGCCTTCCGAAGAGTTACGCCGAATATAACGTGTTGTTTTAATTTCTTCACTACAGATTCATAGAACGTGCGTTTTTCTATTCATATTATTCCTAATCCCGAGATATTTATCGGAATCGACCGATTTCATGTTATCTATATATCTAAAAAATATTTTTGACGGAATCGTTTCGCTCTTTAAAATGCATCTGCCTTAGATTTACATACACCGAGTTCATGTTTCCACTTTTCGAAATACTTAAATGTAAACTTCTTAGAATATAAATAATTAGATATTGAAATGCGGTATTTCTGATTCTCTCCATTATTGGGCTGTTGGAGTTAAAGTAAAAAAAAGTCGAAGTTTAAATAGGATCACCATGGGACAACCCAAGGTCACTTTAATTTTATCCAATCTAATACCGTCAAGTGCTACCTACTGTTTATTCCCTCCAGTAGATTAATATCTTCGACGCTGTTACTTACGCATTTATTTACCCATTGATTTTAATTTATTAACTAATTTCATTGAGTGACTAAATTAAGACCCTCTTAAAATAAGAAAATCGTTCTCACTTCCTCTATATTTCAGGTATGCTGTAAGATGTCGTGAGCGAATATAACGAGTTGAGCTCGTGACTATCGAAAGGGTTGCTTGGTTACGGAGTAACTTATGAGTAAGCTATCAACCTTTAACTACTCGGTGTGTTTACTTTATGTGTAAAGGCGTAACTTCCAGAATCCTCATTTAGGACATCTTCTAGAACAGGAGTCACGTTTGCCACCAGACAAACATTCGCAAACCTTCGTTGACGTGATTGAAAAATGTTAAGATATGTAGTGTTTCTGGCGGCCTCTTAATTTCCCAGCTGGAAAATCTTCTGGTCAGGGCGATTTATAGTGGAATAAGTGAGTTAATATCACGATTTTCGGTGGAATAAATTATAGGCACAGCCTCGGGCATATAAATATCCGGAAGGGTGTTTCTAGTTCGGTAGGACAGTAAAATTTGAGTCCTTATCTAAAGAAACTCCGCCCTACGCATAACCCGATTAGTTTCTGTTAACCAATTTTGCTTCTCTATCAGATGAACCTAATCAATAACCTACTGTGGATGCTTGTCAATTCAGGCAATAATATCCACTAAGTAAGGGAGAAATATACTTTCGATAATCGATATATACTTCATATCGATAATATACAAATGTAATACAAATAATGTTTAGGATGCCGAAAGAGGAGGCTTTTTAATTACAGTTTGTAAAATTTCGACCTTGAATGTCGTTATAAAACTCTTTGTTGTCATATAACTGTTTTTTTATTTACCAAATCCTCGTAAATTCGGAAAGATAATCTATATAAATAAAAATGGATGTACGTATGTATGTGCCTCCAAATCTCGAGAACCAGACCTAGCACAAATTTCCAACTTTAAACATAGTTAAATATCTTTCCTGCGCATATTTTATAGTATAGTTATTACACTTCCTGATTAACAGCTATATATAATTAACAGACAGTCAAAACGTTTTTATTAAATTTTGTTTACGCGTCTGTAGCAACCAATCATTGTTTATAGCAACGCAAATNCTCCATAGGGCATAATCGTCCAATAATAACCCTTTCCAACTTTTTCGAGGTGGTTTTCCCTAATTATTCTGTCAGAAAATATCCTCTCCTTCGTAAGCCTACACAAGTCAGGAAGGTAGTGAAAGTTTTAATGCTTCATCAACCACATTAAGAGCTTATTTTAAATTATAAAAATGAGCAAGCTGAAGACTTATTCATCTCTCCAAAGTGAAATCGCTCTCCCATAGACCATACAAATGGAAGAAAGAACTACTGGTGATGTAGATGCTATTCGGAAAGAAAAAAACCATATAGGGAATATCATGGGCAAAGCCAGTAAAACATTGAATTTTGTAATACGTTCTCTTACAACGTGTAGGTTCTGGTAGGGAGATTTCCGGATAGCCAAGTGCGCAGCGCATTCGTGAAAGCAGTCCAGGGTTTGATCCCCGTTGGGGGCCCTCATGCGAAATTACCTAAGCTGTCGAAGAACTTTTAAAATCACATACTTAACGGCCATCGTCGGATCGGCCTTTGAAGTAGGGATAATTATCTGTCCGGGGAACGCATTTCACAATCTTCAAAGTTTGAAAGTTTTGCGACATCTGGTTCTCGAGGTTTAGGAGAACGTACGCACACATACAAACATCTTACTTTATATATACTGAAGTGCCCGTTTACTCTCAACGGGGAAATCAGAGTGCAATCATATTTGTGCAAAAGATAAACTAACATCTCTCATCCTAACTTAGCTCAATGGGACAGATTGTAAAATAACAGTTTTCATAATCTGAAGCCGAAATCCTTAATCGACGATAAGAATATGATTGCATAAAATTGTCTCCCGTTCGTACGATGATTCTTTTTTTCATTTTGCTATAGAAATAGAGCCCGCAAAAGATTAACATGAAGTTTTCATAAATATCTTAAGGGAAAGCATTGCCTTTATGGTATCTATATCCTGAGACCAATAAATACACGAAAAGGAACCTGTATGTCGAAGGTTTTTAAAAAAATTGCAAGTTTGCATGCTTGATAACAACTGGTTCTCTAGTATTCTGCTTTACACACCCACACTCAGAAGAGCTCTACTGCCCATAAAGAAAAAATGGGAAGTAAAAATTGATAACTAAAAATAACTTCGTAATAGTGATTCGACTCTCAGGGTCGAATGGGTAAATCGCAGGGGCAACAAACATACTTGCAATGAATGAGTGAATGGTTAAATTTTTGTTTATCTATTCGTACTCTTGACAAATTAAATTTCCCTTCAAATGGCCTTCCGAAGAGTTACGCCGAATATAACGTGTTGTTTTAATTTCTTCACTACAGATTCATAGAACGTGCGTTTTTCTATTCATATTATTCCTAATCCCGAGATATTTATCAGAATCGACCGATTTCATGTTATCTATATATCTAAAAAATATTTTTGACGGAATCGTTTCGCTCTTTAAAATGCATCTGCCTTAGATTTACATACACCGAGTTCATGTTTCCACTTTTCGAAATACTTAAATGTAAACTTCTTAGAATATAAATAATTAGATATTGAAATGCGGTATTTCTGATTCTCTCCATTATTGGGCTGTTGGAGTTAAAGTAAAAAAAAGTCGAAGTTTAAATAGGATCACCATGGGACAACCCAAGGTCACTTTAATTTTATCCAATCTAATACCGTCAAGTGCTACCTACTGTTTATTCCCTCCAGTAGATTAATATCTTCGACGCTGTTACTTACGCATTTATTTACCCATTGATTTTAATTTATTAACTAATTTCATTGAGTGACTAAATTAAGACCCTCTTAAAATAAGAAAATCGTTCTCACTTCCTCTATATTTCAGGTATGCTGTAAGATGTCGTGAGCGAATATAACGAGTTGAGCTCGTGACTATCGAAAGGGTTGCTTGGTTACGGAGTAACTTATGAGTAAGCTATCAACCTTTAACTACTCGGTGTGTTTACTTTATGTGTAAAGGCGTAACTTCCAGAATCCTCATTTAGGACATCTTCTAGAACAGGAGTCACGTTTGCCACCAGACAAACATTCGCAAACCTTCGTTGACGTGATTGAAAAATGTTAAGATATGTAGTGTTTCTGGCGGCCTCTTAATTTCCCAGCTGGAAAATCTTCTGGTCAGGGCGATTTATAGTGGAATAAGTGAGTTAATATCACGATTTTCGGTGGAATAAATTATAGGCACAGCCTCGGGCATATAAATATCCGGAAGGGTGTTTCTAGTTCGGTAGGACAGTAAAATTTGAGTCCTTATCTAAAGAAACTCCGCCCTACGCATAACCCGATTAGTTTCTGTTAACCAATTTTGCTTCTCTATCAGATGAACCTAATCAATAACCTACTGTGGATGCTTGTCAATTCAGGCAATAATATCCACTAAGTAAGGGAGAAATATACTTTCGATAATCGATATATACTTCATATCGATAATATACAAATGTAATACAAATAATGTTTAGGATGCCGAAAGAGGAGGCTTTTTAATTACAGTTTGTAAAATTTCGACCTTGAATGTCGTTATAAAACTCTTTGTTGTCATATAACTGTTTTTTTATTTACCAAATCCTCGTAAATTCGGAAAGATAATCTATATAAATAAAAATGGATGTACGTATGTATGTGCCTCCAAATCTCGAGAACCAGACCTAGCACAAATTTCCAACTTTAAACATAGTTAAATATCTTTCCTGCGCATATTTTATAGTATAGTTATTACACTTCCTGATTAACAGCTATATATAATTAACAGACAGTCAAAACGTTTTTATTAAATTTTGTTTACGCGTCTGTAGCAACCAATCATTGTTTATAGCAACGCAAATNCAAGTCAGGAAGGTAGTGAAAGTTTTAATGCTTCATCAACCACATTAAGAGCTTATTTTAAATTATAAAAATGAGCAAGCTGAAGACTTATTCATCTCTCCAAAGTGAAATCGCTCTCCCATAGACCATACAAATGGAAGAAAGAACTACTGGTGATGTAGATGCTATTCGGAAAGAAAAAAACCATATAGGGAATATCATGGGCAAAGCTAGTAAAACATTGAATTTTGTAATACGTTCTCTTACAACGTATAGGTTCTGGTAGGGAGATTTCCGGATAACCAAGTGCGCAGCGCATTCGTGAAAGCAGTCCAGGGTTTGATCCCCGTTGGGGGCCCTCATGCGAAATTACCTAAGCTGTCGAAGCACTTTTAAAATCACTTATACTTTACGGCCATCGTCGGATCGGCCTTTGAACAGTAGTAGTATTGTTAAAAGTGCTTCGACAGCTAAGGTCATTTCGCACATGAGCCCCCACCGGGAATCGAACCCGGGACCGCTTTCACCAAAGTCGAACGCGTTGCCCACTTGGCAATCTGGGAGCCTCGGCCTTTGAAGTAGGGATAATTAATTAATCTGTCCGGGGAACGCATTTCACAATCTTCAAAGTTGGAAAGTTGTGCGACATCTGGTTCTCGAGGTTTAGGAGAACGTACACACACATACAAACATCTTACTTTATATATACTGAAGTGCCCGTTTACTCTCAACGGGGAAATCAGAGTGCAATCATATTTGTGCAAAAGAGAAACTAACATCTCTCATCCTAACTTAGCTCAATGGGACAGATTGTAAAATAACAGTTTTCATAATCTGAAGCCGAAATCCTTAATCGACGATAAGAATATGATTGCATAAAATTGTCTCCCGTTCGTACGATGATTCTTTTTTTCATTTTGCTATAGAAATAGAGCCCGCAAAAGATTAACATGAAGTTTTCATAAATATCTCAAGGGAAAGCATTGCCTTTATGGTATCTATATCCTGAGACCAATAAATACACGAAAAGGAACCTGTATGTCGAAGGTTTTTAAAAAAATTGCAAGTTTGCATGCTTGATAACAACTGGTTCTCTAGTATTCTGCTTTACACACCCACACTCAGAAGAGCTCTACTGCCCATAAAGAAAAAATGGGAAGTAAAAATTGATAACTAAAAATAACTTCGTAATAGTGATTCGACTCTCAGGGTCGAATGGGTAAATCGCAGGGGCAACAAACATACTTGCAATGAATGAGTGAATGGTTAAATTTTTGTTTATCTATTCGTACTCTTGACAAATTAAATTTCCCTTCAAAATGGCCTTCCGAAGAGTTACGCCGAATATAACGTGTTGTTTTAATTTCTTCACTACAGATTCATAGAACGTGCGTTTTTCTATTCATATTATTCCTAATCCCGAGATATTTATCAGAATCGACCGATTTCATGTTATCTATATATCTAAAAAATATTTTTGACGGAATCGTTTCGCTCTTTAAAATTCATCTGCCTTAGATTTACTTACACCGAGTTCATGCTTCCACTTTTCGAAATACTTAAATGTTCTTAGAATATAAATAATTAGGTATTTCTGATTCTCTCCTTTATTGGGCTGTTGGAGTTAAAGTAAAAAAAAGTCGAAGTTCAAATAGGATCACCATGGGACAACCCAAGGTCACTTTAATTTTATCCAATCTAATACCGTCAAGTGCTACCTACTGTTTATTCCCTCCAGTAGATTAATATCTTCGACGCTGTTACTTACGCATTTATTTACCCATTGATTTTAATTTATTAACTAATTTCATTGAGTGACTAAATTAAGACCCTCTTAAAATAAGAAAATCGTTCTCACTTCCTCTATATTTCAGGTATGCTGTAAGATGTCGTGAGCGAATATAACGAGTTGAGCTCGTGACTATCGAAAGGGTTGCTTGGTTACGGAGTAACTTATGAGTAAGCTATCAACCTTTAACTACTCGGTGTGTTTACTTTATGTGTAAAGGCGTAACTTCCAGAATCCTCATTTAGGACATCTTCTAGAAGAGGAGTCACGTTTGCCACCAGACAAACATTCGCAAACCTTCGTTGACGTGATTGAAAAATGTTAAGATATGTAGTGTTTCTGGCGGCCTCTTAATTTCCCAGCTGGAAAATCTTCTGGTCAGGGCGATTTATAGTGGAATAAGTGAGTTAATATCACGATTTTCGGTGGAATAAATTATAGGCACAGCCTCGGGCATATAAATATCCGGAAGGGTGTTTCTAGTTCGGTAGGACAGTAAAATTTGAGTCCTTATCTAAAGAAACTCCGCCCTACGCATAACCCGATTAGTTTCTGTTAACCAATTTTGCTTCTCTATCAGATGAACCTAATCAATAACCTACTGTGGATGCTTGTCAATTCAGGCAATAATATCCACTAAGTAAGGGAGAAATATACTTTCGATAATCGATATATACTTCATATCGATAATATACAAATGTAATACAAATAATGTTTAGGATGCCGAAAGAGGAGGCTTTTTAATTACAGTTTGTAAAATTTCGACCTTGAATGTCGTTATAAAACTCTTTGTTGTCATATAACTGTTTTTTTATTTACCAAATCCTCGTAAATTCGGAAAGATAATCTATATAAATAAAAATGGATGTACGTATGTATGTGCCAAATTTCCAACTTTAAACATAGTTAAATATCTTTCCTGCGCATATTTTATAGTATAGTTATTACACTTCCTGATTAACAGCTATATATAATTAACAGACCGTCAAAACGTTTTTATTAAATTTTGTTTACGCGTCTGTAGCAACCAATCATTGTTTATAGCAACCCAAATGTTTACCGATAATTTCGTGAAATAAAAGTGTTTCGGTATTAGTGTGTTACGGGAAATTGCTTTTCTCAATTCAGGAGATTCTTTAAACTACTTTACCAGGTAAGTTGCGAATGTTTTTAATGTTATTTCCTGAGTTTAGTAATAAATCATATCTATTTGTATCTTCGTACATTTAGCGGCTGATGGGAATGAATGGCTAAAAACTGAACGTTAGCAATGTGACACCGTTTTTGCAACCAAAGGTGGTACGCAGTTATTTATCACTCTACATTTCCCCGTTGAGAATCGGGGTAATTCAGCTAGTTTACTATAAATTTCACGCTGGAAGGCGTAGTTTTGTGTAACCTTATGACATTCAAATAAAAGGAAGTCAGGAGTGTACTTTTTCACAAGTTTATTTGCATAAGACCAGTTTCAACGTATATTCACCTGACCTTACCTGAGGATGACGATTATTCATTGAAACCGGTCGTGTGCAAAGAAACTTCCGGAAAAAGTACGTTCCTCTTTTCCTTTTATTTTCAATGTTCCTACTGATAATAATAGTGTAATGTGTAGAGGCGCCTTTGTCTAAAGGCGTCGGGTATCTTCTGTTCGGCCCTAAATATTGGCATACTTACTTAATGCAATTGAACTACGTCAATTAACTCATGTTTTATAGTTTGTCTGTAACAGACCTTTTGATCTTTCCATCTTCGCGATGGACTATCCATATTTGTAAAATTGTGATTGGTGTTTAAAATTTAATTTTAATATTCACTAAGCGTAATTTTTTCACCTGTCTTTATAGAAACATTTAGAATGATAAATCTATTAAACTGTACTTTTTTCCATGTAGGATAAATCATCATTTCCCGCTGCAACGACGACCTGATCGTTGGCGAACAATTGATCACACAAGACGTCCCCACCAATCATCACACGCATTCCTCCACGTTTTCTTTTCCCAGTTTATAAGAGCTTCTTTTAGATATATGTATTTCGAATCACAGTGGGGAATTGGTTCGGAAGTTGAAAGAAGAAGCTTATAGTGTTATTCTTGTGGACTTGACTCGGAGGAAACGGAATACCTGGAAATGGGAGAAGACAAATTAGAGGTGCTAGATTTCGAGTGAAGGAAGATCTAAGGATGTAAAGCTTATAAATATCTGAGGATCACTTGATCGACGAATGGTAAAAGCACCAACCACTAGAATAACAAGATAGGGCAAGTTAAAAGAGCGATACGACAGCTCAACTCTCCTCTGACGAATAGAAAAATTACGAAGAAATTTATAAAAAACCTCAGCTATGTGTCAATCCTGGAAAGCATAGTTACACATGATACGGAACCATGGGAAGTAAACGGCCCAGGAGAGAAGGAAGCGAGGAGAACCTCGTGGAAAAGAGTGAATGAAGCACTGATGCCGAGGATTTCAAAAGGCGGACTGGCTAGATNGCATTAGTCGTCAAAGGGATGGGTTGTTTATTTACCAAAAATTTTACGAAATTTTCCTGCATTTTATCAAAATTCTCGAAAGTTCGGATCTATATCAATGTTTCACGACTAAAATAAGAATCTATCATCATTTTACTTTCTTATGACACTTCTCTTGGTTTCGTAAGACAATTATTTCTAATTTAATTTTGTGAAATAAACAACGTCTGCAGGTAACGAAAACCTACTTTACGTACATTTCTTATGGTACTGATTATGGGATATCTCATGAAATCAACATCCAACAATTGCCTTAGTCGTCAAAGGGATGGGTTGTTTATTTCCCAAAAAAATTACGGAATTTCCGTGTGTTTTATCAAAATCCTCGAAAGTTCAGATCTATATAATAAATATAATAATAAAATTCAACACTCATTCCCTTTTCCTAACTTTGCTTTGCCTCTTTCTAACTTCTCTTAAATTTAATCTATCTAGAAATTACCTAAAGTCACAATATTCCAGACTTAGCTGGGCATGCTTGACTTTATCGTTTCGCATTTCATCTAAGTACCGAAACACGCCTTTGTTCCACCTCCGCCCCATACAACCAGTGTTTACCTGCCAATTAGCATCCTCTTTAAAACCCATGTATTCCATTGGGGCGGTTACGCAATGAAGAATGACGCAATTTCCTTACGAGAACACTTAATTTGATCTCGGCATTCCATGATTATAGCATTTATATCTATTAAAACGAGTCAAATACCAAACGTATTGCCTTTCGCGCTGGAACTACGCTTTGCAGAGAATCTCCCATATGGCCAAGTATTTCCTTAGGCATCACTCGAAATTCAGCTACTATCGGAGTTGAGTATTAGATTATGCTACGGAAAAGTAGATTCCTTTGTTCTGTTCTCACAATAATAAGTGGGCGATCGCTGGCTCCTGGAAAGATCATAAACCAATATGATATTTATGAACAGGCAAAACTGAATCATTCACTTAAATCCGATTCTGGAAATCATTGAAATAAAAACCTTAAAAATTACGCTGTGAAGAATGATCTGCTAAATAAACGAAGTATATCTGTTTTACTACCTATAAAAATTAATANTTAGTGTGTTACTGGAAATTGCTTTTCTCAATTCAAGAGATTCTTTAAACTACTTTACCAGGTAAGTTGCGAATGTTTTTAATGTTATTTCCTGAGTTTAGTAATAAATCATATCTATTTGTATCTTCGTACATTTAGCGGCTGATGGGAATGAATGGCTAAAAACTGAACGTTAGCAATGTGACACCGTTTTTGCAACCAAAGGTGGTACGCAGTTATTTATCACTCTACATTTCCCCGTTGAGAATCGGGGTAATTCAGCTAGTTTACTATAAATTCCACGCTGGAAGGCGTAGTTTTGTGTAACCTTATGACATTCAAATAAAAGGAAGTCAGGAGTGTACTTTTTCACAAGTTTATTTGCATAAGACCAGTTTCAACGTATATTCACCTGACCTTACCTGAGGATGACGATTATTCATTGAAACCGGTCGTGTGCAAAGAAACTTCCGGAAAAAGTACGTTCCTCTTTTCCTTTTATTTTCAATGTTCCTACTGATAATAATAGTGTAATGTGTAGAGGCGCCTTTGTCTAAAGGCGTCGGGTATCTTCTGTTCGGCCCTAAATATTGGCATACTTACTTAATGCAATTGAACTACGTCAATTAACTCATGTTTTATAGTTTGTCTGTAACAGACCTTTTGATCTTTCCATCTTCGCGATGGACTATCCATATTTGTAAAATTGTGATTGGTGTTTAAAATTTAATTTTAATATTCACTAAGCGTAATTTTTTCACCTGTCTTTATAGAAACATTTAGAATGATAAATCTATTAAACTGTACTTTTTTCCATGTAGGATAAATCATCATTTCCCGCTGCAACGACGACCTGATCGTTGGCGAACAATTGATCACACAAGACGTCCCCACCAATCATCACACGCATTCCTCCACGTTTTCTTTTCCCAGTTTATAAGAGCTTCTTTTAGATATATGTATTTCGAATCACAGTGGGGAATTGGTTCGGAAGTTGAAAGAAGAAGCTTATAGTGTTATTCTTGTGGACTTGACTCGGAGGAAACGGAATACCTGGAAATGGGAGAAGACAAATTAGAGGTGCTAGATTTCGAGTGAAGGAAGATCTAAGGATGTAAAGCTTATAAATATCTGAGGATCACTTGATCGACGAATGGTAAAAGCACCAACCACTAGAATAACAAGATAGGGCAAGTTAAAAGAGCGATACGACAGCTCAAATCTCCTCTGACGAATAGAAAAATTACGAAAAAATTTTTAAAAAACCTCAGCTATGTGTCAATCCTGGAAAGCATAGTTACACATGATACGGAACCATGGGAAGTAAACAGCCCAGGAGAGAAGGAAGCGAGGAGAACCTCGTGGAAAAGAGTGAATGAAGCACTGATGCCGAGGATTTCAAAAGGCGGACTGGCTAGATAGAGAGATGTAAATCGGAGAGAGAGAAGCTTATTATTAGAATTATTAGTTTTGGAAGTATCACTGTAAAGAAGTATTCAAATACTACTTTTTAACATTGATTTGTTGTAAATATGTTGAAGTGTACATTTCCTACAGAGTTCAATAAAGAGAATCACGATGAAACTTTTCAAATCCCATTCGAAACATATCCTGAAAGTTCAATTCTTTTGAAGCAGTAGGGGATGAGAGGTTGGAACCTCTCGAAGTCATTGAAGTTAATTTGTTTTTTCTTGCTGCAGCATCTCCTTGGACCTTTCCTGCACTCTGGACTTATATTTTTAGCAGTAAATGGTTCTTCAAAATCTGCAGCTGTAATAGTTTGAACTTAAATCATTCTGAACACAATCTCAAAACAAAAATTTTCTGATCAAAGCTCCAAGACTAAATCTACAATCAACAATAAGAATGTGAATCTTTATGGAATTCCCTTCTCATGAAACTTACCTCAATTTAATGTGTAAGTTTGCAAGTATCTCAACTTCTGTTTCTTGGAAAATTTAATCGTAAAATATGTCAAGAGTCCGAATTGATGGACAGAAAGCTTTTCATCCATCTCCATTAATTCATTACGGTGCTACGTATGTTTGTCGCCCCTGCGATTCATCACTACAAATTGTTTGTGACTAATAGTTAAAATCTCTGAAAATGTTCCTCCTCATCATATCGACAACTGTTTCTAAATGGGCCTAAATACGCAATGTATTCTTATGGAAAAATGCATTAACTCGGAATCAACAATCGCATTGGTCGTCAGGGGGACGGATTGTTTACAACCTCAAAATTTCACAAAATATTTACATATGAATTCTCGAAACTTTGAAACCTCGATATTCCACGGCCATAATGAGAATCTGTATTCAATTTCTCTTCTTTTGTACTTATTTCGATTTTATGTGACTATTCCTTCTAATTTAATTTTGCAAAAGAAATAACTTCTGTACTAACCGATAAAATCAACTTTACGTGTATTTCTTATGGAAATCTATCTGAACGATCTTGGTTCAAACTCAGCAAAGTTATCGGATAAAAAGATGACAGTACTTCCTTCCGGATCTCAGAGAACACGTATGCAAAGTTTGACGCAAATCGGACAAACGGCGTGGATTCCAATCTCAGTCAAACATACAAACCCTACAATTTCTGCTTTTTATATGTAGATAGATAGTATATTATTCCCGGATATGTAATGAGTAACAGAAAAACATGAAAAGTACCAAAAAATAGAAGAAAATATACACTTAGGTTAACACTGACCCTTGTCTTTACTTTTAATGAGTTTTCAAAAAAGTGAAGTGTAGATTTGGTAATTTTTTCAAAAAAAGTAGTAAAAGTGACACTGAGTCAAAAAAAACCGATAAAATATATGCAAATTTCATCAAATTCATCTCTTCCTTACGAGGTTGTCTGAGTAATTAATTCCACTGTTTTTTATCAGTGCATGGACAGGAAACGAAAAACTTTCGGGTGGCGCAGTTGACTGTTTGGACGAACCGCGTAACTAAAAAAATAGACGAACGATATTGATGCGTTACTATGGTGATGCACGCTTTCCGTTTTGAATTCCCTCCTCAGGGACAGCCTTGGACGAACCGGCCCGATATTTTGCCTCGCATTAACCGTTCGACAGGCTGGCGTAGTGGGTCGAGGCACCTAGGTGCGACGCTACTGTCTCGGGTTCGAATCCGGTCGCGGGCGCTTCCGGGATTAGAGGGCCGCCAACCCCACCGGAAGCTTTTTCTTCGTCCTAACTTCGGAATAAACGGATTCGAGCCCTTGCTTTAGTGTTGCGGGCGCCTCAAACCCGCACCCAGCCCTCGAACCCGCTTGGCGGGCGGCCAAATCGT
>KZ308513.1:197388-216218 GCA_000376725.2 Ladona fulva
AATTATTATTATTATAACAATAATAATATAAATATATAATATAATAATACGACTTTATTCGGGTGAGGTTAGGACTACCAAGTCTCTTCTTATATCTAACACTCATTCTTGTTACGTCTAACCCTCAACAACCCCAGGTAAATATATACCTACCGCAAAAATCTGTTTGTTTTCCTTTCAAAGAGCTTCTTCCTCGCATTTCGATAGGAAACAACGGTTTTATCGGCGCTTCAAGTTCTACGAATTCCTTTCTAATATCACCGTATCATCGGAATTAGAGGAGAAACGGAGTTATAAATCTTATCACAGTGCAAATCCTCGAAGGCGATCAACCAGGAAACAAGAATTCTACCCTCAATCAAAAGGTTAGTAACATTCAGGAGTGTAAAAGCACTGTTGTCTAAGGCAGGGTTTCCCAAAGTGTGTTCCGCGGAACACTGGTGTTCCACGAAGAGTTTTTAAGTGTTCCGCGGAAACTTACGAAGAATGATAATTCTTTTATGAATTTCAGTTTTGAATTAAGAAAAAGTAACCTAGGTGTTCCGCTGATATCATAGGATTGATAAAGTGTTCCGCCGGATGAAAAGTTTGGGAAACTCTGGTCTAAGGGATCGCAAAATCCATAAACAATCAGAAATTTTATTCCCATCGCTGAATTTTATCGATGGAACTTATTATGTCAGCCTTTGAGGTTTCAACGAAAAGGAAATCCGGTATGTTAAATGTCCCGATTGCCGAGGGATATCACATAGTGATGAACTGTTCAATTTACGGTGGTTTGCAATGAAGAGTTAGCGAATTCCAGAATGCTGAGCCATACGAAATACACCGGCTATTTCTCACGACTGGTTGTATCTTTCCGTTCGCGCAAATGAGACCTTTAACTCACGTTAGCGAATTAACATAGCGTACTCCCACAGGGTTGACCCTTTCATGTGGGCTGCTCTACAAACATAAGTTAGACAAGGACCTTATGCTGAAAATATGCCTCTATCAATAACATCAACACCACTCTATCAATTTTATGTTCACATATAACAATAGCAGTAATAAAAGTATTATTTTTTAATTCAGTGTGATGTTTTTCTACAGCCCTCTTGCTAAATTATCGGGGTGACTAGATTAAAGAATCAATATCACCATACACTGATTACTATCTGAATCTGAAAATAACTGTCAAGATTTATCCTCAATTTTCTTGTGAAACGTCTGACTGATATTTTTACGCTCTCGGGCTTGATTGGATCTTATAAAACTTTCAAATAGATTACCGAGATGACTTTATCGTTGAGTGGGAGTTAAGAAACAGGTCGTGGGAGAGAGATAAAGCTTTCCAGCAATCACGTCTATAAGTAATCATTGCCAAATCGTTGTTTTATTGAATATCAACACTTAGGAACAGTGATACTTTTATAGCGAGGAATTCTCTCGCGCGATATAATTTTGAAGATCTTCCAAAAGATACTCGTAAAAGTTATAGCGTAAGGGCGCGATTCTGCAATAGAATTGATACCATTACCAAATGTGTGTGTACGGAGGAACTGATAAGTTTAACTGCATGCGGTTTTAATCTCATTGAACTTTAGATGTTTCATCTCCGTTGATAGCAATTTCGGTGCACGTTGAGGGGGGTTTGCCGTACGTAGATAGCAGTAGTTGTAAGGTTGGCATATTATGGAGATCTAGGCCACGCTAAATAAGGCTCCGGTGTGGTTAAGGCAGCACTTGGGACGAACTTCGGCTGTACGTATCTCCAACACTCGGTATTTTTACTTAGAAAACTGGAGAAATCAGGAGAGTCTTTACTAACACTTAGAAGATTAAAACCTGTGTACCACGCTGATCTCGCCACTTCTGTCTTAACGATTTTGATAACCTCTTACGTCTGATTCAGATCCAGAATTCATCCTTTTCGGTAAGTATATTTCGTTGCTCTTTGCTTTCCTTAGGCGTGGTTCATCACATAAACCGCTTTTGTCTTTAGAGAATCCACTCATATTTTAAGAAAGACTGAAATGCACGAATATCGCATCGCTGAGCGTCAGCCCACTACTTCCTGTTTCGAATTATTTATGTAATGAAATAAGAATTGGAACTTGGAAAGTTAGATCACTCAATGGTTGGTAGAGGGACCTCCGGATAGCGATGTGGGAAACGCGTTCGACTTCGGTGAAAGTTGTTCCGGGTTCGATTCCCGGTGGAAGCTCACGTTCGAAATGACCGTAGCTATCGAAGCACTTTGGAAATTACTACCAGAATGGTCGGTGCAGCAAGATTCAGACCTGGTTAAGTATTTGATTTAAAGGGTATAGTATTGCGATGTAGTAGACAACGGCTCATAAATATGTCGAGGAGAAACTGCAGCTCCACAGTTTAATCTTAAGAGATTGTACAGCCCTGTTAAGTAAATTATTCTAAAGGCATTTTTGAATCCCTGCTACTCAGGAGAGTGCGAATATGAAAAGCCTTAAGATTTAATAGCAGATTGTTAATCACTTAGGACTAAGAGCAGGTTAGAAAACCTTAAGGTATAAAAGTAAATAATGCAATTAGATATGGTATAAATAATTAATGTAGAATGCTCTGTAGAAGGGTAGCTTTGCGGTTGTAATTACAGAGTTATTTAGGGTCCTTGTAAATAAATGCAGGCGTTAGAATAATTCTGGGAAAAAGTGCCTCACTAAAGGAGTTTTCTGAGGCACAAGGAAATGGTTGCGATGGTTTGGGTAGCAACGAAACCCAAGGGTAATATAGTGATACAAGTTTCCATGCATATATAAAAAATAGTAAAGGGAAAAGATACTGATTAATATTTGTCGTGTACTAATACGAGTAGTAATCGGCATGTGCGGTTACTATATAGAGAAATTCGCTGAAAATAAAACTGTCTTCCCAAGATGTTCCGTTTAAAAGAGCAGGAGAAAGTACATGATAACAATAAAGACAAGTGAAACAAAAGCGAAGCTCTGCTGCTGAAAGAGGGGAAAAAAACATTTTGGTAGAACTACGAATGGATAGACCTATGATCGGCTCGGAGAATTCCGCTACTTAGCTAGATTAACTAGATATATTAGCAAGTTCAACGGTTAGAAGAAGTAAGAGGAATTTATTAAGCAGATTAGCTCAAACGAAGACGGCATTACACCGAGAAAAACAAATGCTGACAGCAAATAAGACAAGCTTGTTTATTAGGAAGTTTTCTGTAAAAACCTTAACAAGGATTGTACTTTTGTACATCTATGGAACTATGTAACTTTCGTATATTTGTGGACTGTGACAGCAGCAAAGAATAGAAGATTATAAGCGATGAAGGCCCCCGGATAGCCAAGTGGGTAGCGCGCTCGCTTTTGGTGGCGCTCAGCTGTCGAAGAATCTTTAAGAATACTACTACTAGAAGCGACGGAGATGATTATTCAGAAGAATCATGAAAGTAAAGTAGGCATACCTGGTAATCTGGTATGATGAAATCATTTTAAGAGCAAATGAAGAGAAAAGCCTCTCGAAAATTTTGATAGATAGAAAGGGAAACGTTAGGAATAACAGGTGTGAAAAATAGCGACATGACTGGGACTCGAACCCAGGTCTCCCGCTTTCCGCGCAGGTATTCTAAAAAGTGGGAGACCTGTGTTCGAGTCCCAGTATCGTTGTTTTTCACACCTGTTATTCCTTGGGTTTCAGCTGCACGGCTCTTCCGTGCTGTGTAATTCACCTTCGCCTAATCTTTAGAAAGAGAAACTTTAGTGGGCTGAAGCTAAGAGAGAATAGCCTCTTGCGGACGGTATTGGAGGAGATTATAGACATTTTCTTCTGGGATTCTGTGACATCCAGAGTGCTTTTAAGATTTCCTTCATCTTTCATCCTTCCTAGTTCTTAGAGAATGGATTTCATATTACAGTCTTGGCTGTCCTTCTTCGAAAGTCTGGTTTAATTGGGAATGATTTATCACTGTGAAATGATCAGAAATGATACGTTTTATTGCTACGTTCTTTCATACCTTCATAAGTCCTCATTGCAATTGGAACCTCACCCAGTTATCTTTTAGGGGGGGTATAAACGCGATTTTTTAAATTTTAATTATTTACCGAACCTTGCTCATTTGCGGGACGTTTGCTCCGTCCGAATTTGCCCTTTTGTAGTTTTACTGGTTCTTTATTTCGTCGAAATCACAAAATGTTCCGCCGTTTCTATAAAAATATATTCCCTAATTTCGATTGATGGAAATTTATCTTGCAATTTCAAATCATATGAATATTTTGTATCTACTAAACCAGTTATCGAAAAATTCCAATTGTTACCATGTTTTCTTTTAGTAACCACAGGATTGTCATTTGTTATTGCAAGAATCATCCTTCCAGCCATTTTGAATTTCTACTTTTTAAGACCACCATTTTCTTTTTCGGTAATCGAGAGTTCTATACATTCCCTCTGATGTAGCAATTTTTTCTTCGCAGATTCAGCTGTTTTCACCCCTTTTAACATTTCCTTACCATCTGTATTTTACATGGCAAAGACTTGTTTATCTTATGAATGCAAAAGCCACGTCAGAACAACAATTGACTGGCGATGTCGTCGAATTTCCGTCGAATTTGCTGCGTCATCTATGGGAAGAATCGGTTTGTTGAATACGGTATGGTAAGATCAAGGAATTATAATTTATCGAAGTATCTTATTCTTAGAAATTCGGTTGCGTTGCCAATTCTCTCACTGTGCCTTGTTTTCGAGGTGTCACTGAAGGTCGAGGGACTTTTGTAGGGAGGGTTTGAGGGAGGGAGAAATTCTTTAATACTTAGAATCTGCTCGTATGTACACTCAGATAAGAATCTAGTTCTCGGAAAATTCATAGATTCATACGAATTGAAGATACCAGATGATGATTTATATTATATCTCTGAATGCAAACAGATGAGTGTATGGGATCGAAATAAATATAAATAAGACCAAATCAATGTCAACGGGTAGGCGAGAAGATAAATCGAACATCAGAAACATGGAAAAGTAATTAATCTGGTTGAATTCTTTTGTAACCCACTATTAGTATTACATTAACTAGCGAGCAGACTTGAGAGAGATGGGAACCTCATGATTGATACATAAATGAAGAATAGCCAACGCTCAAGTGGCGTCCAATATAAATGAAAGAAATTAGAGAAAGAAAGATGTAACCATTTCATCGATCGTTCAACCAGAAATTCGTGTCTCCTCACAACCCCAGGAATTTCTAGATTCTACCGTCTCTCCTTTTAAATTTTTAAGGTTTTTAATTTTGTTCCATTTGCTTGGAGACGTCTTTTCCTCCATTTCAGAATGAAGAAAATAAGCGGTAGAGGGCTCCATTCGTTGTCTTCAAATGATTTCATCATTACAATCTCTCATTCACTATTGGTCTTTGATAGTAAAATCATTTTCACCCCATTTTTCCCCTTACCTAATATATAAGAAAAATCCAACGGTCCTTCGGAATGTGATGGCCGTTTTAGCATTAAATCTCAGGAAGTTTACTCCAAGAGAGGGACGTCTTTAAATGCAGACAGGAAACAAGCAAAAGACAGGAAAAGGGCGAAGGAGAGAGCAGAAGGTTTCTTTTCCTTCAGGTGATAAAGGAAAATCGTAATGCAGCATCCACTCGGAACTGTGGAACCTTCAGTTTTTGCAGTCTCTCCTCTCTGATTATGTCGTTGAATGAAGTTAGGTTTTATTTCTACCTCCAAATGTGGCGCCAAAGTTGTGATACAGAGGAATTTCAAATTTCGTGGCTATGGAAGAATATTTCTACTCGATTAAAACAGGGCACAGTGGGCTAGAATCGAAGAAAGCTGGCCAAAAATGCAAAAAGGGTTTTTTTTGAGTGAGGACTTTGAAACTGCGCATGGCTACTCTCGAATAAATTTTGCATGCAATTATGCAAGTCATTTAGGTTAACTCCTACGCATCACAGTGATACAGGGGGTTAAACTTGACAAAGTTTTGCGAAGAATGCCGGTCTTCGATTTTTGCGAAATTCTTCAACTTCAAGTTGATGCGGAACCCAAATGCGGAAAATTATCGTCTAAAATATGGTTTCATGCTATAAATCTGTCCTTTACCATTTATTATAGGTGATCTTAATGACCATGGTTGAATATTTCGATACTTTATGAAACAAAATGGTGGACCCTTATTTTAGAGCAAATGTTTACCTAAGCAAGGAAAATAGTAGAAAAATACATCAATAGAGACGGGCTAACTTACACCACGGTATTCCTTAAAGCTTTTTAAAGAGGAATCTGGAGTAAATTCTTGCGACCGTTTGCGACGCCGATAATAAAACGGTCTTTTCGACATTTCTTAACGAATCTCCTTTCAAGCTGAAAGTCAAAGCTAAGGCGTAGTAGCATTTGAGACTGTTTTCAAGTTCTGTATTCTTTATGCCAAATAAGTGGGCTTAAAAAGGAATTTTTTGAAGGCCCATTAAAAACGGAAAATTGAAACTGGGCGTAAAATAAGAGAAATAGACGCAAGGACAACTCGTTTTAATGACTCATTCTTTCCACAAACTATGCGCCATAGCAACTAGCAGAAGATATAGTCGAGTAGTAGTAGTAGTAGTATTGTTAAAAGTGCTTCGACAGCTTAGGTCATTTCGCACGTAGGCTCCCACCGGGAATCGAACCCGGGACCGCTTTCACTGAAGTCGAACGCGTTGCCCACTTGGCTATCCGGGAGCCCTAGATATAGTCGATCGCTCGGTGTTTACACCCTCTGCTAAACTCCTATCGACGGCTTGAAGAGTGCCAATATAGATGTAGAAATAGAACCTGAAACGTTAAGTTCAGTTTAATTAATTTTAATATTACAATAATTTGGTTGCGAAAGGATATAGGTACCGCAAACTATCTGCTTTATACTGTGGATTATTCAGAATACTATACCATGTCGGGAAGAGCGTACTCAATCAGAATTTTCGGAAAATAAATTTTAGGATTAAATATAGTTGAAGGACGGCAGTTATTTAGTTTCGTTGCAAAGCAGTTGGTATACGTTGTCAACGTTATTTCCTCCTCGTTCTAGCAACACAAAGTTTAGGTAAGAAGTTGCGGAAAATAGAGGAAGGCGACTGCAATTAGAACATAGTTTAACTTAGGATTCTTCAATATGCGGCCTAGACAAATGTGCGGCCTAGACAAATGTGCAGCCTAGACAAATGTGCGGCCTAGACAAATGTGCAGCCTAGACAAATGTGCGGCCTAGAGAAATGTGCGGCCCAAAGTAGAACCGCCCCACCAATCTTCCTAAAAACTCTGTAAATTTTTGTCTCTAAAGCATACTATTCTATCATACTACTTGACTGTGTCTATTATATCTACATATAAATTAGGAGTAAATGATCTTAAACCTCATATTATTGTCAATTTAAATTACTTTTGTTTTGACTAACACGTAACTGTCATTGTGTATCATAGAATTTCATGATCTTTTTTTATGTATTACCAATAGAATTGGCCATTTCTTCACCTATGTGATCTTTTTGAATGTGCGCAAAAAGTTACGCTACAAATGAAAGTTTTCGAAAAAGACGTTGTTCAGAGGTAGTCCATCTTGCAAAAGTTTGCTTTCTAGTTTCGTGGATTCTCATTTACTCGAGCGTGATCCTCTGCACCGGACGAGATAGATTTCTATAGGATTTTACACGGAAAAATATAATATAACGATTTATGGCTCAAATAAAACGAGTTATAATTTTCAGTATCACCGGAGCTGAATCGGTATTGAAATTAGAATGATTTTTTCCGCAAAAAACATGGTGAAGTCACACTTTCAAAGATATTGAGATTTCCAGAAGATTATCAGCTTTTCCGAGAGCAATTAATGAGCAAAACACGGGGAGTTTTTGAGGAAAACAGCTATTTTATTCTAACGCGAAATAATGAGAATCTAAATGTACGAAAATTACTTATTTTAAGAGAGATTTCCGCTGTTTCGTCATCAAATTCAGCTCCATGAAAGCGAAAGGAAGAAACACGAGTGAAGTGAATTGAGGGCAAAGCGCGGCGTGGCAGAGTTAAGTGAATCGAAGAAGAAAACACAAAAGAAACTTTTCTAAACAAATTAAATCCTGTATTTATTAACTAAGCAAAAAAAGCACAGAAGAGGCCCACATAAATGGCATACGACATGTTTCAACGTTTAAGCGTCATCTTCAAGTGGAGAAAATGCCCGGACAACGCATATTTTGACAAAAGGAAGAGGGTGGGAGGAGAAAGAAAAGGGGTGAAAGGTAGGATTCATGGAAACCATTAACTAGGTGGACTGGAAGTAGGGGAGGGGGGCGGACAAGGAAGGGTGGCAGTGAGCAAGAGAGAAGAGGATGGAAAAAACATATTCATTAGTCAAAATATAATTTGGATTTTGATTTTTTTTGGATCACCTCCATTTTCTCAAGGATGTTAAGTCGGCTACCCTTCTTAGCTATATGCAAGATTTTGGGCTTAAAATCTGAACAATGATTGTATAAAAGTAGATGTTTCGCAAAATGAGACTGGTGTGAGCCGATTTGAAAACATTTTTCTTTGCTTAATTAATAAATACAGGATTTAATTTCCTGAGAAACGTGCCTCCTGTTTTTTCTTCTTGGTCATGGAATATCACAAAGCAAGTCAGTTGAGTTTTAAGTGAATCGACGTTAGCTAGTGGTCACCGTAATGCATTAGGAGTGGCAGATCATGTCCGAAACATTCCTGAAAGTTAAAGACGCAAATTTATCGGTGTCCGTACAAAAAGCTGGAATAAATGATGGCATCATCACGGTCTGCTGAGAATTTCCTCCGCCGAGCAGAAAAAAACTGCGATGAGAGCCCGTCTCTGCGGGGATCAGATGTCAAATGCAAAATGTCAGCGAACGGTTTCCCTTTCATGGAGATTACGATGGCGGCGCAAAAAAAAGAACGCACGTGATGCGCTTCGTATCGTTTCGATGGACGGATTCGTGACTGCGGCTCGAAATAAGAATGCAATTTTAAGGCAGTGTCCATCCGGACGATATTCCAACGTGGCATTCAGTCTTCGTATAGTTAATGACGCCATCTTTCTCCATTTTCAGGGGATTCGCTTCTTTCATCGAATGAAAACAGTTTACATTTACCAAATGTCACTCCGTGGATGCTCCATAAGAAGATATTCTTTCTCTAATTTCTTTCTTCGCTCTTAGGTTTTATTTTCTTGGCAAAATAAATTTATAAAATATTTGGTCGATTCGAAAAATTACAAATTTTGCGAAATTTCCGTTTAATATTCATACGACAAAAAATACAATAATTCACTTGTCCCTAATCACATTAACTGTAAATATTTATGTTAACTAGCTGAAGTGCCCGTTGATTCTCAACGGGGAGGACAGTGGTCGGATTAAATATAGTATATCTATTTGTACATTCGTATGTGAAAATTACATCTGCCATTTTATGGGAATAGGTTTTTAAACTTCTTAATTCATTAACAGCCATGTTCCAACTTTCTTTTCCTTCCACAAAATGTTGGGTTGAACATTTCTTAGAGAGATACCTGTAAGGAAAACGGGTAACCTAAACTGAATAGCAAAATACTTCTTCAAATAAGCTGCTTGTACGCAAGAGGTTTCCGTTTGATTTCGATTAAATGGAATGAAAAGATGAGTAACTCTTCTAAAAGAGTATTTACGACGGTCGAAGTCCGGACGATCAGCGAACTGTGGCACATTCAATGGGTCTCACTCCGCACAGAGACAAGCGTTGCAGATAATGCACAGCAACAGTAAATCAGTGGGAACAGGTCATTGAATCTCTTTCCTGAATCATGAACAGAGAGAGACGTGACGCATTTCCCTTGTCATCTCAAGTCAAACGAGAAGGATCGGATTTCCCTTTCATTTCAAGTCAAACGGGAGGATTTTGAGAAGAACCTGTCCCATCCAACGGGATAGGACAATGAAAACAAAAATTTTCAATCAAATCAAAGTTCTCACAGTTCGAAGCCGAAATCTACAATCCGCAATAAGATTGTGAATCTTTATGGAATTCCCTTCTTATGAAAGGTATCAATTTAATGTGCAAGTCTGCAAGATTTGTCCAGGGTTTTCTGGTGCCAATCGATCAACTCTGCCTTTATGATGACACTNAAAGTTTTCGATTAAATGAAATTAATATAGTGTCTATGTTTTGAATGTATGATCGTTTGGTTAGTAAGAATTTTGAAGATTCAGACGAACCTGGTTAGGTCTGTTGTCGAAATACTTTCGTTTTCAACGTTCTGCCAAATTTATTTAGGAATCACAAGGAGAGGAATGAGGATAGTATTGCAAAAAAAGTCGCACATCCCGGTCCTGTTAGCCTTGTGCCATGAACTTTTATCGGCGGTATTATTTCGGACTAATCTAAACTTACTATCGAAATATTATTATCTTCAACTGGCCACTTATTTCGGTTTAGAGCAACAAAAATCTTAGGAAACGAACCAAGCGCTCGAGGCGATCGATTTTGACATTTTCTGACGGCGTCCTAAGCTTCAGAATTGTTCCTAATTGATGGCCTTCTTCCTTCTTTACCTCTTAAACGAGTCAGCCTAAATTTTAATTCTAACTTTGAGATTAGCCGATATTCTCATTAACGTCGATATCTTAAACTATTTTACATTGCCGGACCGTTTAATTAAACTATTTGTCGATAATTCTATTTTCCATCCATCCATTCCCATCCATTTTCTACATCCATCCGAGTGGTCCTCGCAAGCTAACTCTATATGCTGCTATCTGAACGCCAATTGCAGAGAGATGAATAACTGATAGAAATTGACAGTGGAAATAATGAATAATGAGATCAAATTTCCCGTAAACGCCCCCGTCAAGCATGACGAGACTTAATTTAGTTTAAAAATATATCTATTATCGTATATATCTGGTCCTCCTAACCCAGAAACAGTCCGTCGTTAGATCATAATAACTCAATATATTTCTTATCATATAAATTATTTATAATATTAATTCACTGTTTTCAAATCATGAATACCTACTTTACGTAAATTTCTTATAAAATTAGAAGAACTGATTATCCCCGTGCACTTATATGGGATAATTCATGAAANAGAAGGTGCAGCGAAAGGCGATACGTTTTGTAAATAGATGCTAGAACCAATCGATTCAAGAACTCATATTTTCCGCGAACGATACGCGAAAATAATGGATTAAGGAAATAGAGTCATGGTGCATGCACCCCCTGCCACACGCCGAAAGGCGGCTTGCAGGGTACTCACATAGAAAAAGACATAGACTTTATTTCCGAAATGCGCATATAGGGTAATAGGGTAATTCCTAGGAATCGGTAATCCGGAACTTCCCGTTTGCCTGCAAACGTGAGTTCCATCTGCCGACATTCGGCCTACGGAATGTTTTGAAAACGTAAAACGAGTATCAACGCGCAAGATTGCAACTCGTAGCCCGATCAGCTAATATATCGTACACCATGGTCGAATATTAAAAAAAATTCTTTCCAGATCGCTGGTTCTCCATCCTGGAACTCCTTAACTTACTTTATCAAGCATTCTAGTGCGATAAAATCGATATTAGCAGGCGTGACTTCGTGGAAAGCCATATACAAAATAATTTTTAATTTGCTCTGGGATTTTCCCATGGAGCGGAAAATAAATAAAAATAATACAAAAATGCCTCCGCGGCATAGGGAGATCAATATGAAATGCAAAAGGAGAAGTAAACGTGAGAATGAAACAAAACACGAAATAATGTTTTTAATATTTGCAGTTAAAAGATGATTAAATAATTTTTCTTTAAATACTCGCACCGAGCTAGAATGTTAGATAAAGTCAGGTAATGAGTTCCAGAACTGAGAACCAGCGATATGGAGGGGATTTAAAAAAATATATGATCGCGATGTTGGATATATCAGCTTATCGGGCTCTCTGCGAGTTGCTCTGGTAAGTAGCTGCCTTTTGTAGGTAAATAGGTCATAGATTTAGCTGCGCTCGGAGTTTTTAAACACAAAGAAATTTGGTTGAACGTCCGTCAGAGGGCATACTTGCAAGTGAATGGAATGGAAACGTCAACATTTTTGGTGCGGTGTAGCCGATCCGAATGTGCGAATGGTCCGGGTTGGGCGAATTACGTTCTTGTCACATTCAATAAAATGTAAATGAAATTCAGTACAAACCACATTTAATGAAACTGCAGTTATTTATAAGAGGGTGGCATTCCCTCAGCCTCTGGCGAAGAATGCGCACGGCTTTGCGGAGGCAATTCTCTCAGTTAAATGCGCCACTTACTGTCCATGAGCCTCCCCNGGCCATTTCTTCACCTATGTGATCTTTTTGAATGTGCGCAAAAAGTTACGCTACAAATGAAAGTTTTCGAAAAAGACGTTGTTCAGAGGTAGTCCATCTTGCAAAAGTTTGCTTTCTAGTTTCGTGGATTCTCATTTACTCGAGCGTGATCCTCTGCACCGGACGAGATAGATTTCTATAGGATTTTACACGGAAAAATATAATATAACGATTTATGGCTCAAATAAAACGAGTTATAATTTTCAGTATCACCGGAGCTGAATCGGTATTGAAATTAGAATGATTTTTTCCGCAAAAAACATGGTGAAGTCACACTTTCAAAGATATTGAGATTTCCAGAAGATTATCAGCTTTTCCGAGAGCAATTAATGAGCAAAACACGGGGAGTTTTTGAGGAAAACAGCTATTTTATTCTAACGCGAAATAATGAGAATCTAAATGTACGAAAATTACTTATTTTAAGAGAGATTTCCGCTGTTTCGTCATCAAATTCAGCTCCATGAAAGCGAAAGGAAGAAACACGAGTGAAGTGAATTGAGGGCAAAGCGCGGCGTGGCAGAGTTAAGTGAATCGAAGAAGAAAACACAAAAGAAACTTTTCTAAACAAATTAAATCCTGTATTTATTAACTAAGCAAAAAAAGCACAGAAGAGGCCCACATAAATGGCATACGACATGTTTCAACGTTTAAGCGTCATCTTCAAGTGGAGAAAATGCCCGGACAACGCATATTTTGACAAAAGGAAGAGGGTGGGAGGAGAAAGAAAAGGGGTGAAAGGTAGGATTCATGGAAACCATTAACTAGGTGGACTGGAAGTAGGGGAGGGGGGCGGACAAGGAAGGGTGGCAGTGAGCAAGAGAGAAGAGGATGGAAAAAACATATTCATTAGTCAAAATATAATTTGGATTTTGATTTTTTTTGAATCACCTCCATTTTCTCAAGGATGTTAAGTCGGCTACCCTTCTTAGCTATATGCAAGATTTTGGGCTTAAAACCTGAACAATGATTGTATAAAAGTAGATGTTTCGCAAAATGAGACTGGTGTGAGCCGATTTGAAAACATTTTTCTTTGCTTAATTAATAAATACAGGATTTAATTTCCTGAGAAACGTGCCTCCTGTTTTTTCTTCTTGGTCATGGAATATCACAAAGCAAGTCAGTTGAGTTTTAAGTGAATCGACGTTAGCTAGTGGTCACCGTAATGCATTAGGAGTGGCAGATCATGTCCGAAACATTCCTGAAAGTTAAAGACGCAAATTTATCGGTGTCCGTACAAAAAGCTGGAATAAATGATGGCATCATCACGGTCTGCTGAGAATTTCCTCCGCCGAGCAGAAAAAAACTGCGATGAGAGCCCGTCTCTGCGGGGATCAGATGTCAAATGCAAAATGTCAGCGAACGGTTTCCCTTTCATGGAGATTACGATGGCGGCGCAAAAAAAAGAACGCACGTGATGCGCTTCGTATCGTTTCGATGGACGGATTCGTGACTGCGGCTCGAAATAAGAATGCAATTTTAAGGCAGTGTCCATCCGGACGATATTCCAACGTGGCATTCAGTCTTCGTATAGTTAATGACGCCATCTTTCTCCATTTTCAGGGGATTCGCTTCTTTCATCGAATGAAAACAGTTTACATTTACCAAATGTCACTCCGTGGATGCTCCATAAGAAGATATTCTTTCTCTAATTTCTTTCTTCACTCTTAGGTTTTATTTTCTTGGCAAAATAAAGTTATAAAATATTTGGTCAATTCGAAAAATTACAAATTTTGCGAAATTGCCGTTTAATATTCATACAACAAAAAATACAATAATTCACTTGTCCCTAATCACATTAACTGTAAATATTTATGTTAACTAGCTGAAGTGCCCGTTGATTCTCAACGGGGAGGACAGTGGTCGGATTAAATATAGTATATCTATTTGTACATACGTAAGTGAAAATAACATCTCCCATTGTAAGGGAATAGGTTTTTAAACCTCTTAATTCATTAACAGCCATGTTCCAACTTTCTTTTCCTTCCACAAAATGTTGGGTTGAACATTTCTTAGAGAGATACCTGTAAGGAAAACGGGTAACCTAAACTGAATAGCAAAATACTTCTTCAAATAAGCTGCTTGTACGCAAGAGGTTTCCGTTTGATTTCGATTAAATGGAATGAAAAGATGAGTAACTCTTCTAAAAGAGTATTTACGACGGTCGAAGTCCGGACGATCAGCGAACTGTGGCACATTCAATGGGTCTCACTCCGCACAGAGACAAGCGTTGCAGATAATGCACAGCAACAGTAAATCAGTGGGAACAGGTCATTGAATCTCTTTCCTGAATCATGAACAGAGAGAGACGTGACGCATTTCCCTTGTCATCTCAAGTCAAACGAGAAGGATCGGATTTCCCTTTCATTTCAAGTCAAACGGGAGGATTTTGAGAAGAACCTGTCCCATCCAACGGGATAGGATAATGAAAACAAAAATTTTCAATCAAATCAAAGTTCTCACAGTTCGAAGCCGAAATCTACAATCCGCAATAAGATTGTGAATCTTTATGGAATTCCCTTCTTATGAAAGGTATCAATTTAATGTGCAAGTCTGCAAGATTTGTCCAGGGTTTTCTGGTGCCAATCGATCAACTCTGCCTTTACGATGACACTGAAGCAAAGATTGTATTCTTGTATTGCATTCTTATGGGAAAATGCGTGTGCTCGGAATCAACAATCGCATTGGTCGTCAGTGGGACGGATTGTTTACAACATCAAAATTTCACAATAATTTTTTTATATTTTATCTTAATTCTCGCAACTTCAAAACGAAAGCGATACTCCACGACTATAACAAGAATTTACATTCAATTTCCCTTCTTTTGGTACTTATCTTGATTTCATACGACTGTTCCTTCTAATTTAATTTTGCAAAAGAGCAAAAGAAATAAAGTCTGCAACCGATAAAATCGAACTTTACATGTATTTCTTATGGAAATCTATCTGAACGATCTTGGTTCAAACCCAGCAAAGTTATCGAATAAAAAGATGACGGTATGTACTTGTTTTCTGATCTCATAAAACACGTGTGCAAAGTTTGACGTATATCGGACAAACGGCGTGGACTCCAATCTCAGACAAACAAACCCACAAACAAGCACACAATGAAACACACAGAATTTCTGCTTTATATACATTGATTGACTAGTAAACGCCCCCATCAAGCATGACGGAACTTAAGTTAGTTTTAAAATATATCTAATATCGTATATATCTGGTCCTCCTAAGCACAAAAAAAATCCGTAAGGTCATAGTAACTCAATATATTTCTTACCACCGTTAATATTTAATGGATAGATTCAAAAGGCCATAGACAAAATACGTGAGACAATAGAGATAGGCATAAAAGTACAAGGATGAATTTTTTTCCATGCTTACACCAAAGTAAACGCCCCCATCAAGCATGACGGAACTTAAGTTAGTTTTAAAATATATCTAATATCGTATATATCTGGTCCTCCTAAGCACAAAAAAAATCCGTAAGGTCATAGTAACTCAATATATTTCTTACCACCGTTAATATTTAATGGATAGATTCANAAACACACAGAATTTCTGCTTTATATACATTGATTGACTAGTAAACGCCCCCATCAAGCATGACGGAACTTAAGTTAGTTTTAAAATATATCTAATATCGTATATATCTGGTCCTCCTAAGCACAAAAAAAATCCGTAAGGTCATAGTAACTCAATATATTTCTTACCACCGTTAATATTTAATGGATAGATTCAAAAGGCCATAGACAAAATACGTGAGACAATAGAGATAGGCATAAAAGTACAAGGATGAATTTTTTTCCATGCTGACACCAAAGAGAGAATTGCTTCTATATGCTGTTTTAGGCGAAACATTTTCACCAAAGGTAGAGAAATAAGATCTATAATTATTGCTAAAATAAGATTAATTTGCTTTCAAAATTCTGAACAAATATCCACATTTAAAGTACATATTCCCCAGATACCATACTTTGAATGATAAATATTCAAATCAAGCATCCCTGAAAAGTTGTATTTTAAAGAAATGTGCATAACTTTGAGTAGCAGATGCCAAGATTGTCATATTCTTCTCGGTTTCTCTCTGAAATCTGGTGATCCTTCAACGAAATTAGAGGTATACTTATATGCAATTACGTATATTCATGGCCAATAAGGTGTTTTTGTTTCAATCGCCGTACATTTTGACATGCCAGTAAGGCAATTACCAACATTTTCCTGACTAAAATATCATTCGCCTCTATTCTGATCATCTTAAAGGTTATGTAGAATTTTTTAACAATAACCATATAATAGGTACCTAATTTAGAGAACCAGACTGTCGTAAACAGTCTTGTAGAATTGAGTAAAAAAATAACTAATAAAACCAAGCAACACACAATAATTACTTTTGAAACAGCGCAAAATTATTTTTCAAATTGTACATATTTAGCATCCTCTCTATGGGCAGAACTTTAGATGAAAAGTCGCTTGGCGGTGTTTTCTTTCATTGTAAACTCATCGGATAGACCAGGGTGGCAGAGCTGTCTTAGAGGGGATGCAGAGCGTTGCCTAGGAGAGACCGCACTCTGTGACGGGCTTTTTACCTTTGCTATAAAATAATTCGCTATTCATCTCTCACAACATTCATATATATGATACAAAATTGGGGTTAAAAGTAACGGCAAGGAAGCGTTGAAAGAAGGCATTCTCTTTGTCAGAAATGCTAATAACTCTTCAAACATAGGACTAAAAGGCAACCAATCCTACACATTATGATTCACGGCGTCTCTAGATATCTCCTCTTCGGCTGTAGCGAAAATTAAGTAAATACCTTTTCGTGCACGGCTGTTATGTTAAAACTAATAAGCCGAAAAACCCTTTTGCTGTGTTTTCCAACGTGCAAGAAATAGAAAGTCGTCATTTATTTCAAAGTATTTTATATTGTCAGTCGGTAAGAGCACCCGCCCAGAAAATGGGAAATCCGTGATTCCTAGTCTCAGCGGACTTTCTTACGTCCTTATACCCTTTAGGATTTCCTGAGCACGCACCAATGTGCGGAGTTTATCTCCTTTCCTTCCTCTGCGATCCGTCCTATTCGGAGAACGCTTCGGAAGTGATTGCAAAGACAAAAGGGAGACCTTTTTCCACCAGCGTTGAGAATAACATAAGAGAAAGTGAAAAACTACATTTAACCACGCTAACACATTTCTGAGATTGGAGAAGAGAGGATAAAGGGACGAATCGAAATGATATAGAAAAGAAAAGATGCGTTATTCTCCGTATTCATAATCATAAATATTTCCGTATCAAAATTATGATATTAGCCTAATATTAGCAGAATTAAGAACTGATTAATGAATGGAGCACATTCATGCATCAGCAACAGTCAAGAATTTTTAACGAGTAAACAATTTAATTTATGAATATTTAATTACAACTTAAAATTTGTAGAAAACATAAAGGCTCATTTTGACTAATAGTATATTTGGCTTAAGAACGGCTGAATTAAGGCTTCGAAAGATAATAATTAATTAAATCCTATGTTATTTCATTCAGAACTTTGATTTGGCAAATTTTCCTTATTGAACTCTAACAAACTCTTCTCCAACAGAATTAGGTTAATCATAATTTTCGAATCTTTTGCAGGGAAATATAAACGTACTTCATGCTTAAACCGCGAGGTTCAAAAAATATAACAAATACCACGAGAGTAAACCTACCACAACTATAGAACCATACTAGTAACCACAAAATCATTTTAATATTTTATTTCGGGCTTTTCCAAGGGGCCAAAAACTTTTTAGCCCCTTTTATTCTAACTTCCATTACACTATTAGTATTCGCCAATATCATCAATCTACATATACATAAATACCCTGCAAACCGCCTTTCGGCATATGTTTTTTTTCCTAAGTGCAGATTTAGGTTATTTTTAACCTTATAATAATTCGCTCTTTTATTGCTTTTTCGTATTTTTCTTCAAAAAGCGTCTTTTTTTATCTTTCTATGACATATGGTTAGATGTAAGAAGAGACCAACACAATCTCACCCTAAAATAAAGTCGTTTTATTATTATAACTATCCTATATAATAATCACCGTCGTGTATATATTTATTTATCCGATGTCAGTAACTCCCATAAGAAAAGCATGGGAGGAATTTTTTACTGATTAATTTCACGAACTTCCCGAATAGATAGAAATATGAAATTTAAGAATTCATTAGAAACCTTAACACCCGTTAAATACCTAAATTTTTATAACAAAAGTAGCCTTGGTTCGACTCCAGATGACTCGGAACCCTTCCGTAAGAAATGCACGTAAGTTTCATTTTGATCGATTGCAGCCTTTTTTTCTTTTGCGGAATTAAATTAGAAGTAATGGTCCTACAATATCGATACAAGTACTAAAAGAAGGGAAATTGAACGAAAAATTTTATTTTGTTCGTAGAATATGAACTTAGATTCGAAATCGCGTGAATTCGAACAAGAAAGACGAAAATTTTGTAGAATTT
>KZ308513.1:232887-274694 GCA_000376725.2 Ladona fulva
GTTAATCTTCTTTTTTCTAATGATTCCCATCCCGCGTTCTTGAGCATCTCAGTAACGCTTACTGATTTATCATAGCAATTCTTCACGAAACGTATCGCTTTTCGTTGCACCTTTTCTATTTCTCGAATACAGCACTTGTCGGCTGGGTCCCATACACTACATGCATACTCAAGGTGAGGCCTGACTAACGCGAAGTAACAACGCTCGCGGACGCACATTCAGCAAACAGGCAGCTGGACTTGAAGCCGTTTAATTCCTGGTAAAGATACTCACGCGCCTCCTAAAACCGATTGAATGGCAAAGAAATTAAATCATGCGAGAACCATCCTTCTGTATCGTAAAGTAAAAAAACAGAGAATTTGAAGGCGTTAGAGAAAGAATTGAAGATATAGAAGCGGCGGAAAGAAAAGACGATGACCTTGTGAATCGATCTCACAAAAACTAAGGCTCTCGATCTACACAATATGTTGAAAATTGACGAAACTGATTTGTTAAGAAGTAGTTCTATTTGAAGCAAATGAATTCTGCCGATGGCCATAAAACGGAAGAAGCTCACTGAAGTACAAGGCTCCACGCAATTTCTTTTTGTTTGCAAACATGAAAAAATGGCTTGGGGGAAAGCGATTCACGTCAAACAAGGAAGTCATCTCCACAACAGAGGCCTATTTGCAGAGTTCGACAAAACGTATTTTTTGGATAGCCTGAAAAAGTTAGAATATCGCTGGACTAAATGTATTGAGTTGAAAGGAGACTATATTGAGAAATAAATTTAAAAGAAGTTAAAAAAATGCGTTTTCTTGCCTAACACAGGTACTTGTCATACAGCCCTCGTATGGAGTGAAGGTTGACTGTCGTGTTGTCCAGGGAAACGTAACAATATGAAATCAACTACATCAGTCTTCCATAAGAGGCAATTTCGAGGATAAGCATTGCCTATCGTAATCTTAGAATGTGGGATTTTTACGCGGAAAATTTAAATTATTCGGTCTATAAAGACAGCTCAGAGCAGCATAAATATGCATGATCTATGTAAGAAGAAATCCGGAAAAGAAATAAGGGTTATAAGATTAGAATGGCTGAAAGAGGGATGAAAATAAGGCTGGTCACATTGCGTTGGACAAGCAATGTGTCGGGAATGAAGATTAAGATACCAATATGAAGACCCAAAGATAGAGATATAGGGATAGATAGCAGTTGAGGCGATGGACGATGCTGAGAGATGAACCGTTTGAAGTATTTAATCGAACATTTCGATTTGCAATAAAAGGTTATTTAATGCATGAATCAGGAGCAATTCATTTACTTCGTCATGCGCTGATCCTCAGAATTTTTGGAATTCGAGAATTGGAAAAAGTACAGCAAATGGTTTTTTTAACGTTTCGTAAAACATTATTACAACAAATCAGTGAGTGTTACTCAAATGCTTCCGGGCGCAGGATGAACGTCTCTGGACGAGATGAGATTTAAAGAAAGATTTAGACAAAGACTTAATTTAGTTAAAAAGTTCAGAGAAGGTACATTCTTATAAGATGCAGCTGATATTAAGCGTCCTCCCTGTTACATTGGCCGATCTGATTCTGAAGAAAAAACCAGAGTAATGGATGGTAGAACAAATCGTTTCAAACTTCATTTTTTCCGCGAAAGTGATCGATTAAGGAAGTAGAGTCATGGTGCACGCATCCCCTGCCACTCGCCGAAAGGCGGCTTGCAGGGTGCATGTGTAGATGTAATATACCTCATTTGCGTAGATTTATAATATAAATTATCCCCTAGTAGATATTTACGCTAAAACTATATATAACTATCATAGTTTTGTATGTCGGCAAATCGTTTTATTGCATCGTTTGTGTTTTTCACGATAAACAGATATAAACTTAACTGATTCTCGTTTTTTCCTTAAAATATCATTCTTCTTGAGAAGAATATCCACCCACCTTGCTATATGCCCCATACTAATAAATTAGTATGCGTTTATCGATTCTTCAATACTTATGGTCCTTTATTAAGAACTCCTGGGTTTCTTCCAACCCAAAAAATGAATTCTTTTAAGTTAACGCTCCATCACTTCCCTCTGATAAGTGTATTGTTAATATAAATTTGAGTCTTCAATCTTAAAAATACATTAATATCTTATTAACTTTTCTTTGAATCTTAATTAGTGGTGATGCCATTTGCCCAATTAGAAGAATTTGTAAAATGTTATCCTTCTAGTATACTATCTATGATGTTTCAAGCTTTGCAATCCCAGAAAAATACATGCTCCATCTACATACCTCTGGGATTGTAATTTTTTAATATGTAACATTACTGTGTATATTACGTTTCCGTTTTCTTTTTGTGTGATATATTTCTATTTTGCATCAGTACCTTAATTTTGATCGATTTTGATTTTCTTTTGAACCTTTTTCCCTATAATAAATTGGCTAAATGGGACGGGACTAATCAGTTCCAATTCGCCCGAAAATAAAGTCTCATATATTTCGCAATATATAAATATATTTTTTTCTCTGATAGTAATATCTTATAGTTGTATCTTAAGCTCCCATTTCCCCAGCCTTGATTAACATATTCGTATAAGATGCGAGCGTTTGTCAGAGATATCCTTCTCGGTTTCACAAACATGTCATACATTCCGCACAAAATAGCTATCGCAGGGGAGGGAAACCAAGGGCCTTCTGCAACGCTCGGCGCTGTCTTTTCTATACTTGTGTATAAAGGTCTTCAGATTTGAAAGTCATACTATCTTCGCTATCTCGACAAACAGGGAAATGGAGAACCTAGTTCCGTTACTTTCAGTATCGTTCCCTATGAAAAATCCTATGAAAGGTTCCTATGAAAAATCGGTCAGTTTGAATGGATAAGAAAGGTAGCTAAAGATATGAAAATGTTTTTTATTTCTAACGTGAAAAAACGTTGTCAGTCGTGAATATTTTTTTTCAATAGGAGCCAATTAAGAAGCAAAGTATAGTGATTCCGTAATCACTCGTAACTCATTAACCAATGGGCGCGCTCTCGTTCTTCCTTTGTCGCTGTTTAAGGCATCGCTGGTGGTGGTTCGGTGATCAAGCTAGTGTTTCCAGTCCGAGAGGCCTCGATCTTCGACCGCAAACTGATCGACGATCCCCGTCCAGAAATCGGTTCGAATCCCACCGTCGGCAGCCACAACTGGCAATAATTAAATCCATTAGCGACCCGCAGTCCGCGGCGCGTCGCCATGGGAGCGGGATCCCTCCGAGGGACGGCCCTTTGGAGACGAATTTAGGAAATCGCCCTTGGTTCACCTTTGCTCAGAGGACAGATCACTTGATGGTGGGGGCGAAATTCGGTGCGCGCGTGGGAACCCATGTGCGGGTCCCCTCCGACTTCCTCCCTCCCCTGACCGACGTCACACACTCCCTCGCTCGCCGCATCTCACATCATCCCGCTCTTCTTCCTCTGCAGGAGAGCACGGTCGTGACAGCGGTGAGCACGCCCGGCCATGGCTACCCGTCGCATCACTGCCTTCCTCATTGCCATCGGTGAGTACTCGTCCGAATTGGACCTCAGAAGCACGCTCTTCCAATGATGGACTCTTTGTGGGACGTCTGATGCTGCACGTCCGAACATCCCGAGTTCCATTGACTTCAATGAGATGCATTTCTGAGTTTTTTGTCAACTTAACCTCCTCTTGTGGTGACTTTGGCTGTCAATGAAGGAATAAAATTCCAAGTGCGAAATGTGCAAAATTATTGTTGACTTAGTTTCCCTCTCGACGATTCGCGAAAAGAGCGGTTTGAGGCGAACGCCGCAAAATCTGAAGGTAAAGATGCCGGCAGTGTGGTTGTGCCACTCGTGCCCGAAAGAATGGAGATAATCTAGTGATCTGGCTGAATGATAGGTTGTGTTTTTTTGAAGTTAGCACACTCAAGTAATAATCAAGATCACCGTTTTGTTTCCATAGTTTCTTTCCGAATGTAAATCTTTGATCGGGACAAATCCGTGTAATTCAACATTTGTAATGAATAAAGGGTAACACGTTACACACATACCTTATTGGAAAATACTTTTGAAAAGTCAATTTTTGGCGCTTGTGCGCCATTGTCGGAGATTTCAGTCCCTTGAGCTGCTTAATGAGACGTGGTAAACCTCTTTTGATCTTTCAAAGTTTTCGCTTTTTACACAATCGATCTGATTAACCGATTCATTAACGTTGATTAAGCTGAAGTTATCAAAGTTTAGCTCCTTCCATTACAGCCTCTTCTAGTCAAGAATAATTTCGACTCAGTCAACCCAATAAAATGATCTTAAAATACTTCGAAAAGTTTCTTTCTTCTAACATCTTTCGGTTCATTTCCTTTTCCTCCTCAAAAGTATGATTTTTACCGCGTTTTGCTTCCACGTTCTTCCCATTCGATTGGCTCTCGTCGGACGAAAGTGCTACCCTCTACCGGACGCGCTATCCGCCCCGCGAAAGTGAAGTGATGTTTTCCGATGTGCAAAGGACGGCGAAAGGGCGTTTGAGGGTCCTTTCCAAGGGGAAACGAAAGAATCAGCGGAGGTTGAAACATTATTGGAAGGTTCTGACTCCGGGCTCTGGGAACAGAATGTGGTGTTTCCAGACCGCAATGGCGGAGGATTTCGTTACAATTCCAATGTAGACGAGAGTTTTTCACGTTGTAACCCCATATTTCTCCTAAATAACTGCGGATAGACCTTCTAAATGAGTCTAGCTTAACGGGTTAACTTACTTTTGCTGGATTTATTTTATCCGATTCTGAAAAACATAGTTAGAGATGTAACTAATAAGCTATTCTCTCGAGTCAAGCAATGAAGATAAACAACTGAATGGAGATCATTTTCATACTTCTAATGAATAACAAGTGTGAAAAATAGCGACATGACTGGGACTCGAGCCCCAGTCTCCCACTTTCAAACCCACTTCTCTCACGGGTAGGTATTCTAACCTCTTGTGGTTAGAATACCTGCCCGGAAAGTGGGGGACATGGGTTCGAGTCCCAGTCATGTCGCTATTTTTCACACATGTCGTTCCTTGGGATTCAGTCGCACGACTTTATCGCGCAAAGTATTTACACCTCTCCTTAATCCTTAAAATTTTCATATTCGACCGTGATTTGACCGTGACTTTTTACTTTTATTTTTTACCGTGATCGCCGTCGAAGATTGTTTCAAAACTGTTCATACATGTCCCATGGAAGCAAGTTTTATTGTCTATAAATATTACGTTTTTAATCCGCAATGTTATAGTTTAGACTTTTCTTATCCCTAAACCTGTGACGAAAATTTAAGCGTATATATAATGATAATTTAGCATAGGAAAGGTTGGATACCATTTCTAATACAAAGACTTATGAAAGAATTAATCAACAGAAAAACAATCCATACATTCGATTACGGGGAAGTCTTGCTTAAGATTTGCTCCATGATATCATTTCAGAGCAAGTTTTGATGAGATAATCTTTTCTTCGAAAACTTCGGCTTTCTTTAGAGACGTCAAACGCCGTATAAAAACATCTGCATACACCAGTCCAACATCCTCAGGCTCTCAATAACATATCCTTTAAGAAACTCGCCAGACAACCAGGCACGTCCCGTTTCTTACCGACTATCGGAGTTCCACCATCTCCATGCGAAATATACATTTTCGTCATGGTGCCTTTTTAATAGGACTCAACGGTCTTCGTTTATCCCAAAAAAAGTTTTTTTAACTTTAATTTATCAGTTTCTTTTCACAGCGGTACGGAATAATTCTCAGTAATCGCGATATGTGTTTGGATTAAAAAAATGTTCGCGGAATCTTAGCACTAATCACGCTACTATCTTAAAAAGTTTTAAAATGTCACGTTCGATGCTTGGAAATTGCATTGATACTCAAAATAGGTTTCAAATGTAAGCTAAATTTTCAATCTAATGTTCAGTATGGATATGGATATTAGGAATAACTTCCTTTGAGAGTAATTCTCCAAAGTTAGGTTTGGTTTTACTCTTTCCTTACAGTAATATTGTTCTCGGTAGATCTGTTTTACCGAATAAAAGTGATTAACTGATACAAAAGGAATCTAAAAGTTAAAATCAATCTAAACATTATAAATATATCGGCAAATATATTATATAATATTTATTTTATATACATGTTTATTATATAAACATATCAGCAAAACAGGATGCGTTACAAAATTTACTCAGAAACTTCTCCATTTCAACTCAACTCGTCATTTGTGCGGGATTTCGGTCAATGTGAAAGAATTTAAGAAGAAATGGGTTTCGAGCAGTAATTTTCAAGCGTAGCTGATATTAGGAGGATTGCGATTCTATATTTGTATCAGAATTTTAATAGACGATCTATGTACCGGTCGAATGTCCTATGAATAGAATTCACTTCCTGCCTTAACTCGCGTTAAATCTTACGACAGTATTTCCGTCCTCGCTCTTTGTCTCGACATTTTGACAATGGAACGTCGAGGAACGTGACGAAAACCCTAATTCCAGATGCGCGGTCCTTCTGCCGCTCTAAAGGGCTTCTATAATTTCGGTTGCGATGTGTGGGTTTTGAATAATCGGCAGCTACGCGTATTTGGAGGGAGACGTGTGTGTGTGTGTGAATGTTATTGCAATGTCCGCTGCACCATTCATTTGGACCCGAAATAAATAAAGGAGAATATCTACATCCGCATCATCCCCTATCCCCAGCCTCTTCCTTCTTCCCCTCGCTACGCTCTCCTTTTATAGATCCCCCTCAAAACCAATGATTTATATTTATCCGCAAATATTTCCGTGCTTGCACATTTCTGCCTATTTTCACACAACGTGCGTTCGACTCGGTCACATGTCCGAGCTTTATGTCAAATATAGGTCGGAAAAGAGAATGAATCTTCCTTTTTTGTGTTTAGCGCGCTTGGTTTACTGACTGAGGAGACTATAGGATTGGTTAGTCTGTTCTCCCAAGCAACCAGTCGTCATGACAACGAAAGAAAATAAATAATCGAAACACTCTTAAAAGGAGAAAACACTTGATAAAGAAAGGGATGCGAGGGAACAATTTCTGTTGTAAAATAAATATTCACAGCTATTTGAAATCAAAGAAGAATTAAGTTTCATTTCATTTTCATTCATTTTGTTAAAACTGAAAATGTCTGCGAGTCAGAAATATCTGATAACAAATGAAAACAAAGAAAAAGTTGAATAACTATATGGATTCAATGTTCAATTACTCTCGTTCCTAAAGCATAGTTTTATGACGAATTTGAAATCGGGAAAGTGCATATTATTAAAAATGCTTCGCTCCAGGGAATGAAAATGATGGAGAAATCTTTATTAGCTCGTGAGTAATAAGTAACGAAACAATGTTTCAATTCTAGATTTTCTTAGAGAATACTTGCAAATTATTGTAAATCTCTTTGAAACTAACTTTTTTTCAATATACCATTGAAAGACTCAGTACCTTCAGGAATACGCTCATACGCCCTATGACACAGGTGACTCGATTTACTCTGCGATTCGCTATCTCCTTTAAAGCGAAAAATGTATTCAAAACTTAATAAAATAACTTTTTATTGTAATTTATGTCGATTTTCTCTTTTTTCTTTATGTAATCATTTAAACTTATTTATCCATTCATTTATTATATCGCATTCAAGAAGATACTTTCTTGTTTGCGGAAAATAAATCATTGTTATGTCCTGTTTCTTTAAACAAAACTAACAAGAAAGCATGATTGGATAAAACGATATCTTCTTATGTTGCTTTATGAGATCATTGAAAATCATGCTTCTGTTATCTACTGGAAGTTCTCTCCAATTTAACTACAAATGATAATTATTTGTACGATACTCTGAACAATTTATTCTCAAAAAAAGCACTGAAGTATCTGTTAGAATGTTTCCGTGTTCTCCCCGATGATGGATTTGCGCAGTGAAATTAATTACCTCGCGAAAGGAAGCTTACGTAAGACCAAATTGTGTATTGAGTGACTGTTTTAAGACCGAATTATTGAGTGGCTGTTTTAAGAGTCCTGACTGGGAGTTCTCCGTCGTGGATGTTTACAGTTGATGAGCTGTAAAAGAGCAAGATAAAGTGCCTCAAGTTGGCGTTGAAACGGATTGACGTTCCGTAAACCGAGGTTTTGTTGTGATCGAGGAAGACGGGTGACGACTCTATGTTTATAAACGGTAAAGTTTCCTTAAGCCTGAAGATATGTTTGGATAAAATTTACGGTTTAGTGCTATCCATAAGAATATACTGGGGAGGAACACTTTTTGGGCAGAGTTCGGAAAAGTTTGGAAATGTTTGATGCTCCACTAAAGAAACTGGATTAAGTGGAGGAATTGCTGATGATATTACTGTTTTAGGATTGAAATCAAAAGGATAATTTCAAGTCCTTTGGAACGCTTTAAATGTCGATCAAAATGAATGGTGCATCTTTGAGGAAGGCGAGAGGAAAACATAGAAATCTACGTGTAGATTAAAAAAATTCCTAAGATAACGTAGATCATGAATCTATAGAGTGGAGGATGCGCTGAACGAAAACTGATTTAAGAGAGTGGTGGAACAACGAAACAATTCGAAGTACTTTGGCTTGATTTGAGTGGAAAAGCCCTAGACACGCAAAATCATCTAAGGACAAGTAGAAATATAGAATAACGAAATAGACGAAGTATGAAACGCTATGGGAGGTAGTTACACGAATGATTTAATTTCTTGCTGATAAGGTTTGAAAATATTCAATTTGTAAACACGAGCAATCCAAGAATATACAAAAAATAACTCTTATAAAAATGATCTCAACTCGTTGCGTTTATATTAACTACGACAATCATTTCGTTCCTATAATAGATAATATTCTCTCTCGACCTAGAAAGATAGAAACATAATGGCAGAAAGGCTTAAAGACTATTGCGAAACGGTGAAATACATTTCATCGCGAATTCCCATTACTAATAATTTAAACTCAGAGTCAATACTGATTTTATTCTGCGTGATTTTGAAACGTTTTCTCTCTTTACCACAATACTAAGGTATCCTACGAAAGTTTACCTCCTTGAGTAACTCAAAAATATACGGCTGGAGGTCTAAAGATTGCTGTTCGATCACTAAATTTGGCGTTGGAAAATTGCAAAAAAAAAAACCGCGTGTCATAATTGTGGTTGAAAGGTGTAAAAATAACTCATTGAATTCCTGTCGTCGATAAATGTGTAGTCATTTGGAAGAGTGCATATGTCAATAGGTATAGAATATGAGAATTCTTCTTTCATTTTAGGTGTGGAGAGAATATATGATCGAACTTTACTGACACACTTTTGTACGCTTATCTTAAAACATCCTCTCGTATTGGAAAAGTATTTAATTGCGATTGCGAAATTTCTTGCGTGAAGATTGTAATGGTTTTATCTTGCATTGGATTAAGGGAAGCAAAGATTTCACACAGAAAATCTCCAGATAGACAGACGTCACACTAGATTACAATTGTCTCCAAGAAATACAAAGGGAAGTACGTATTTTCAGTACGTTGTCGACTAGGACTTTACTAACACCCTCACAGTATTTAGAAGATAGTACCACATCGATTAAATGAAAATGTCCAGCGCAGTCTTCTCGCTTCAAAATGCCATTCATGTCAGATTGAATCCTTCTAACCTATCAATCAAACTAATGATAGCTGTATCGCAAGTATGATTGGTGAAATACTTGCTTTGCAACGATTACTCTTTCCCCGACGTATCCCTGTGCATTTATCGCAGCATTCCGATGAGGAACTTCGTAAGTGGAGGTAAGGGGGGGTATTAACCACAGCAGTGCAGGAGCTCTACTTTCACAAGTAATGTCGTCTCGAGAGGTATTAACGCGCCTTCTCCACACATCATTACCTTCTCAATCGCCCCCAAACCGGACGCCCGCTGCTATCGTACATACAGCCGTTGTCTACCGCCCTTTCCTCCCAACACGCGTGTCTTTTGATCCCTAACCCGAGGGAGCACTTTAAATAATTCGACAGTTTAGCAATTTGTCAATTCAACGTTCTGGATTAAAATTACTCTCAAATGATAGATAAAATTTTTAAGGCAATCAAACTTAGCTAATTTACGACAGAACGACACCGAAAGAAAGACGTAACATCAACACCCGATCAATAATCTGGAGCTGTTTGACAATAATCTATTCTTGGATAGCGATGGAGAACTGCGTAGCCAAGCATAAAAACATAGAAGCAAGTTCAGCAGCCAAATGTGGCTAAGTGTGATCCAATCTCAGTTTACAACTGTAAATAATTACGGAATACAAATTAGATTTCGACGCGCATGTCTGAATCTTGGGTCAAACGTTAAATGTAATTAATCCTCCGAAGAGTTTATCGTTGACGCAATCGTATCACGAGATGAAGTTCAAAGATTATTAAACCGTACTCTTTAAGTCTGTCCATTTAGTAGATGGCGACGAAGAAGAGACTTGTTAAGTTTTATTACCTCATTTGTAAATAAATCCTTGTCTTAAGAAACGCCTAAGATTGCGTTGCGTATTCTCTGAAATTTTAAAATTTTATGTTATAATTCATACTTTGATGGATGAAATATTTATCATTTGTCTTTCGGTACGGGATAGAGAAAAATGCATCTTTTATTTACTATTGTCTCAGTCTTGTTCATGGCTGTGATGATATGAAAGCTACTGAGGTATGAGTTTGAGCATGAGTATGAGCGTTAATCTTATGAAGACAATCATAAAGGTTATAGCTGCTTTGGGTAAAAAATGTCGTGGATTAAGATAAATATTAAGTGAAATAAGATTAAGAAAATTTTCAGCGGTTTCACTCGATGTCTCCTGGGAAGAAAGGATTTTNGCCATTCATAGCTGATGGAAGAGGGGATGAGGTCCAACAGACCGTCGGGCTGAATACTTAACAGATAGCGCGGTAATTATTGGGAAACTTTTACAGCAATTGAGTGTTGTACGAGAAAATACAACATCCATTGCTAATAATGCTGATTTATCCGAGCGATGGAGATCGGAAGTTTTCCTAGCACAGTAATAATTGTGACGCAACGTCTAATTAGGTAAAGCTGCAGCTTTCGGAATGTCACTTAAACGCTATTTTACTTATTTTTAAATCAATATATTTTACTTTAATACATTATCCTTCCCGGTTTTGAGGGGAAAAATAGCACTCCCTATTTTCTACGAAAACTCTTATAACTTTTCTAACGAAAAAACTCGTGACGGCTGATAAAACACTGCATTACGCAGCGTTAATCTTATGAAGACAATCATAAAGGTTATAGCTGCTTTGGGTAAAAAATGTCGTGGATTAAGATAAATATTAAGTGAAATAAGATTAAGAAAATTTTCAGCGGTTTCACTCGATGTCTCCTGGGAAGAAAGGATTTTTTAGTATACACGAATCAAATTTAAGTAATTTGCGACAATCCAACAACTTTCTGTGATGCAGTCTTTAGTAATTGTATAAGAAAATTTGCTGTTATTATTTCATTTACAGCGACACTAATAAATAAGGCGCTTAAAATAATAATTAAATTATTTTTACTGTTCGATAGGTAAGTTACCTTAGGTACCGATTAATTTACCTTAGTTACCGATTGAGTTTCCTTAGTTACCGATTGAGTTACCTTAGTTACCGATTGAGTTACCTTGGATACCGATTGAGTTACCTTAGTTACCGATTGAGTTACCTTAGTTACCGATTAGGTTACCTTAGTTATAGATTAAGTTACCTTAGTTACCGATTAGGTTACCTTAGTTATAGATTAAGTTACCTTAGTTACCGATTAGGTTACCTTAGCTATAGATTAAGTTACCTTAGTTACCGAAAGGAAAGTTATCTAATTCATGAATTAAGAGAACGATAAGCGCGCGAAAATTCGTCAGATCGCGAATTTGAGATCAATCGACGAAGCTTTATCTTTATAACAATATTTTCTCCTAGTGGAAAGTTTTTTTGGTCGAATTGGTAAGAAGAAATGAATAGTAATAGTTCGCGGAGAGTAACTGCAGCGATTTCAGCCCCTCCCACACACCCCTAGCGTCTTGCACGGCACATTTGCGAATGTAAATAGGATTTCCGTCTCCCAAGCGACAGTCATCCTCAGCGTCATTAGTAAACACCGACCACTACAGATCGATTCGACTTGCGCATTTCGGTTTTCATCTCATTGTTTTCCGTTACGTTTCTCGCATACAAGATGCAGTTGTATTTTCTCGGAGGAAGAAGGGCGCTCTTATCGCTAGAGATACTTCCATTTCGGTCCTCTTTTTTTTTCTCTTCAGTCATTCGGACACATCTCAATACGTCTCCAATTCCTCAGTCTTCCTATCGCTTCCTGAAAATCAGAATGAATGAATGTATCTTTTCGCTTCACCGTTTTGACGTGGTGACCATCTGAGTGACCATAAAACTCTTTCGCTACCGACTCAATCAATTTGCTATTGAAATATCAGCAAGGGCTTCCATCCGCTGCGTAGATCAGTATCTTCCTTTGCCTACGAGAATAACTCGGTATAACTCCACTCTACAATCGAGCGCGGAGATTCTGAAATCATTAACTAACCAAATTGGCATTCGCGGACTGTTTTGTAGTGGTCGACCCACCGCATAAAAGGCTCGCCCTGAACAAAGGTGTCGTTTACTTATTAACTATAAGTTATTTTTGTTAAAAAGACTGCGGATCTACGGATGGCCCTCCTAGGACGTCCAAGTAACGTCCAAAGATGTCTTTCAAAACTCAGAGCTGTGTATATTTGACATTTCATCTGTAACTGAAGTGTTATCGTAAGCATGGTATTGTAGAGTAGTCGCTGGGCTGGACCGAGTTGTGTTGGAACTCCGGTCTGGGTGTAATGCAGCGCTCTACATTCCATATGCATTATAAATGCCCATGATTTAAAATTATCCTACTTCAAGAGGTGATGGTATTCTACGAAACTAAATTTCATCGATATTAAGAATTAATATTGCTATAGGTATTAATTCTTAAATTGCTATCATTGTACGTGGGTCATTCAATGAGCCCTTAGAAAATACAAGAGATTGCGCTCGTAGTATCATAAATGGTTTGTTTTTAGTAAGCATCATTACTCACTAGATAGCTCTTAAAGTCTCAGTTATATCCATCCCGTGGTTTCATTTTTATCGTCGATTGAAGCAAAAAACTTTTGTTAATTTAAAAAAATGAAAGAAAGCGAGTTCCGAGCGGTGATTAAACACTTATATTTAAAAGGCTTAACACCGAAAGAGATCAAAACTGAGTTCATGGCCCATTTGCTCCTGTATTTTCAACTGTTTACAATTGGGTAAATGAGTTTAAACGTGGCCGTAGATCCACATAAGATGAACATCGTTCGGGACGTCCAGTAGAAATGACTACCTCCCGAAATTACTGTCAAAATCCACAATATGGTTTGGAGTGACCGACGAATCAAAATAATATATTTAAAGATGGTAAATATTTAACACACTAATAAAAAGAAAATTCCCTCTAATGATTTGCGATTGGTTGCGATCAATCGATGAAATTATTTATTCGAAATTCATTAACTTTACAAAAACTTCACCAGGAATCCTCCTAATACGCATATTTATAAGCGATTGCTCTAATATTTCCGCTAACAATCGTATATACATTTTTGAGAAGCCTCTAAACCATTTGCCATTCATCCGTATAGTGAGCTACCCCTAACAGATTTCATTGTAAACGGTTTGTCAAAGAAAATATCCCGAAGGTATCCATGCCTTGTAAAAACCTTCAGCTAATATCCTGCACCCTCCAAACTGGAGAGCCCAAGGAGACCGCCCAGTTTCTCCCGCGTCTCGGGTCGGCCCTGGTGACGCATAACAAAGGGGGGATGAAAAAAATTTCCGAGCCATTTACAGGGAAACAACCTGCCAGCTCTTTCTCGTACATTTCGGGGCAAGTGTGAGGAAAAGTCGAAAGTAGTCTAGAAGTGTGCTGCGCATATCTCTCCCAGATTACCGAAGGCATGGCCAATGCAGGTCCTCAAAGCAACCATACTTCAACAATGCCAGTGGCCTCCGCAGCGGCTGTTAGCTTCTTGTTTAATACCTCACAAACCGAAAGGTCAGCGACCTAGGAAAGGAGCCGAATAGGCGGACAAGTTTCCCGTTCTATGGTTAACCTCTTTTCAGAGGATACACTAAGACCCTCTCTGTTGGAGGGTTACTTGTAAACATTATCGCCATTCTGCTTTTCCGCCCAAGCCTGGTAGTAATCTCTCATCACAATTCCAGAGACCCTCAGCTTTCCCAAGTACACACCATCGGCTTGCCTTCAATCTTTTTTAGAAGCGAAGCAGATTTAAATTTTCGAAACAGGTCAGGCGGTTTAGGAAAGCAGGAAGGGTTTTCAATACAAAGCGAATCCTGATGACTTTAATGAGGTTGATTCCTATCTACGACGTTCCGCTATCGAAATGGTATTCTACCTACGATTATGTGAAATTAAATTAAGTGTATCCAAGAGGGAAATGGGAAAAAGAGTTGACCCAAGACCAAAATTTCTCTCAGTTAAGTACTCTGAGTTTACAAGTTTAGTTTTTACCACAGTAACCCGGAAAATAATGTTGGTTGCCTAAGTAAACAAGATTGGACGGAATCAACCAATCTGACTTGTTACGGGTTTTCAAAATCCAGGGTATACTTTGTCAATATAAGGGTTTAGCTTTACGATTCGCTTATTGAGTATTCAATGAAATATTTTCAAAAGTAGAAAAGCAAGAAATTTTCATTTTTTTCTTTAATTGACATTTTATGGAGGTTATTTTGGCTCCCAGATAGACTGAGGATTGCTTAACTTAACCGTCGCGTGTTTTTACGGCTATATTTTCCAGTGATGCCTTAAATATGGCGAAAAGAACCAGGAGAGTGAGCGCATGAACTTCGGCAATTCTAATGGAAGGGCTATAATTTAAAAAATAATCTGAGAAAGGTCTTTTTTTGGAGAAGAGAGATGACGAAAGCAGATATCATAAAATATAGAATGTTTGATATTCAACGAGACAAATGGAATATTTAACACTTTAAACTTTTAACTGTAATATTATTTATGAATTTACTGTATTGTAAATATTTGGAATGGATACTTATCGAATGAGATTTCAATTTTTTTTATACATTAGTGAAAATAATGAGATTTATTTGTGGCGAAAATAGAACCGTAATCTTGTTACAGTAATCTATTGTTTATGTCGTATAATTTTGGCATATTTAAGTTGGATGACGCTTTTACAAAAAAGACTGCCCTTAATATTCAATTACGGCGATATGGTTTTTTTTAAGTATATGATTATTTTTAAAATGCGTCCGCGATTGTGATTACTTGATAAGAAAAAGATGGAAAAAATTGCTAGGCTTCGATAAAAAATTGCTAAAACAGACTAGAATTTTTGTGCCAATAAATTTTAAACATTCTCTGATAAAATGAGATGTACCGCTGATGGCAATTCGTGAGCAAGAGTCAATAAACTCCAAAAACCATCAAAAACAGTCATAAACCCGATGCGCATTTCGCTCCCCATGAGAGCATCGTCAGGGGCGGAGGGCGACTGAGGTGAAAAGGTGGGAAAACCAGGGAACGCGGTGAAAACAAAAGAACATCATTCCGCGGAATCCAGCAGACAATATAAGTTCGTATCAAAATGTAAGTCGGTGTTCATGACAGCATTGCGATTTTTATAGATATGTGGATTCTCCCAATAATTAAAACCAGAATTAAAGTTACAAATTAACTTCAAATCATCCACTGAAATATTGTGCGCTAGCTTCATATGCTTGGATGCACTAGAATTACGGAACCTGCCAGCTTAAAAATGAGCTAAGTGTTCGTTGAACCCTTCTTCTGGTTTGCCCAATGTATTTAAGATCACAGTCATGGCAATCTCCGTAACAGAGCCGGATCTCTGTAATGGAGGAATTTCGTCCATGGTGGACCGCAGTATATTCTTAAGGTTAAAATCGTTGAAATATCAGACTCTTATTTCTCTGTGTTTAAAAATGTTCAGTAAAGTAAGTGGCGGGAAATAAGGAAGTTTAATAAATTTAAAAGCGGAAGCTTCACCGGAGGGAGACAAATCTCTGACAAATTGCTATAAAAACAGGAAAAAGTAGCTCTTTTGGTATCTCATCGACTTCAGCTACAATTGTAATGGAATAGCAACAGTAGATGGGAACCATAGCAAGAATTATCACTGTTGAAAATACATTCCCGTAATCGTCTCGTTCGGATATCGTAATGCACAACTTTCATCGATGGATATTAAAAATCTACGCCGTCACTTTTCCTCTCCTTTTATTGGTGCGTGTCGTCTCCATGGTGATTTGAAGCCCGTGAAGATGCCCTTCGATCGTATCCTTGGTTCGTCGACCACATGGCGACGTCGCTCTGATATTCAATCCGAGGTTCGCAGATTACGCGATTACCCTTTAGGCCTTAATTCACTTCCTTTGTGTAAAAGTTCTCCGCAATATGAACTGCGCGACCGGCGCAGGTTCTCGGTCGAGCGTATCTACTGACAGATGATCCAAGTCTGATCAATTGGCTTCCCCAGTGAACTTATTGGTCATATCGACAGATTACTCACTAATCATGGGGATGGGCGAACATGAAAATGGAAGAGCTTAAACGCAGTTTCCACACTTTGATAAATGCAGTAAGCTCTAAAAGACCATTCATTTTTACCGATCGATAAGAAACGTATTCAGATTGACATTTCCTTCGCGAACAAAAGATTAAAGACTAATTAAAGACAAACGAATTTAGGTCTAAATTAGCTATTCCACCAGAGATATCTGACTATTTGGAAATGAATGCCCCTATTTAACTAAAGTAAGTAAATATTTTAAGAATTTCCCCAGTGTTTCTATGGCAGTCATCGATTATTCAAGGATAACTCAAATCCTTATCACAAATAAATGTTTTCAGAGAACGGGTATCTCTAGAAGATAGAAGATGTAAACAAAGACTTAATTTACTTATTAAGTTCAGAGAAGATGTAGCTGATATTATGCGTCTTATAAGATGTAGCTGATATTATTCGTCATCCCTGTTACATAGGCCGCTCTGATACTGAGAGAGAAACGTGAGAAATAGATGCTAGAACAGGTCGTTTCAAACTTCATCTTTTCCGCGAAAGTAATCGGTTAGGGAAGTAGAGTCATGGTGCATGCACCCCCTGCCACACGCTGGAAGGCGGCATGCAGGGTACAAATGTAGATTTAGATTAATGTCTTATTCCGGATTTAAACGATACAACAAGAAGCATTTAAAAGTTTTGACGCGGCTCGGAACAAATTATTTCGAAGCCACCTCCATAAATCTTTATTCCGAGCAGCGACTCACATGTTTTCTTAATGGAGATTTATGGAATAACCGAAAATGGTGTAGAGGAAAACGAAAATATCTCCTATAATAGCATAAGCAATAATTTACTCCGACATTGCAGTCTTACCACATACCTCTATCGTATTTCTTGTAGTCCTTCGCAGAACCACATAACAATGACTTCAGTACGGGTTGCTATCTCTATCAGAGTAATTGCTGTTACCAAATCTCTATTGGATGATTGATAGTAGTGATTCTTCGAATGAACTCCTAATCATCCCTGAAGTATTGCTTCATGAATACTATTACTAGGTGTTTACACCCCCTGCCACACGCCGGAAGGCGGCTGGGTACTTATGTAGATGTACTTGCAGGGTACTTATGTAGATGTAGATTACTGGGAGGTATCCAGAGGAATTAATAGCTTGCTTACTTCGGAAAGGGTTTTAATGGCATATGAATAAGTTTTATTAAATGAATTACGGAACATTGCTCTTTATAAGGAGAAGGAATTTACGGAAAATCTGTGTAAACTGGATTTTTCTGAATAGGTTTCGATCGCCGATTTTCAGCAATAAAATTTCATGTAAAAGAACCATTTTCACATGTAAATGCACAATAAACAGAACCTACCAGGGAGAATTTTATAAAATCTAAAATCTTTTGGTCGAAAATTAAAAGTTTAATATAATAATCTTATCTTTAGAATGTAATAATATAATTTTCTTCGCTTTTCACATTTGCTTCCTTTAAGATGGCATGCTTTCCTTGTTCAGAATTTCCTTTTAATAATTTCGTGTATAATCTTATTTCCGCCACTAAAAATCTCACCACGAAACGAATTAATGGGATAATATAATGTTCATTAAGAAGCCTTAAAGTATCTTTATCACAAACTGCGTCAGAGCAAGGAAATTCAGCTAACGTCCATCCTTTAGAATGACCTCAAAGGTCAGTGGGATGAAATGCTTCGGAAATTCGGCCCTCTGTCAGATATCTGCTCTTTCTTGAAGAGAAAACCTTTTTTTTCTTAGAACTCCTTCACCAATTTTTTACCTTTTGTTTGTCAAATGGGACGTTATTATATTTTCAATATTATCGCTAGGATTTTGGAGTTATTTCTTTGCAGACTATTATAAATAAAGCTTTAAAAACATGTCTTTTCTTGAGCATGATCGTGTTCTTAGGCATTCAAAAGGCGAGAGCGCGCTGAAATATCGCAGACGAAAAACGTCCTCGTTTTTTTATCCATCTCGGTCATGGGTTTAGCCCAGTTGACCCTTCCTCAACGTTAAGCCCGAAGGCTATTCGTTCCCTTTCGCTCACCCCGTTCACTCTCACTCTGTGATTAATGGGGCCGTTGGCAGCTCGGATGGCTCTCTCTTGCATCCAAATCTTTGCTCATCTTCTCATGACCCTCGATCGACGATATGTACTATCTAAACGCATGCAGCCGTAAAGAAAAAAAAAACAACCTACTCAGCCCCTGCATTGTTAAGATGTCATTTTCACAGATGTACATGACGTACTTTGATATGAAAATGTGGTTTAATTCTTGAGCTAGGAGTGAGGACGAAGATTTCCTTTGTGAAGAATTTTTCGAATGACCGAATAAAGAATTATCTGAGCGAAAGCATATAAAGATGTTGTTATCGGAAATTGTAATTGTAGTTTATTGTTCAAGATTCGTCGACAGCTTAGGACAAATTGCACCATTTAATTGTTTAGGTTGAAACTTCTCTGTTGTATCTAAGTGGTGTCATAGTGACCGCATAATCGCGTTAGGGGCGGTTAGTGCTAACTTATTGTTAGTCTTAAGGTAGGGTAGGTTAATTAAAATTAGTACCTATTTTAAAAGATAAGAAGGTATAAAAAAGGCCACTCATGCCTATTCGAGCACAGATGAATTTACGATCCCTGTTTCAGGGATCGTAAATTCAGGATTTCAGGGACGTGCTCAAATTTTTTTAAAGAGCCCACTTTGCCTAAAAAAGTTCTGTACTGTAGATATTGTGTCATGGTCGTCTCCTAGAGCTGTGGCTATGTCTCCGAAAGGTGCAGCGAAAGGCGTTACGTTTTGTGAAGAATCGCTACGATAAATCGGTGAGCGTCACTCAGATGCTTCAGGACGCAAAATGGGAATCTTTAGTTGTTAGAAGATTCAAACAAATGACAAATTAAATAAATAAGTTCAGAGAAGGCACGTTCAGAGATGATGTAGCTGATATAATGCGTTCATCACGTTACATAGGCCGTTCCAATACTGCGAGAAAGATCAGGGGAAAGTAGATGCGATTCAAGATCTCACTTTTTCCGTGAGCACCAAAGTAATCGATTGAGGACGTAGAGTCATGGTGCATGCACCGCCTGCCACACGCCGACAGGCGGCTTGCAGGGTACTTACAAAGACATAAACAAATATAGATTCGGGATGGAAGGATATTGCGATAGCAACGCATAGCAAATGGTTTCGGTTAGGATATCAGCAAGATTAGACGAAAAAAGGTGAAGTTAAACATCTGAAAGTCGTATTCGATAAAATGAATAGTTATTAATAAACTGATGCGACGGACATTAGTATTTATCTGTAGACAGTGTCGTGGGAGCCATTTTCCTTCCTGAGGCAAGGTGTTATTCTCCGTCTTCCTTGTCATTTCCCAAATCATTTGGCTCGATTCTAGTCGTAATCATATGAAAACGGAAAAATTAATAAGTGTCTCCTTATGTCTGAAAGTCAGTTCTTTCTATGTAAAGCATGAGATAAAAAGTATTTTCCCTTCGTATTCAAGTTGGTGCCTCCTGGGAAAGACGCCTGAGGTGGTTGCATCGCCGCCTCGCCCATCTGCTTGGCCCTAAAACGCAGATGACTAAATAAAAGGAACATTGTGTCTCGGAGTTCTGAATATAGACGAGTCCCTAAATGCAGACTGATTTTTTCCGTGGTATTGTTTTCGGAAATAAGAGTTGATTACTCCTTTACATTCCTATTACTGTCCATCCCTACTAATGTCCATTCCTATCAAATATCCTCTTACCCTTGCAACTCTCTAGATATACATTATCATTACTCCACACAAAGTAATTACGTTAAATTTAGCTGTGACAGATTGACAGAATTCCAAGTGCGTTCCGCAAGCATTCAAGAATTCTTTATTATTTTCAGCAGTTCAATTCCCATCTTACGGTCTAAGAAATCGCCGAATGTGAAGTATGGAAGGAAACTGCCATTAAAAGTGATGTTTTCATAATCTTCGGCTTCGGCTGATATATAGCAATGGTGTCATTTTCCGATTCACCCGCCGAGTGAAGGGAACTGCTTCTGCATTGACATCTGTCACTCATCCCTCCGTTTGCCACCGCTTTTCGCCGTCAGAGGCAATTTCTGATGGAGGACGTGCCAACTAACACACGCCAATGAGGGAAGGCGCTCATGAATTATCCCTCCTAGCACAACCAAAACCTCGCAATTTATTTTCATTTCTTGAATGATAGAATTAAGGGAAATTCTAGTCCAGTTACTTTACTGGATATCTCGAGAATGATCTACTTCTTGAGGGATACAAAAGCACTTAATACCACGTTATCTCAATCTAAACCAATGAAACTGATGATATTGGTGATTCAGCAACTTACTCATTGCCTTTAGGTGCAAACTCTGATATTATTAAAAGGAACGGGGAATTGAAACTAGACTACGAGAAAATTTGTCTTGGTACACTTTTGAAAGCATTCAACTGAGCGTGACAAAAATTATCACCAATTTTGTTTTTATCCGCTAATCAGGGAGTTGAATGAGAGGCAATTTTTACGGGTTTAAGCAAAATTTTAATAAGTACCCTGTCACTCAAGGAAGAACGAGGACCTCTTTTCGAAGTTTTCAAAAGAGGAGGATTATTCCTGCTTAACTTGAATACTCCAGCGGCAAAATCTAATTCAGTTGACGTACATTTAACGAGAAATCGACAAGTGGTTCCCTTTAGATACTCATAAACGCGGGAGTGAGGTACACAACTTACTCACACACTGTTAGACAAACCTGTTTCCTGAGTTTTATTTGCAGTTTTATTATTTCAATTCTGTCGTATCACACAGTTTATTCTCGATCAGAATCCTGCCCGTATGAGCAAATGAAATCCTATTCGAATATCGGTGCAAAGGATACCGAGGAAAAAATTACCAAAATGGGAAACACTTGATCATGATTTCTTGTGTTGCATAATGGGTCTTTTATAATTAACGTTTCCTTCAATTACAGGGATTTATGTTTCCATTAAATTTTAGTTCATTTTAAAATTTAAATTATCTCATACATAAAATTGAAGGCCTTGATAAAAATACGCTTAAGATAGCAATAAGGGCCACTCATTTTCAAAGCTGATGATCAGAAAGCGTTTCTTAACTCTAGAATAACCCAAACTCCTTACCCAAAATAAGTAGAGTTATTAGAGAAATAAGTAGAGTATTAAGACTGACTAGAATTTTCAGCTCAAACGCGAAAGTTTTCTAGTTAATAATACCAAAACAAATAATACGCAATTGAAACAAAACCAAGACCAAAACAAAAATGTAAAGTACTGTGACGTAATCTAATTTCCTAAAGGAAGAACGCTATGTTAGTCAACGAATTTTTAAAAGAAGCCCCAATCGATAAGAATGGAACTTAAGAGCTTAAAATGAGAGGATATCGTAACTCGATGACCTTTTCCATATTAATGACTCAGTAAACAAGGCAATTTATTTTATGCATTTAGACCAGTGCATTTACAAATGACGGATGTAAAATGGGTGGGAGATAAGTTAGTGAATCATGCGAGCGGGGAAGCAGTCAATGAACCCGGAGATTTTTTTCAGCCGTTCGAATCTGATTTCCATGCTTTAATATCGACGGCCTGCTTCTCATTGAGTTGAAACTTGAGTTATCGTAACTTTTTAGATCGTACTTTGGGGCGGGAAAAAGTCTTTAAGTTAGTCTTAAAGTTTGGGAATTTCGTGCAAATGAATATAACACACAATTATATTATTAGAAATTAAATTACCTATAAAATTACTACCTACTTATTTCTAATTAATTTATATATATATTTACTATATTGAAAGAGGGTTCTTAACCACATTCATGAGGATAATATAAGGATTAGAAAACACACAAAAACCATCAAAAGTAACATGAGTAATTCGGAGCAAAATGAGCAATTAGTTTTTTTAGGAGCTTAATGAGTAATTTAAAAGAATAAGAAACATCCAAAAATCAGCAGAAGTAACTTACTGCTTCTGATATGCATATGTTGCCTCCAACTTCTTCAGAGCGAGAACGCCGGCAGAGAACTGCAACAGGCGTAAAGAACCCAAAGGTGAAGTAAAATACGAAAAAAAAACAAAGGAATAGCTGCAAGCGAACTAGAAGTCCAAAAGTTTAAATAAAGTATTATCGAAATCCAAGTCCTGGTTCATCAGTTTGGCTCGATGTTTATAAATATACAAGTTTTCCAAGGCGTTCAATCCATTGTGCCAATTTCAAATCATTTATAGAAATATTATGTCTAGTGTCTGCCATATATTTTACGTCGCTGAAATTTTGTAGACGGCCAAACCTGTTGTGAGCTGTATGTTCTTTGAATCGTGTTATTAACTTCCCTCTAGTATGCCCAATGTATTTAAAGCCACACACGGGACTAGTGATGTCATATACACCCGATTTTTTCAATAACTCAGTTTTACGTTTTGTGCTCCCGAGGAGGTTTCTTAAAGTGTTACTGTTATTGTAGTATGTCCTGATATTTACTTTTGATCGTTTTTGGATGTTTTCTTATACTTTAACCATCAGCGGCCAAATTACTCACTATATTATGAGAATAAAGTTAAGGAGACCCTCAATGCAATCTTAATAAAAGCAAGTCCCGGACGCTAACTCCCTCATCAGGGAAAATTTGACAACCCGGGATTCGATCTCTGGACCCAAGCTTTGGTAAACTATCATGCTAACCATTCCGCAACCAAAGTCGGTAAAATTCGATATTCATTATCCCAGATAATAACAACAATAAGAACAGCAACAATGATAATAATAACAATGATACTGTGATTATTTAAGCGAATTTTAGTCTATTGAGACCACTCTTACAATTAACCTAGTAAAGAAGGACACAGCAACCAGGCCCTGACCAGGATTCGAACCCGGGTTTGCTAGGCTAGCACGCAGATATCGCCCCAATAAAGACGTTTTATTATTATTATTATTATGACCGATACGCCAGCGAGGCCGGCCCAGGTATAGTACCAGACAGTATCCGCCAGATAGCACCCGAAAAGTTAACTTCTCGTTTGATTTACCATGATACAAAACAGGGCCAAGCACATCAACAAGCCCTTTCTCAGTGAGGGACAAGTGTATCAACAGGAAAACGCGCTGTGTTACTTGCAGTATTCGTGCGTGTGATCTTACGATATTCTCGTATTTGCGACGTGTTTTTTGAGTGTGTGTACGTGCTCATTATCCCTCAACACTCATTCCCTTCTGTTATCTCCACGCTTTTGCTATGCTTCTTTGCGCACTAATCTAAAGAAAAGTGATGTGAGTCGTACATTTTTTCGTGTCTTACGTAATAGGCGATGGATGTTTGAAGGAAGATTGTCATCAAGTTTCAGGGAGAATTTTTTCTGAGAATGTGGAAGATTGAAAGTGGAATGTTTATGATCGAAGTCTGAATTCAGCGGCAAATATTTGGTGGGGAATCAAACGAGAAGAGCTGACAACTAATAGTAGTAGAAGTATTGTTAAAAATGCTTCGGCATCTTAGGTCATTTCGCACGTGGGCCCCCACCGGGAATCGAACCCGGGACCGCTTTCACCGAAGTCCAACGCGTTGCCCATTTGGCTATTCGGGAGCCCGGACAATTAATACAGCAGAGTTCATTATGAGCTAAATCATATTTAGTTTTATTCACGAGTAAAATTCTTCCGAATGTATTGGCACCATATTTAAGTATGTCACCTAGAAGATTCCCAAATGATTAGCACTTATATTACATTTAACAAACATTACACCCATAGAGTCTGTTTGTCAAAAAATTGCTTAGTAACCTACTTGATTCTTCTTGTATCCTCTAAATACGAATGACGTTCTGTATTTGATCTACCTTATTTTAAAAAAGCTATTGCATTCATACATCTCCCAGTATTCCTTACCTTCATTTTAACAGGGAATATATTTTCGTTATGTATACATAAATAACGTCTTTGTCTTCAATTTAACCTATAGTCAATGACAATTAGATCTGAAAGCCAGATAATTTCACAAAGGTAATTAAAACTAATTGGAAAAAGGAGAAATGATTTCTGGAAACCGATGGGAAGCTTAGGAAAAAGTATACACAACGGGAAAGCGCTCATAAAGAAGGAAGTCTGAAAAACATGCACAGACTTACTGAGAGTAATCACCAAAAGATCGTGAAATAATCGTGAACGGATTCTTTATCCATTGTAAAGAGAAATTCTGTAAAATTCATTTAGGGCAAAAATGTACAAAGTTAAAAACCTTTTTCCAATACTTCACCGATTACTAAACCAACTTTCACGCGATGCCTTATTCAAATTTAAATAACCGGCGCCAAAACCAATCCGATAAACAGATCCCGCTGAGGACATTAAAATCATAACTCCCCGAAATACGTCCGGGAGCTCGAGGGCGTGGCCTTGGCTCGAGTGACCGCATTATCAGGGTCATTAATCGGATCGGCCATTGTGTCCTGCGCCAGAACACATTGGGCTATTTCCTCTCCGTCGTCCATGGATATCTCCTCATTTGATTTGCTTCCTTTTTCTTCCGTTCGACATGCGACGCAGACATAGCTCCAGAGATGCTCGACCATCACCACCCCTAAGAGGAACATAAGAATCTTGGTAATGATTTACTTGTGTGAGGGAATATATACATATACATTGACACACACAAATAAAACCCAACCATTAGCGAAAGCTATGATCACAAAAATGGGTGTGATAAGGCGGTTTCGTTCGATTCGGATTAAAAATGTATCGCTTATTAACATTTCCGTAGTTACGAGATCTCAACCCCTCTACCATTAGCTGGGAGAGAGAGAGAGTAATGAGGCTTACTAGGGAAGATGAGGAGTGAGGTAGTTTGCCCTAGATTTTCTAACTGAGCCAGAATGGTTTAAGTGGGACGAGTCCACTTAAGTTAAGCGGAATAAATCCATAAGTAACACTTTTTAGTATTGGTAGTATTGTTAAAAGCGCTTCGACAGCTAAGGTCACTTCGCACTTAGGCCCTCATCGGGAATCGAACCCGGGACCGTTTTGATCGAAGTCGAACGCGTTTGTTGTCCGGGAGCCCCAGTAACACTTTCTGTAGCATCCAATAAGGACTCAATCTTCAATCAATGCCATCATTCAGAATCACTCATACCTCAGTATCATCACAGCCATGAGCAAGAATGTGAGATACATTCTTCTGAATCCTGTACCAAAAGACAAATGAAAATAAGTCCATTCATTAAGATATGTCATAAGGGCCCTTTGTTTCTTTACGGCGGAAATAAAGTTGTCAAGTATTTAACATCAATTTCAATATCGAAACTTCACCTACAAGGTCTCAGGTAAAGACTATATACTAATTACAGTTTTCTATCTGATTTTAGGTAAACTAGAAATTTCACTTACACGAGGTCCATTTCCATCGTCAAATGTTTGGGTCATCTATGAACAATTCTGAAGTAGTCGCCTTTAAGCAAAATCAAGCGTAATTGCTTTATTTATTTAATTAACCCTCACGGCGAGGGTGTTGAAAGAAATGGGATGAAATAGGGAAAATGAAAGAAAGGACGAAAGAAAAAGATTCATCCATAAGGATGAAACGAAAGAAAAAGATTTATCAGGAAGATAATCAAAATTTTGAAACACAAAAAGATACAAAGCAGAAATTTTGTTAAGGTGTGTACTATGAAATAACTGGAAAAGTTGATGTAGATAAGTTAATGGTATGTAAACTATCTCGGAAAGAAAATGAACTTCAGTAACAATATACGAAGACGTTTATTATATTCCAAAAGTCTATTTCAGTTTCTCATTAGCTGAAACAGTTACCGCTAATAACTAACGAGTCCTTAACAATCACTTATGTGATCGCGAATAATTGTTTGAAGCTGCTCTCGTTGGAAGACATTTATTAATTATTATTTATTATCATGTATTGTTATTTATTATATATTTTATTATTTATTGTTATTTATTACTTTTTTGATATTATTTATTATAATTTACTATTTATAATTTTTGTTTTTTGTTATCAATTGTTATGTTGTTTCCTTTTTATTATTTACTATTATTTATTATATTTTTATTATTTGTTATATTTTTATTGTGTATCATTATTTATTGTTATTTATTTAATACTACTCTGCAATTTGGTCGGTGGACCAGGTGTTAACGGTAGGACATATGAGGTGATGATACCTTTTAACGTAAACGTGATAGGAACGATAGAACGTTCAAAAAATATCGATTCTATTTCTCAAAAAATAAATCTTAGCTCAAAATTATACAAATCGAATCTACTACCTAACATTTAATTAAGAATGCTTTGCTTTTCAATAAATATTTTACAAAAGGAAGTTAATATTAAATCTACTCCTCTGAAAATTACCAATTTTCAGAGGAGTAACTCTCTTCTTCTTCTTTACTTCTCGCATCTTCAGGGTTGAAGTGACATCATCTCATTTTTTTTACTCAATGTAGAAACATTTGCGTCATCTACGGTTGAATTCCACTGTGTCTTTGAATTCGCCGAATCTATTTTGAATCCAGCGGACGTGAGGGAAGTGAGGTAGCTCTTTGTAGGTTTGTTCTCAATGAATTCCGAGTGCGTCTTGGTTCTTCCATTAGGTCGATTCGAAACTTACCACGCTGATTATCTATTTGGACCATTTTCTCCTTAAAATTATTTAGTTAATTTTTCTGGAGACGAGTCTCTTTCTATCGGTGGCTGGTGAGGTTAGTTTATGCTTGCGTATTTAAAGCCAAACTGTTATTGACACAAGTCACTGCTTTTCGTAAACGTGTTTCCTGTTTGTAAATGCTCAATATTAAACTTGGCGTTTAAGAATCTTCTTAAAGAAAGATTTTCTTAGAAAAAGTTCTACCGACTTTTAGTATACCATTTTCGGATATTTTTCGCTAGATGGCGAATATTTTCATCGTTACACATAAAATCAGCATACTACATTATATGCACGGCTTATGGCTGTCACCTGCTCCGAATTGTATTGTATGTATTATTGTATTGGCACCATATTTAAGTATGTCACCTAGAAGATTCCCAAATGATTAGCACTTATATTACATTTAACAAACATTACACCCATAGAGTCTGTTTATCAAAAAATTGCTTAGTAACCTACTTGATTCTTCTTGTATCCTCTAAATACGAATGACGTTCTGTATTTGATCTACCTTATTTTAAAAAAGCTATTGCATTCATACATCTCCCAGTCTTCCTTACCTTCATTTTAACAGGGAATATATTTTCGTTATGTATACATAAATAACGTCTTTGTCTTCAATTTAACCTATAGTCAATGACAATTAGATCTGAAAGCCAGATAATTTCACAAAGGTAATTAAAACTAATTGGAAAAAGGAGANTTATAAGAATTTACGTAAAGTAGGCTTTCATGACTTGAAAACAGTAGAATAAATATTACAAATAATGGTAAGAAATATATTGAATTATCATGATTTTACGACGGAATTTTTTGTGCTTAGGAGGACCAGAAATATACGATAATAGATATATTTTAAACTAAATTAAGTTCCGTCATGTTTGACGGAGGCGTTTACTAGTGATAATAATAATGTTTATTCATTACCGTATGGTCAGAAAGTACATGAGTATATAACATGGAATAAGTCAATGAGGGAGAATTTCTTTAATAAATCATCGTAAAGTAGATTTTCATGTCCTGGAAACAGTAGAATAAATATTATAAATAATGGTAAGAAATATATTGAGTTATCTTACGACGGACTGTTTCTGGCTTAGGTGGACCAGATATTTACGATAATAGATGTATTTTTAAGCTAAATTAAGTTCCGTCATGCATGACGGTGGGGTTTACTAATAATTAATGTCCTCTTGGCTGCACAGAAATCAGGGGCTGAAAGAAATTTGTAGAGTTGTTTCGCAGAATGTAAGGAATGAACGGGTTAATAAATAAAAAAGAGGACGAGAGAGGAAGGGTAGTGGGAAGAGGAGGAAAGGAAAAGAGGGGGAAGGTGAGAAATGATGCTAAGAAGAGTGGCGGCGCAGTGAAAGAATGGAGGGTAATTTTAGACCGAAAATAAGAGAAACCCAGCCTACAAACGCTCGTCTTGCCTCGAAGGAGATTAATCTACCTCCTCAAATACATTCACTGATATTCTCCTCCTTCCATCTCACCATGTCATTCAAAATTCTTTGGCAAGGGATTACCCTAATAAATAATGAACACACCGCACCGATTTTTAACCTTTGTGAAAAGTTTGGATATATATATAATTTTCTATTTGTACGTATTTTACTCGTTAAATCGGAGTTTCATTCATAAAATACTCCAATTTCCGCAATAGCTATGTGACATTATTCCTAATCAGGATTTCTTTCGAGTCGGCTGGAAATTAAAACATTTCATTCTACCTTTCTAAAATGTGTAATTTATGTCCATCACCAGAAAAGAATATCTCGGTTCTGTTAATATACGCGACGCATCAAAGAATTTGTGCTGGCTATGCCTACACCTACGTATGGTAAATACCTAGCAAGCCGCCTTTCGGCGTGTGGCAGGGGGTGTAAATACCAAGCGTTCGAGTTACCTCTTTAGTTTATTGTTATCGCGTATCGTTCGCGGAAAAAATGAGTCCTTAAAACGACTCGTCCTCGCATATATTTCTCTCATTTTACGCTCATTGTCTTATAGGCTGAAATAGCAGAAAGGTAGCATAATACCATTTACGTCTTCCGCAAATTTACTTTCTCTGAATTTATCAAGCAATCACAGCTTTATCTCCCCTCTTTCAAGGATTCCCAACCTGCGTCTGAGAGCGTTTTCGTAACGCTTGCTTTTCTATAATAGCACTTTTTAACGAATCGTATCGCCTTGCATTGCACTTTCTCGAGTTCGCGAGCATTCGTTTCATCCTCTGGGTCCCATATACTCGCCGCTTATTCCATATGGGGACTATGCCTACAGCTGATGGCTAGGAGATCTCAACTCTTTCGTTATCATCTACTTCGCCTTAAAGGATAAACGGGCAAAATGAGAATGTGAAGGATAAGCTGATATCTTTTGTAAGAATGGAAGCCATTAAGTTGCATTAAAATTTACTCCTCGCTCAACGGCATTCAACTTTGATTCCAATTGTCCGTTAAAAAATGATACACTGTGAATCATTGGCTCTGCATTGAATGTTCCCCTGTAGTTCGTGGTTAAAAAATGAGTAGAGGCGAATTAGGGTTTCTTGACCACTGGTCCTTAGTAACGATGAAAATTACCATCTAGAAGGATTATATCCCAATTTATCTTATGTTAGATGAATTATTACAACAAATCTTTATTAATTATTAACCTAATATCTGTCAAACGAATATATTTTTCTAAAGAATAATATTATTTGCATTTATTAGCATCCCGAATGTAATTTTTTTAGGTTTTCATAAAAAAAGACGATCATATATCACAGTTCATTGAAATAAGATGCAGAATTTGCAGATGAATCAGGAATTATGCCGATGGTTCCAAGATCCTTTAAATTCTGCATTGCCAGAGTAAACTGGTTTAGTAAAAAGAAATGAGCTGAATCGGTGATTGAAAGGGTTTAAGTTAAAATCAGTTGAAGAGGAACCAAGAATTTGAGTAAACCAATTGGAAAAGAAGTTATACGGAGGCGGTATACTTATGTTCAGAGGGTACTTTCATTCACTTTTATTTATAACGTATTCTCTGAAGTCATCAGCCCGAAGACTCTTTGGATCCTCATGTCCTCCTCTATTATCTACAAGAATCTTTGTAGAGGGAATGAGGCAAGAATACTAAGAAAGATGAGGATTGACTAAGTATCCCTCGCTTTCCTCACAGCGCACAATGACCTAGTGAGTTTTCGTAGCATTCTATAAGAAGTGACCGAGATAATGGATTGAATGAATTATTCAGCACTTACTCTTAAAGGAGTAGCTTCAATGTTATCTGTGAACAACCGCCATCAATAAGACATAGGTAAGTAAATTACGTCTATCTGGTTGTAGTATGCGTAAATCTCACTTTTTTGGAAATTCGGATTTTCCTCTCGACCAAAACAAAAATAAGAAATACTAGCTGAAGTGACCGTTGATTCTCAACGAGGTAAAATATGCAGTCATATTTGTACAAAAGAGAAACTAAAATCGCCAAATTAGCTCGATTGACAGATTATCAAAAACGAAAATTTTCAAATCATAATCTGGAGCCGAAGTACTTAATCGACGATTAGAATATGATTGTATAACGAATAAGTCGTCAAGGGGACGAATTGTTTACAATATCAACATTTTAGAATGGTTTCGTTTATTTTATCGTAATTCTCGCAATTTTGAACAGAAAACAACATTCGACGACCAAAATAAGAATCTCCATTCAATTTCTCTTCTCTTGGTACTTGTCTCGATTTCACGCGACTATTCTTTCTTATTTAATTTTGCAGAAGAAACAATCCCTGCAAGCGATAAAAGTGAACTAAAATGTATGAGCTCGGATTCAACAATGGAATTAGTCGTCAGGGGGACCGGTTGTTTACAGCCACAAAATTTCCCAATACCTTCGCGTATTTTATCAAAATTCTCGCAATTTCGAATCGAAATCAATGTTCCACGGCCAAAATAAGAATCTTCATTCAATTTCCCTTCTTTTTGTGCTTGTCTCGATTTCGTACGGCTATTCTTTCTGATTTAATTTTGCAAAAGAAACAAACCCTGCAAGCGATAAAAGTGATCTTCACATGCATTTCTTATGGAAACACTTTCAAAGGTCTGGAGTCTGGACTGGGAACAATTAGGTGAATTAAACTTAGCCTATTATCCTTCGGGGAAAGATGTTTAACAATCTTTAAAGTTTGGAAGTTGTGCGACATCTGATTCTCGAGTTTTAGGCGAACATACAAACACAAACATTCTACTTTATATATAAGAGTCCATTCATCAAAATATGGTAGCTGGAATTCATGATACAAGTAATGTGAATATTCATTAAAATGTTTTAGATATCGTTTCCTAAAGTTAGAGAATGGAATCGAATGGAGACGAAATAAATTCGCGGAAGCTCCACCTTCCATAGAAGCCTAATGTGGAAGAAAGCTTGACTCATTATTCAGAAACACCAAATCATTTGTAGCAAAGAAGAATGGATAAAGGGAAGGCAATCTGTGGTAGCAAAGAATAGAGACCCCACATCCTGAAGCGTCATCTTCGGAAGCCCCCTGTCTACGGCTAAATTTGAGGTCAACAGAATGCCCTTAGGTATTAAGGGAAGGGTAAATCCTTTTAAATGATGACAAAAAGTAATTTCTATTTTTATTCCCCCTGCGAGCCCTTCTAACTAAAGATCCCCTGCTCTTTTAGTCTCTTCGGGGGGGTAATATGTACTAGATGGAAACGGACGGACTATAGGAAATAGAGGGCAAATTATTGATTGCAAAAAGTGGAAACGGTCTTCAGGACTTCATGGAAGGCACCAAAAATATCAATTATCTAGGTTTGGAATTTCTTAATTAATCAGTTTCCCCTATAGAGGAAACTGGTTTCCTATAGATAGGATACACTAACTAATATACTGTTAATATATTCGACTCTATGAAATAATATTTGACTTGATATACTTCTGCTAAAATAATTTAGTAATAAAAATATAAAATAGGTCTTTCCTTGGGAATTTCCTTAGATTAACGCCTTTACGTGGAAAGTCAACTTTAACCCTTCTCCTAATGTGTTATCCTTAAGAGGGGATCTCTTTTCATCTTTTTGTATGGCCCAAGATTAACGATGGTAACCATGGTAACGGACGAATCACATCTATATCTACATATATACCCTGCAAGGGTATATATGTAGATATAGTGTTAGGGGAAAACATCGGCCATGCTTTTAAAGTCTTCCGAACGGCATGTTTAAACGTTCTGACAAGATTGCTTAGTGGTTCGAGAAACCAACCTGCAATTGGGTGATCAGAATTCGAGTAAAGGAACTTTCAGGTTTATTATGTCCGTTTTTATTGGGATAGTACACATTTTCTTAATCATAATTAACTACGCGGTATCCGCCATCTGTATTACAATTTTAAGACAGGTTGGAAAGCAATAGCATGACTTAAGGTGCATTAATGCATACTTAAACGTGTTACGATCACGGAGAAATTAAGTCTAAGAAATCAATACACTGAAATTATTTCTCACAAATAAATCCTATTATTTCTCAACGTAATCACAAGCATGTATGAATCTCCACCTAGATGAGGAAGAATTAGAAAGGACACGTAACTTGAAATAGTTTCCAAATAAATATTGTTTAAAGTTTTTAAAAATGAAAATCGAACTTTCTTAGTGGCTTATGACAATCTTATCATTGTCTACTTTCGAAATCTGTTCATTGAATTACTAAAAATACATACGTTTTCATGTATCTCTTCAGTGATTCTTTCGATATTCCCAAGGAGAAATGGACATGAAAGGAACCGGGACACGAACCCGGGTCTCCCAATTGCCGGTTGGTTGCTCTATCCATTGAGTTATCCCAACAGAACTCTAATGATGATTCCGGTTCTGTCTTTTTCATGCCCGTTTCACCTTGGGAATTTTCTTAGGTGCACGTGTTAGCTCTCAAATTGTAGGAGCAGAAAAAATACAACTGTCACTTACTATCACTTGCAGTAAACAAAGGTTATTAACGTACGTAGTGAGATTTAGTCATTGAGGCCGTCTTAATAATATAATTCCATTATCCTCAGATTATAACTTTATTTCCGGAAAGGTTACAATCCCTAAGGTACCGGATATAACGTGGTCCTTCTTAACTCAAAGGTCCCACTCTTCTGCGGTAACATCGTAACAACCAAACCGGTATTTGTTAGGCAAAATAGTTCTCCTTGGCGGAGTAACATCTCGACGTCACGGACGTATTCCTCCACATGACGTTAGACGTATACCTCCAAATGACGTCATTATCCGTCCTCCGCTAACACGCGCATTATTGTGCCAAGTCACCAAAACCCTTTTCCTTGTGTCTTTTGATGTGTTTCAAATTATCACTTACACAAAGTATTTTAGCTGGGATATGGAAAAATAAGTGACAGAAAATCACTCGCATCGCTTAAATATATCGGCAAAGTAGATATATAGGATGGTTTCCTTAAATATATATTTCCTTAAGTATATATAGAATGATTACCCTAGCAACGTGGAAGTTCGCGGCTAAATAAACACTCTCCCACATAAAATCGAGCTGAAACCAATAAATGTAAGTACGTGTTGAATCATTAGGTGATTTACTATGCATAAATCTTAACGTACTTTACAAATGTTTACTCCGCTGAAACATCATTAGATCTTCAGCTCCGACGTTAACGGCTCCTGAGCTACTCTCTTTTCACTAAAGATGTGTGTCATTTACTATTTTATTTGTCTTTTACTGCATAAACGAAGGATTTTTCTCCAAAAGATATTTCGGCCATTTCGGTGATGGGTTTCTAATGATAACAAAGGAATAATGCGTGTTTAATAGGTCAAACTATTCCTTGCCGGTTGGTTTCTTCTGGGAAATGAATTGCGTCGAAAGACATGCCTATTGCTACATTTATAATAAAGTTACTAAAATAACAAGAACAGATGGAAGCCATCATCCTGGATGGATGGAAATCGTGGATTCGATCCAAAGTTGTCGAAATAACGAACGCCGTCGTATGTAAACAAGTTGATAGTCGAATTTAATAGAAATGGCTTAACTGGTGTGGAGCCATACCTCCTAAAGAACAGGATTTATCTCCCTCACTGTTTTGTTCACTATTTTGGCACATCTTCATGCAATCGTTATGACGAAAGTTTGACTTAAAAGGCATTCGAAACGAGGAAAATACACGATTCAGAAACTGAACTATTTCATCCTCCGTTCCTTCGATTCTTTGGCGGAAGAAATCGGTAAATTGATATTGAAAAAAGAAATATTCGTTTTATTTGTGATTCAAAGATAGAAAAAATTATCCCAAAGGCTATAGGTCTTTCAAATAAAATTCACCCTTTTGCAAATTAAATTCACCCTTTCGCAAATCCAACACTTTTACATGTATATTATATTATAAAAGACATCAACTAATGTTAGTTAAATAGTAAAAAATCAAAAATGTATGTCGGTTCTCCTGTATGTAATTATGTAATTGCATGAATTGTAATGAAAGTTTTGATTTCTAACTACGTAATTAGCATTATTTGATTTTTTAAAAATATAATATATATGTAAAAGTACTTGATTTGCAAAAGGGTGAATTTAATTTGCGAAAGGGTGAATTTAATTTGCGAAAGGGTGAATTTAATTTGCGAAAGGGTGAATTTTTATTGGAAAAACCTGTATTATTTTGCTCTACGGTTGAGCTCGTCCATGGCATTTCTCATAGTGATTCAAGGGTAAAATATGAATTTCTGCCTTAAATTTTCGGTTAACCTTATTGCTTTTTTTATCGCATCTCAGAAAGAGAATAAAAGGGCGCTAAGGGTGGTAAATATCCCAAAAGAGGCGTGTGAAAGAGAAATCGCGATATGAGTACTATGTGGGAGAGTACTGAAATCGGTGCACCGCCTAAAGTCGAACTTCTTCGATAAAAATAGCTATACTTTGGCAAGGCGGCGCGTATGCTCGGAAATTTTCGGAGAAATAAAACCACTCACTTCCAGCGCCTAATGAAATGGAAACTTAAACATTTCGCTCAGTCTCCAGTCAAGTTAGTAGCGGGATGAAATATTCTTCATTCCAGTGACGAATCAATTATCTTTATTAGTTTCAAATTTGGCTTTTACTTCCAGAGCACCAGCTCCTTTGGTTTCTTTCCACCTCTTCTTTTCTCATCCGTTCTTTTTCATGCCTACTCGACTCTTTGGTCCTCTCACACCTTTTTATTCAATCCCTTGGCCGTGCCAGGAGTTGTAACTTAATATAGAACGGAAGTCCCCGACCTTTATTAAACGACCTTTGAAACCACTGAAGAGTTTCTTATATTAGAAATTTCATCTATAAATATTCGCCTTTTACTTTCGGTGTGACTTATTGTGTTGAGCGATGACTCCCGTCTCGAGCAACTAATGATGACATTCTCACCATTGTCTCTTCTTCGTTTTCGCTCCATTACAGTCAGAGGAAGTTCATTGCCTCCGCTAACCCCTCTCAGTACTTCGACGCTCGCCAACTTACGTCAGCTGCGAGAAAGACACTTTACCTCATTATACGGAATAATAGTTACTATAGTAATTTGAGCGCAAATTGTATGTGATTGTTATTATGTGATCTTTCGGTTCAACGATATACAATACAAGTGTCTTATTTATTGGGCAAAATTGGGACTAGAGAGTACCATCTTCCGTTTAACCCTTGTCAAAATAATGTGCAAGCACGGGTATATAACATTCGAAAATTATAAATTACAGTATATAATTTTTTTAGGAAGCAAAGCGGAAATCGAAATAAAGGAAGGGATGACAGAATGGTTTAGTGGAGAAAAAAACTGTGATTTTTTTATCACAAAAAAAATGTTTCCCACTGCAGGAAAACACCCAGAAAGGGAAGGGGGGTGTGAAAAACCTGAGAAAGTTGAAGGAGAGAATGAAAGGATTAGAGAGATAGATTACATGAAGGATATTAAAAATTACAAAAGTTATAACCGTATGCAACATATATCAGAGCATAGTGATAAATATATTAATTACCCAAGGAGATCGTCATTTTTATCAATAAATTATCATGATATACATTCTTATGGACAGGAAAGGTATAGACAAGGCAAAGAAGAAAGGGAGAAAAAAATGATTAAAAGGGGAAGGTAAGGAAAGATTTAGCTGAAGAGAACGGGTGTGAAGATGAAATGAAGATGTGATCAAACGGCGTCTATGCAAATTGGGCCTGTGAGAGATGTTTCGTATAGAGTTTCTTGAATGAAGCTAAGGAGGGAGTGTTTTGAATTTCTGGCAGAAGTGCGTTCCATAGTCTGCAAGCGGTCACGAGGAAACATTTGTTGTAAAATCCGGTTCTGTGCTTATGGATTTGAAGATTTTGATCTCCTCTTGTGTAACGATCATGGGCATTGATATATGACCGAATCGGAAAGATGATGTTGGTTCGTTAAATTATCGAACGAATTTTTCGTTTGTTCATTTCTCGAAAATTCTCCCTATGAAGATCAATAAAAAAACAAGGGAGATGGGCTCCCGGATAGCCAAGTGGGCAACGCGTTCGACTTCGATGAAAACGGTCCCGGGTTCGGTTCCCAGTGGGGGCCTCTGTGCGAAATAACCTAAGCTGTCGAAGCACTTTTAACAATACTACTACTACTACTACTAGATTCTACGTCACACTTGGAGACGAAACGATGTTAAATTTCATTCGAACAGTCACCTTTATGATAGTTTCTATATTATGTTTTCAATTTTAATTAACGGGTTTGTATTCTGCTAATTGTTTCATAAAAAACATTCACTTCGAATGAAAAAAATTTTCCATGACTGGTGCAAGAAAGACAGGCTTTTATTACATGCTATATACTATGGTTAACCTTTCAAAGGAAATCTTTAACTTTTTCACCTTTTAGAGAATATTTTTGGGCCGGAGTTGAGTCTAATGTTATCTGTGAATCCTTTTGAAGACTTATTTAGGCAATCCGCGTACACTTCTTCAAAGGATCTTCTGCAAATGCAGCAACTCATTCATTTGATTCGCAAGGGTCGAATAGCGTCAGAAGATAACCCAAACAAAGATTAATTCTCGTTAGATGTGACAGAAGCCCTCCTGGCCGATGCAAAACAGCTGCATTAGTCTCGCATATGAATAATTACCCTGGGTTATTCCAGTGCAACAGACTGTTTGCTAGATGACAAAGACGTCCTAAATTCGCAGAACAGAGAGTTCCTTGCTTTCCTTGCAGAAAATCAATTCTACCGATGCGTAAATGTAATCTACTGTGTATCGAAGTGAAAATGTGTTGGAAATTGAAGCAAGGTCAGCATAAAGAAAAGAAATTTGGAATACGGCCGTTGATGAATTAGAGGTTTAAAAAATTTCCTTCTGTGGAGCCTCCCTGACGATGGAGGTATTGTCTCTGAAATGCGCATAGGAAATTTCCCGGAAATCTGTAATCCGGAGCTAACGCGAGATCCACCTGCCGACATACGGCTTACGGATTGTTTTAAAACCTCTAAGGTCAGCGTATTCCAAAAATAGGGACGAAAAATTTGCACAACATATCTATGTCTATGTCTATGTGTATACCCTGCTAGCCACCTTTCGGCGTGTGGCAGGGGGTGCATGCACCAAGACTCTATTTACCTAGTCGATTACTTTCGCGTATCGTTCGCGGAAAAAACGAATTCTTGAATCGGNGTTTCATAAAAAACATTCACTTCGAATGAAAAAAATTTTCCATGACTGGTGCAAGAAAGACAGGCTTTTATTACATGCTATATACTATGGTTAACCTTTCAAAGGAAATCTTTAACTTTTTCACCTTTTAGAGAATATTTTTGGGCCGGAGTTGAGTCTAATGTTATCTGTGAATCCTTTTGAAGACTTATTTAGGCAATCCGCGTACACTTCTTCAAAGGATCTTCTGCAAATGCAGCAACTCATTCATTTGATTCGCAAGGGTCGAATAGCGTCAGAAGATAACCCAAACAAAGATTAATTCTCGTTAGATGTGACAGAAGCCCTCCTGGCCGATGCAAAACAGCTGCATTAGTCTCGCATATGAATAATTACCCTGGGTTATTCCAGTGCAACAGACTGTTTGCTAGATGACGAAGACGTCCTAAATTCGCAGAACAGAGAGTTCCTTGCTTTCCTTGCAGAAAATCAATTCTACCGATGCGTAAATGTAATCTACTGTGTATCGAAGTGAAAATGCGTTGGAAATTGAAGCAAGGTCAGCATAAAGAAAAGACATTTGGAATACGGCTGTTGATGAATTAGAGGTTTAATAAAATTTCATATTGTGGAGCCTCCCTGACGATGGAGGCATTATCTCTGAAATGCTCATAGGGAATTTCCCAGAAATCGGTAATCCGGAGATTCCCGTTTGCCTCTTAACGCGAGTTCCGCCTGCCAACATACGGCTTACGGAGTGTTTTTAAACATCTAAGGTCAGCGTATTTCAAAAATAGGGACGAAACATTTGCACAACAGTGAATGAAGTGTGAATGACTGATGTATACGCGAATAGACCAGCCTTTCTTACCAAACAACTTCTCTTTTTTTGCACATATCTTTTATCGGAGCAAGATTTAGTGAGATTTTTTTAAACTCTAAACTTGAATTTCCTGGAATGAAATTTCTCTTTTTTCCATGATATTTTCCGTTTTATTTGAGGGTTCTGAAACTTCACTATGTAACCACCAGTTCCACCAGTATCTAATTCTTTTCGAGATGAATATAATTTTCGGTGTGAATCTATTTCTTTATCTTTTCTCTGAAAAAAAATTGCAACACAATTTTAATTTAATAATAAAAGAAAATAATTTTGCCTACAATTAATTCGAAGACGAGAGGTACAAATTTTTTTCCCTCCGTATCCCTTTTCCAAATAAAATGAATAACTCACTCAATGTTTTCATAAAACTTCTGAAGAAATGGAAAGTATAGAATATAATCCATCACGATTAGTTGAGAAGGACTTGCATATAATGTTCACCTTTTGCTAGAGGGAAAGGAATAAAAAGCATTACCACAGAGACTCGTATCTGTGTTTACACTCACGAAAGCCTTATTGAAGCAGAAGTAAATGAGGTATGGCAAATATCCAAAGTAATCAGGAGAGAGAAGAAAATGAAGAACAAAGATAAAAGGCTGGAAAGGGAGGTAAAGGGTTAAAAATACGGAAAGAAGAGACAGAGTGAGGAGAGCGAAAAAAGAAAGAAACAGAATGCATAGAGGGAGTATCTATAGATTAGGGCAAATGTAAACAACGATTGCAAAATCGATCTTAAAAAAACCCACGAGCATATTCTGGGGAGTTTTGCAAATGGCTTAGGAGACGACTCACACTGGCCTCAAAATACATAGGTACTATCATTAATCTTATATATAAAGTAGAATGTTTGTATGTTTGTTTGTAAGACTGTTTCCATAAGAAATGCATGTAAAGCTCACTTTTATTGCTTGCAGGGTTTATTTCATTTGCAAAATTAAATTAGAAGGAATAGCCGTACGAAATCGAGACAAGCACCAAAAGAAGGGAAATTGAATGAACATTCTTATTTTGGCCGTGGAACATTGCTTTCGATTCGAAATTGCGAGAATTTTGATAAGATAGACGAACATTTTGTGATATTTTGTGGTTGTAAACAAACAGTCCCCCTGACGACTAATTCCATTGTTGAATCCGAGTATATGCATTTCAGTTCACTTTTATCGCTTGCAGGGATTGTTTCTTTTGCGAAATTAAATAAAAAAGAATAGTCGCGAGACAAGTACCAAGAGGAGGGAAATTGAATGAATATTTTGGTCGTCGAATATTGTATTGTGTTCAAAATTGCGAGAATTTCGATCAAATAAACGAAACTACAATCGATATTAGCATGCGTGACTTCGTGGAAATCTATTCTTAAGTTGAATTACGAAACCGGTCGCCAGTAAATACAGTGTGGAAAATTTACCAAGTGTATCCTTCTGAAACGAAACTACTGTCAAATTTTGAGGTTGTAAACAAACCGTCCCCCTGACGACTAATTTCATTGCTGAATCCGAGATCATGTTCTCTCATATTTTTCCTGTTGAGAATCAATGGTAACTTCAGCTAGTTCAATATATAAATAAGTCATTATTTGGAACAATAAAATCTAAGAGAAACAGTTTTCGTCAAACGTCAAACTTTGCATACGTGTTCTCTGAGATCCGGAAGGAAGTACTGTCACCTTTTTATTCGATAACTGTGCTGGGTTTGAACCAAGATCGTTCTGATAGATTTCCATAAAAAATACACGTAAAGTTCGATTTTATCGGTTACAGGCTTTATTTCTTTTGCAAAATTAGAATAGAAGACACAGTCGTATACAATCAAGATAAGTACCAAAAGAAGGGAAATTGAATATATTATTGTCGTGGATAAAATAGATGAATCGCTTTCGTTTCGAAGTTGTGAGAATTTAAATAAAATATACGAAATTTTGTGAAATTTTGAGGTTGTAAACAACCCGTTCCCCTGACGACCAATGCGATTGTTGATCCCGATTTCATTAATTTAGAATTAGAATGCATGTGAATTTAGGCCCATTTATAAGCAATTGACGATATGAAGAGGAGGAAAATTTTCAGTAATTTTTAACTATTACAGTCACGAAAAATTTGAAGTGATGAATTGAAGGGGCAACAAACATACTCAAAGCACCGTAATGAACTAATGGAGATAAATGAGTAACTTTTTGTCTATCAATTCGGACTCCTGACATATTTTACGATTAAATTTTCCAAGAAACAGAAGTTGAAATATTTGCAAACTTACACATAAACTTTAAACAAGTTTCATGAGAAGGGAATTCCTAAAAGATTCACATTCTTATTCTTGTTTGTTGATTTAGGCTTCGAGCTTCGATTAGAAAATTTTTGTTTTCGATAACCTGTCCCATTAGACTAAACTAAGATGCGAGATGTTATTTCCTCTTATGTTTAAATAGGTATACTGTATTTAATCCGACTTCTATTCTCCCCGTTGAGAATCAACGGGCGCTTCTGATAGTAATGCTATGAATCTCAGATGAATGAAGACGAAGGAAGGTGTGAGGGTAACAAGAACGATAGAGAGCCTTTTGGTCATTCAACTTACTCTTCCGCTCTTGTGGCGCTGACAGCAGTCTCCCTATGAAGAGGATTCTCCGTAAGAAAAGCCTCTAATAAACCGCTTGGAGAGTGCAATTGCTTCTTTCAGCTCGTTGACTGCCCTTATCTCACGACCTTGAGCAAGGGCCTTTCAGGGTGGCCGTCTCCATGACGAAGACTCCACCGAGGAAGATTGAAGGGAACAAAACCATTGTGAGATAACTCTGAGTTTATTAATCTCAATCGGTTTGCCGCTCCCAGTCAGGCTCTCATCTAAGAATGAATAACGATGTAAAGCGTTTATGAAATATATAATCATAAGCTCAGGGAAATTTCCGATATATATTTATATATATACTTTCTATATACGTCTATACTTTCCAGATCTATA